>CM046334.1:25036759-25636759 GCA_025403435.1 Artocarpus heterophyllus
AGATGAGCTGTGACACATTATGATGTTTAGGCGTACAATGGTGTCTCCGTAGGAGCAAATATTACTCTGTTGGAGTTATTTTGTATTGGCTACACGTATAACGAGAAAAAATGATCAAGATAACGGAATAAGGAAGGTCTGAAGTGATTTTTGGTGCTCTATGGAACGAGAGTGCCTGAAAGTAACCAGACGTAGATGACTAATTATGTTATTTTATCGAGCTTAAGCACTCCTTAGCTGAGCTGAGATATGCGAATAAGCTCATAACTGTCTGGATGGGAACCACAATTAGGACAATGATGTTAAGTATATCAGTGAAAACCTCATAGATTGGAGGATGGAAGCTGAAGATCTATATGTTATGAGGAAAATTACGGCAAAATGTCATTCTAGAATGGATATAGAACCAGAAATTATAGATTTTGTGGTCGGATGACCCTGATCTTTAGAGAGAAATGAAGAGATTAGAATGGAAATAAACTCTATTTTCAAGAATAGCATTCAATGGTAGAATGTTAAACCTTTAAATGAATGGAAACTACGCTGAAATGTTGAAAGATCAGAGTTGCGCAGCAGAAGTGTGGTGTACAATTTAAAGAAATATGTCAGTAATATGATGAAAATTGTTGGAGTTCCAAGAGGGAGGCTTAGTTTTAGTGAGAAAGTAGTGATTAAGGAAGCATGTTAAGAATGAAAAAGAGGATAAGGGAGATGAACTACCTATGAAGGTGCTAATTTTTGAGGACGAAAATTTTTAAGGAGGGTAGATTGTAACACCCGAGAATTTCTAATGCATTAAAAAAGACATTAAGTTAAGGATTATATTAAGACAAGAAATACAGTTTAAGAAAAAAATACTATATAATAACATGAAAAATTGTACAATATTAGAGTAATACAGTGTAAGAATTGGACTGTTTAAGATCACGCAGTATAAAAATTAGGCCGTTCAAGTTAAAGCAGTATAGGAATAATACTGCTTAGAGAATGTGGAGGAATAAAAAATGTTATATTCGGCCTCCAAAAATTAACTAGAGGCAACTAAAATATTTTATATAGTCTAGGAATATGTTTTTGCACTGATTTTACTACGGTATTATAAGAAAAATACTGTGTGGTGAAAAATTACACAATATAAATTTTAGGTCCCACCAAGTGGACACCCATTAGCTTTTGATTGGGCCACCAAGCCATGAAAGGTGGCCCAATCACATCATGCCACATGGTAGCCTAATGGGTTACCATGAGTCACCCATTGGATAAGTATGCATTTAATGTTGATTTTAGCCAAAAAAATCCTCTTTCTTCTCCAAGACTCACGGCAGCCATGGTTGAAGCTCTCCCAAAATTTTTGAACTTCCCATCTTAGCAAAAATAACCCCATTTAAGTTCAAGAGGCAAAGTTCAAAAGATTTTAACAAGTTTTAAGGTAAAATTCTTAACTTTTTTCAAGGTTTTTCATGGTTTTTCTTGGGTTAAGGAAGGAAAGTTAATTCAAAGCATTTTTGTGTGAGAAATGCTTAGGAAAAAGGCTTTAAAGGAGCTCTTGGAGGGCTAGAAACCAAAAGTGCTATTTGGGGTAAGTTTTGAATTTCAAAGTTTTGAAATTATGTGATTTTTAATTTGATTTTTATTCTTTCAAAGGTATGTGGGTTTTCAAGCAAAGTTTTGCTTAAATCCCATAGATACATGAATTATGGCATGGTGATGTTGTGAAAATTTAGGTTTTATTGTGCAAAATGTTAGTTTTTGCAAAAAGTATTATTTTTGTAATTTTAGTACTAATTTTACAAAAATGATGAGTGGGCTTGAAAATGATTCAAACAAGGATTGGAACTGCCTATGCAGGCCTAGATTTATTGATTAAAAATGGATTTTTACAAAAATGCTCCAAGGACTAAATTGAAAGAAAAAGTTTCTTCTCGGCAGAAATAAAAATTGCCCAAAAACACCCTTGTACAATAAGAATTTCAAAAAAGCTACAACACGAAAGTTATAGATCTCGACGAAACTATTAGGCATTGTAAACAATTCTTCGAAAATCTTAACCGTTTGTGAGATTTTAATTTTACAAGAATTTGTTAAACTGAGAAAAAATTTTAAAAGGGCAAAAATGTCATTTTTTCAAAGGATTTTGAATATGGTACTTTGAGTAAAAATATTCCTCATGAAAATGGAGACTAATGGTGTAAAAATATTATTTTTGGTTTTGGAGGCAAAAATGTAAATATTTTTGTATTGGGGCCAAAACTATAAATTGTGTGAAAACTGGGTTTTCACTAGAGAACGTTGGTTTTTTGTACTGCTATAGGCAGTAAGTATTATAGATGCTAAGTTTTAAGGATTTAAAGTTCAGTCGATGAATGAATGAAAGAAAAAAAGTTAAGGCCAAAATGGTCATTTTGTGAAAGTGGCCAAAACGAACTCGAAATGTCCCTTAGTGGGGATTTTTCCATAATATATAAGTAATGAGACGTTAAAGTTAAGCAATGAGTTTTATAGAATTACGAAGTTGATGAAAAACCCAGAAAGGGTAAAAAACATCATTTTTACGAAAACGATTGGAACGGAGTCGAACAGTCCAATTTAGCATAACGTTTTTGGACAAAAAATGTTCTGTAATACGTTAAGTAACATAACCGTCATGTGTGACAAGAGATTTAATAAGGGATGTTTAAGTAAAGGAAAAATAACTCTGGTGGGATACAAGGCTAAGTGAAAGAAAGGTAAACTAATGGTTTATATGGTTAAGTAAAGAGAATGGTAGACCGATAGTATACCAAGTTATGAAAAAGGAATGAATAGTTAATGTTTACGTTTTATTATCAATCAAGTGGATTGATAAAAAGAAAGATAATTAATGAGTCGGTTGTCATATGATCAGGACACAGAAGCCGACCAAAGGAAGGAAAAGGAACGAGAAAGGAACGAAATAGAGAACGCTAGGGCATAGTCCGGGTAAGTTCAGACTTCACCTACAGCATGAAGTAAATAGTTTTTAAATGAGTTTGCGATGGTTATGCAAGTTATCTTTAAAGTATATTTGCATTTATTATGCAAAAAAGTTCTAAAGTACAAAATAAGATTTACAATGAGTTTGCAACAGTTATGTTTAAAGCCTATTTGCATATTGATATACATGAATGTTATGAACTATGATTGGCGTGTGTATTATAAATATGCCATGACTTAAAGTATTATATGAATATAACATGAAATAGTTGCTATCCAAAGAAGAAAAATGTATAGCAACTTTACGATATAAAAGTATGAACGACAAGTGTATGTATCAAATGAACGACATAAGTATGAGTAATATGTGAAGCATGAAATGTGAAAGTATGATATAAACGACATGAGTATGAATAATATATGAAAGCATGAAATGTGAAAGCATGATATGAGCATGAAATGTGAAAGTATGATATGAACGACATGAGTATGAGTAATATGTAAAAGCATGAAATGTGAAAGTATGAAATGAACGACATGAGTATGAGTAAATGTGAAGGCATGAAATGAGAAAGTATGATATGAATGATATGTATATGTATGATATGTTTATGAATATGATAAGTAAGTATGATACTTGGACGAGCGAATGATATAGATATAAATGTTATAATTGATGCTTGTTAGTTAGAATATAACAAGATATAGTATACAAGTGCAATACCATGTTGTGCATAATGAACATGCACAATAAGGTCCATAAGAAACCCATTAAGGATATAATCTCCAATTTGCCTATAGGAAACTAGAAAAATTACTATAGAACATGCTAGGTTCGATTAGAAATCGTGAGAACGATTTAGATAATTAAATAGAATTTGGAAAATTTCTCATGACCAACAGAGAGGTTACAAGAGCAGAGCCAAGAGAGAGATATGAAAAGTTAAGCTCTATTATGGCCTTTAGAAGTTTTCAGACAAGTACGTAAACATGTTTTAGATAATCATTATCCCTAGTCTAGAACGACTAGATAATAAAAGACCTATAGACTGAACAATAAAAAGATGAACTTGTTAGACATGTATGCTCTAAGGAGTAAAAATGTAATACGTTTTTGGAGACATTTTTATCAATAAAGAATTTATTCATACCAAATATTGTCCTCTTTACGTTCATATTCGTTGAATGTATGATAAGCAAACAGTAGTCTGAGACTGTCAATCTAAACCTTAAGAGTTGGGCATATGATGGGATGATTATGCGGTAGACACGACTCTTAAGGTGATGGTCTAAAATATATGATCCGCAATCGAGGGAATAAAGTTGGGCGCTTTATTCATGTAAAGATTGTTATGTTGTCTATATCCCTTTTGGGAGATGGTTTGTCTTGGCCATCGGAGTTGGACTCCGTGAATAGAAACATTAGCGCATTGTCATAGGTGACGATGTGTTGGATCGGGACATAAAGTGAATTGATTTGGATTAATAATTCTGTCTTGTCAAATCGATTCACTTTAGACAATCATTTGTATTGTATCTTAATCCTGAGATGAATAATGGGCCCGTTGTCTCGACTTGTGTCTTTTGATGTACCAATGGGTGACTCCCACATCTCTATAGTGGCATGCATGCCGGTACGTTGGAGGCATGACTCTTGGTAGCGTAGACTTGTTATTCATAGATATGGAATCCATAGCTCCTCTTTAGGAGTAATGATATCCTCTTATATGCGTTGTCCTGTAATTGGAAAACTGGAGCGCTCAACCATTTGGATACATAGGTGTAACCGAATGGTATACTATCTTTGGATGGTAAGTTTTCTAATGGTGAGACAATGGAACGTAAGATAAAAATAATCGGGAAGGTAAGACAGAACTTGTCCTTAAGCCGATTATGGATGATCATATGGGGATGTGATACACTATGATATGTCATGGAGACTTAGCTACACGAGCTTCGTAATTCTATAAAGTTCGAGAGTGCAGCTCCAAGCTTTTAGTGGAGTAGCGTTGGAGTTGATAATTGTGAAATGTATATCTGGGATATTGGGTTTCATAGTTATCATGAGCTTGAACTTTATAGGTCCATTTTGGTCCCCTTTGCTAGCTCACAAAATCCTGTAACGACACGGCGTGCTTTTCCAATAATTGGTGACTTATGTCGGATTTATCAGATTGGTTTAAAATTTATAAGAATCAAATAATTCATGTCTGTTTATCGGTTGAATTAATTATGTAAGAAATTAGTTCAAGATGAACTTGTTGAATTATGGCGTTCGGATAATTCTTGTCTGTTTATCGGTTGTTTTAATTTTGGACAATTAGAACAAGATAAACTTGTAGAATTATTTGAATTGATTTATTTTCTTAGAGATTATCTTGATAGAGTTTGTTTTGATCAGATATCTTTTCTATTGGGCTATTTGAATCAAAACTGAGACTTTATCCTTTAGAATCTCGGGTGGAAAATAAAAGATTCGCGGAGATTTTTTCTCGGCAGTTCGGCCTGCCGATCAGAAAGTTCGGCCTGCCGAACTGGCCAGTTCGGCCTGCCTATCTCACAGTTCGGCATGCCGACCGCGACAGCTAAGATTACGCGTTTTTCACGCGTATCTTATCAGATATTGATCCGAACTTGATTCTGTTTCGATTTTTGAGACCTAATCTGATATGGACTGACCCCAAGGACCAATAGGTATAAAAAGGGAGTGAGTCTAATGATTTACTCAGATCAATTTGAGAGATTAAGCGTGATACTCTTCTAGTGAGCATCTAAAAACTCCCTGAGAGCTTTTGTTCATAAATCACGAACACTAGCTTTGGGTTCTCTCTATTGGTTGGAAGGAGAGTCACCGGTGGAAGAGCTGTACGTGTGAGCCCACACTCACTCCGGTTGTGGATAGAGAATAGCAAAGAAGACCAGTTGGTTGAGGCTCTTCTGGAACGTTACTTCTCTACACAGGTCGCGGAGGTTCTTCGGCACACTGAGGTTAGTAAGATCTGTTTAATTTATACATATAACATGTCATACTTGTATTTTGGAAAATACTCTGATGAAAATTTTTAAAAATTCCGCTGCGCACTTTGTTTCCAACAATTGGTATCAGAGCCGAGGTTTTTACATAAATTTGCAAGTTTGTGATCATGTTATATGCATAAATTTTGTGATCTTAATCTCTCCTATGCTTGAATTGAATTTTATAGAGAGATGGCACTCTAGGTTTCTATATAATATATATGTTGTCATGGATTATGTGGTGAATGTTTATTAATTAATTATGGTTGATTAAATTGTTGTTTAATTATTTATTAATTAATTAATACCGGTTATGGTTCCTTAGAGGTTAGAATGTGTATCTAAGTTTTTCATGTAATTAGATGGCGGACTATCATCTCCGTCTAGGAATTATTATTTAATTTTTAATTTGTAAGAATTTTGTAATTAAATAATTATTCGGAGAAGACGGAACGAGAAGTCGGATCTTGAAGATAGATGATGGCGCCTCCAGGTATTTCCTGAGTCTCTAATTTTATGTTTTTGAATTGTTGAAAATAAAATTGATGAATTGCATTAAAATTGTATTTTCTGGATTGAGTGTTTTCTGCTCGGTCGGCATGCCGGACCTCACAGTTCGGCAGGCCGAAGGTCACAGATCGGCAGGCCGGACGTACGGTCCGGCAGGCCGACAGTGGGGCAGAAATTTTGGTGCTCTGCCGGCAGGCCGAACCTTCATGTTCGGCAGGCCGAACCACCATGATCGGCAGACCGATCACCTAGATCGGCCTACCGACAGAGAGCATCCAGGTGTCCAGAAAAGGTGCAATTTTTGGTGCAGTTTTAATTTTATTTTTGGGACGATTCTGAGAAACATTAAATTTGGATACGACCGGAAATATGAAGTGTTCGATTCATACGGGATTGAGGACTTGAAGATGGATATTACATGAAGAAGGATACAGCTTGAGGATTCAAGGATGAAGAATCGATAAATGTCTCGATTATTCTCTTGTAATCTTAGTTTTTCTATTCTCTAGGGTGGAACCATAATATTACGGTTATTATTATTATGCTTGTAGCTTTGCTTGATTGCTTTGCTTGTCTGCATTATAATATGATTTACCATGTATATTGATAACATGTCATATAGAATAGGGAGTGCCGCTCATATTAAAATTGTTCATGCATAATTTTAAAATAAAACCTTGACTTCAAAAGATTGAGTGGGAGAAGGTTTTCGAAGAGAGAACCTAAGGCCTCCATCGTTGGTCCATAGGAAGAACATGATGGTCCCAACCCCTAGGAAGGGATTTCTATTATGTACCAGATTGGATCTCTAAAAGGATAAGGTATTTTAGTATGATTTATGGTTGCACACCCCTAGGTGGTGATTATAAATCATGGATAAAATATTGAAACGGTGGTTATACACTCACGTTAATTTTATTATTAACCTCCCCTAGGAGCTCTGTTAATAAAATTAATGGCCAAAGAAACGATTATTAGTATATGCTGGATCATACGGGTCCTGGATGGCATATATTAATCAGGAGGGGATCCGTGTTCCTGATTGAATTTGGCATGACTCCCCTAGGAGCTTGTTGAATTCTGAGTTGGGAATTATCGTTGTAAGGTTGTGATATTTTCAAGGTTTTGACACATAAACACATTTGTATGATTTTACATGATTGTGTTATCTTACTAAATTATTAAATATGTTTGCTTATGTTTGGTATATGATTCTTTATTGTAGATTGAAAATGTCTAAAAACGCTTTATCATCGATACTTGACAAAAACCAATTAACCGGTGAGAACTATAATGATTGGAAACGGAACCTGGACATCGTCCTATCCTTTGAGAAACTGAAATATGTACTGACAACTCCTTGTCCTCCCGAGCCTACGGGAGACTCAAGTAATGAGCAATTCCAAGCGTACGAACGCTGGAAAGATGCTAATGATCAGGCCCGCTGCTATGTTATGGCTAGCATGAATAACGTGCTGCAGGCTCAACATCAGGATTATGAGACTGCGAAGCAGATCTTGGATAATCTTGAGGACATGTTTGGAGGCCAGGCCATAACAAAGCGGCAAGGGGCGCTTCGGAAACTCTTAAACTGTAGACAGAGACCGGGGACATCTGTAAAGGAGCACATGATGTTGGTCATGGGTTACCTCGCTGAGGCTCAAACCAATGGAGCCGACATCGATGCTGAAACTCAGATGACTATGGTCTTTGAGACTCTGTCTAAGGAATTTATTCCGTTTAGAGCTACTTTTAATCTAAGCAATAGACGGGATATGACCTTGACAGAACTGATGAAACAGTTACAAGAGTTTGAACTGCTGATCAGGGAGTCTCCTGCTGGTGGAGAGGCCAATATGGTAGCTGCTTCTGGTTCCAATCCTAACTCTGGGAATGGAAAGAAACAACGGGCCAAGAGTGGGAAGTCTTCTATTCCTATTGCTACCAAGAGCAAGAAGAAGAAGAAGAAGAACCCAAAGAAGCTTAAGTGCTTCTTTTGTGGTAAGGTCGGGCATATAAAGAAGCATTGCAAGGACTTCCTTTCCAAGGGAGGTAGGTGTGATCTTCTATATTTAGAAACTTGTTTGGTTGAGGAATCCAGTGACATTTGGGTCATAGATTCTGGTGCAACTAATCATGTTTGTGTTTCTCTGCAGGGATTCAAAGAAACGAGAAGTCTACTTCGTGAAGACTTAACGCTTCGGATGGGCGATGGATCCTTGGTCTCAGCGGAAGCAGTGGGAGATGTCCATCTTTATTTTGATAATTATAGGAGTTTAATTTTGCGAGATTGTTTTTATGTTCCTAAATTTAAAAGGAATTTAATTTCTGTATCTTCTTTATTTAAAGACTCCTACGTGGTATCTTTTAATGAAAAAGTGGTGATTCGTAAAAACAAATCTTTTATCTGTTCTGGATGGATGCAAAATAATCTATATTTTATCAAACCTAAGATGGACTTGTTGCTTAATGCTGAGATAAATGATAATAACTCAAAAAGACTTAAAACTTCTCACTCTAATAAGACTTATCTTTGGCATTTGCGCCTTGGCCATATTAACCTAAATAGGATTCAAAGGTTGGTAAGGGATGGACCTTTAAGTCACTTAAAGGTGGAATCTATACCTCAATGTGAATCTTGTTTGGAGGGTAAAATGACCAAAAGACCATACGGGTCTAAGGGCAATAGGGCCGAAGGGGTTCTAGAACTTGTGCATAGTGATGTTTGCGGACCGATGAACATCCGGGCACGAGGAGGGTATGAGTACTTCGTCACTTTTATTGACGATTACTCAAGATATGGGTATGTGTACCTAATGCACCACAAAAGCGAAACTTATGATAAGTTCAGGGAGTTTCGGGCTGAAGTGGAAAAGCAATTGGGTAGACCCATAAAGGCACTTCGATCAGATCGAGGTGGAGAATACCTTTCTGATGAGTTCTTGGGACACTTGTTAGAGAATGGGATTTTATCCCATTTGACTGCGCCGGGCACTCCGCAGCAGAATGGCGTAGCAGAGAGAAGGAATAGGACTTTGTTGGACATGATTCGGTCCATGATGAGTTATTCATCATTGCCTTTATCCTTTTGGGGATATGCACTACAAACCGCATGTTATCTTTTGAACAATGTGCCTTCAAAATCGGTCCCTAAAACTCCTCACGAGTTGTGGACAAGACGGAAGACATCCTTAAACCATATTCGCATATGGGGATGTCCAGCTCATGTCCTGTTTAAGGATCCGAATAAGTTGGAAGCACGTTCAGAAGTTTGCGTGTTTGTAGGATATCCAAAAGGGACTAAAGGGGGTTATTTTTATAACCCAAAGGAAAATAAAGTCGTGGTTTCAACTAATGCAACTTTCCTTGAGGAGAGTTACATGAACGACTTTAAACCTCAAAGCAAAGTGGTGCTTGAGGAGTTGAGGGGTAATCCGTTTACTCCAGAGGTTCCGAACGAAACCATTCCGATCGGTGTAGAAAAACCAAACAAACCTGAACAACAACCTCAGGGGCTTCGGCGTAGTGGGAGGATCGGGCGTCAACCTGAGAGGTATATGTTCAATGGGGAGGTCTTTTTGGCTGAACCGGATGAACATGACAGGGATCCTTATACTTACGCAGAAGCTATGGAGGATGTTGATTCAAGACTCTGGACAGAGGCCATGAACATTGAGATGAAGTCTATGGAGACTAATCGTGTCTGGGAGCTTGTGGATCTTCCCGAAGGGGTAAAACCCATAGGGTGTAAGTGGATCTACAAGAGGAAAAGAGGAGTGGATGGAAAGGTCGAAACCTTTAAGGCTAGACTGGTAGCTAAGGGTTATACGCAAAAGGAAGGAATCGATTATGAGGAAACCTTTTCGCCTGTAGCCATGCTTAAGTCCATCCGGATTCTCTTGTCCATAGCTGCCGCTCTCGACTACGAGATTTGGCAGATGGATGTCAAGACGGCTTTTCTGAATGGCTATCTTGATGAGTCCATTTATATGGAACAACCAGACGGGTTCAAGGTCACGGGTCAAGAGGGTAAGGTTTGTAAGTTGCTAAAGTCTATTTATGGACTTAAGCAGGCTTCTCGTTCTTGGAACATAAGATTTGATCAAGTGATCAAGACTTATGGGTTCTCACAAAATGTGGATGAACCATGTGTTTACAAACACATTAAGAATGGGAAGGTGGTTTTTCTACTACTCTATGTAGATGACATTCTGCTAATTGGCAATGACGTTGGGGCATTGTCATCGGTCAAATTATGGTTGACCAAGCAGTTTGACATGAAGGACTTGGGTGAGGCTAATTTTGTTCTCGGTATCCAGATCTTTCGGGATAGGAAGAACAAAATGATAGCTTTGTCACAGGCCAGCTACATAGATAAAATTCTCAGGAGGTTTGCAATGCAGGATTCCAAGAAAGGTGGGCAACCATCTAGGTCTGGAATTACTCTTTCTAAGAAAGACTCTCCAAAGTCTTATGAAGAAAGAGAATACATGAAGAAGGTACCTTATGCTTCGGCAGTGGGTAGTCTCATGTATGCCATGCTTTGCACTCGACCAGATATTAGCTATGCGGTCGGGATTGTGAGTCGATTTCAGGCGGATCCAGGACCGAACCATTGGGTTGCGGTAAAGCATATTTTCAAGTACCTGAGAAGGACTCGAGGGTATATGCTTGTGTATTCGGGTGAGGATTTAACTCCTCTAGGATACACTGATTCGGATTTTCAATCCTGCCTGGATTCTAGGAAATCGACTTCAGGGTTTGTGTTTACTCTGGGTGGCGGTGCCATCAGTTGGAGAAGTGCGAAGCAAGATTGCACTTCGGATTCAACGATGGAGGCCGAGTATGTGGCGGCTAGTGATGCTTCGAAAGAAGCAGTGTGGCTCCGCAAGTTCCTTGGGGATCTTGAGGTAGTTCCTGGTATGGATAAAGCGGTATCACTGTACTGTGATAACAGTGCAGCGGTAGCTAATGCTAAGGAACCAAGATTTCACAAGAAGAGTAAGCATATTGATCGGAAGTATCATGTGATAAAGGACTTCGTTGAGAGCGGGCATGTCACGGTATGCAAGATCGCGTCAGAGGACAATTTAGCTGATCCATTTACGAAGACACTTTCTGGGAGAGTCTTCGAAAGGCATGTGGAAGCTATGGGGATGCGAAATTTGCAGTATTTACTCACTTAGTGCAAGTGGGAGATTGTTAGACATGTATGCTCTAAGGAGTAAAAATGTAATACGTTTTTGGAGACATTTTTATCAATAAAGAATTTATTCATACCAAATATTGTCCTCTTTACGTTCATATTCGTTGAATGTATGATAAGCAAACAGTAGTCTGAGACTGTCAATCTAAACCTTAAGAGTTGGGCATATGATGGGATGATTATGCGGTAGACACGACTCTTAAGGTGATGGTCTAAAATATATGATCCGCAATCGAGGGAATAAAGTTGGGCGCTTTATTCATGTAAAGATTGTTATGTTGTCTATATCCCTTTTGGGAGATGGTTTGTCTTGGCCATCGGAGTTGGACTCCGTGAATAGAAACATTAGCGCATTGTCATAGGTGACGATGTGTTGGATCGGGACATAAAGTGAATTGATTTGGATTAATAATTCTGTCTTGTCAAATCGATTCACTTTAGACAATCATTTGTATTGTATCTTAATCCTGAGATGAATAATGGGCCCGTTGTCTCGACTTGTGTCTTTTGATGTACCAATGGGTGACTCCCACATCTCTATAGTGGCATGCATGCCGGTACGTTGGAGGCATGACTCTTGGTAGCGTAGACTTGTTATTCATAGATATGGAATCCATAGCTCCTCTTTAGGAGTAATGATATCCTCTTATATGCGTTGTCCTGTAATTGGAAAACTGGAGCGCTCAACCATTTGGATACATAGGTGTAACCGAATGGTATACTATCTTTGGATGGTAAGTTTTCTAATGGTGAGACAATGGAACGTAAGATAAAAATAATCGGGAAGGTAAGACAGAACTTGTCCTTAAGCCGATTATGGATGATCATATGGGGATGTGATACACTATGATATGTCATGGAGACTTAGCTACACGAGCTTCGTAATTCTATAAAGTTCGAGAGTGCAGCTCCAAGCTTTTAGTGGAGTAGCGTTGGAGTTGATAATTGTGAAATGTATATCTGGGATATTGGGTTTCATAGTTATCATGAGCTTGAACTTTATAGGTCCATTTTGGTCCCCTTTGCTAGCTCACAAAATCCTGTAACGACACGGCGTGCTTTTCCAATAATTGGTGACTTATGTCGGATTTATCAGATTGGTTTAAAATTTATAAGAATCAAATAATTCATGTCTGTTTATCGGTTGAATTAATTATGTAAGAAATTAGTTCAAGATGAACTTGTTGAATTATGGCGTTCGGATAATTCTTGTCTGTTTATCGGTTGTTTTAATTTTGGACAATTAGAACAAGATAAACTTGTAGAATTATTTGAATTGATTTATTTTCTTAGAGATTATCTTGATAGAGTTTGTTTTGATCAGATATCTTTTCTATTGGGCTATTTGAATCAAAACTGAGACTTTATCCTTTAGAATCTCGGGTGGAAAATAAAAGATTCGCGGAGATTTTTTCTCGGCAGTTCGGCCTGCCGATCAGAAAGTTCGGCCTGCCGAACTGGCCAGTTCGGCCTGCCTATCTCACAGTTCGGCATGCCGACCGCGACAGCTAAGATTACGCGTTTTTCACGCGTATCTTATCAGATATTGATCCGAACTTGATTCTGTTTCGATTTTTGAGACCTAATCTGATATGGACTGACCCCAAGGACCAATAGGTATAAAAAGGGAGTGAGTCTAATGATTTACTCAGATCAATTTGAGAGATTAAGCGTGATACTCTTCTAGTGAGCATCTAAAAACTCCCTGAGAGCTTTTGTTCATAAATCACGAACACTAGCTTTGGGTTCTCTCTATTGGTTGGAAGGAGAGTCACCGGTGGAAGAGCTGTACGTGTGAGCCCACACTCACTCCGGTTGTGGATAGAGAATAGCAAAGAAGACCAGTTGGTTGAGGCTCTTCTGGAACGTTACTTCTCTACACAGGTCGCGGAGGTTCTTCGGCACACTGAGGTTAGTAAGATCTGTTTAATTTATACATATAACATGTCATACTTGTATTTTGGAAAATACTCTGATGAAAATTTTTAAAAATTCCGCTGCGCACTTTGTTTCCAACAGAACTTACTGGCCAGCCTTTATGTACCAGATTATGATCTAGATGCGGATGTGCAACCTAGATACGAATTAGGATTAGTATGAGTCTTGCATTTCGATAATGCATAATGTTTTATAATTTAAGTTATAAGTTTTATGAAGTATTTGTTATGTAATATGTTGCATTTGTATGCAATATGTTTTAGAATAAAAGTTATGATTTGCAATATATGATTGCGATATATATTGCATTTGTATGCAATATGATTTAGAATAAAAGTTATGATTTGCAATATGTGATTGCGATATATATTGCATTTGTATGCAATATGATTCAGAATATAAGTTATGATTTGCAAAATGTAATTGCGTTATATGATGCATTTGTTATGCAATAAGTTGCATTTGTTATGCAATAAGTTTCAGAGTACAAATTATGATTAGCAAAATGTGTTTACATTTTATGTTGCATTTGTTATGCAATGAGTTGCATTTGTTATGCAATAGATTTTAAAGTACAAGCTATGATTTGCAAGTGTATTTGCATATGATGTGGTTGCATTTGATGTGCAGAAGGTAACGCAAAGTGAAAAGAAAGTGTCATACCAGCCTCCTCGTTGTGAGGTAATGAAAGTAAAGTTAAAGTTTGACCTTCCAGATGTGAGGTACACGACCTCGAAGTTCGATGGTCTTAAGTCTTCCACAAGGGAAGCATCACGTTTATGATCTCATGATTAAAGATGTTGGTACGAACACTAAAAGTTGTAAGATAAAGAAAGTTAAGGAACAAAAGGTGGAAAGTTAAAGTCAGATAAGGAAAGTTAAAGTGTAAGATAAGAAAAGATAAGGAACAATGATAGAAAGTCAAAGTAAGAAAGAATGTTCATAAGATGCTCATAATCGAAAGTTTATAATTGAGCATAAATGAAAACATGCATTGTGATTGTATTTGATTTGTTTATTATGAAACATTTATATGCTATGAAAAACATTCTGAGTAATGTTTTATATTAAATGTTTATGAAAACATAAATGACGTTATGAAGAGCAATCTGAGGATTGTTTTATGTTAAATATTCTATGAAAAGCTTTTATGAAAAACGTTATAGAGATTGCTTTAGAAAAACGTTTATGAGAAATGCTTTAGGAATATTTTATGAAAAATGTTTATGAAAAGTGTTTATGTTAAAAGTTTTAAGAAAAATTTTATAAATGATGTTTTACGAAAAGTATTCTAAGGATTGCTACATGTTAAGTGTTTTATAGAAAACGTTTGTGAGAAACGTTCTAGAAAAGTTTTATGAAGAATGTTTATGAACGTCGTTTTTATAAATGTCTATAAAAAATAGTAATGATATATGTTTTAAGAGAAAGGCTTTCAGGAGAAAATTTTTTAAAGCATGTTTAAATGCTTTGTGAGTTTTTGTTTTAATTTACTGAGCGAAAGCTCATAAAAAGTTTCTTCATGCTGTAGGTAGTTTTATGGGCGATAGTAGGACCCGTTATAAGAGCTGGGTGCTGCGGAAGACGGATGCGAGTATTTGGGTATGAATACCACTACAGTAATGTTTCCGCTGTTTAAAAGAAATATTTTCCACTATTTAATATAGTGTTTTCAAAGTTTTAAGAAAAAAACAAAGTTTGAAGAAATGTTTCCAAGTTTTAAGATACAGTTTATGAACTGTTTAATATAATTATAAAGTTAATTTTTAAGCGATGTTTTAGTAGATGTTTCTTATTAAGTTTTAAGAAACGATTTGAAATGGTTTTAAAGTCAAGTGTTGAGCGAGGTCTCAACATGAATGGCGACAGAGGTCGCAACAGTTTTTAAGTACGTTTAAAGAATATGATGTGTTTAAAAAAGAAAAATTATTTCAGTATTTTTCTTACTAAGTAAGCAAGATTACTGTTTAAGTAATGACGTTTAAGTAAGTAAAATGGCTGCCCGAAAAGGCGGGTCATCACAAATACTACTTGGCCTGGAGTTTCTTCATTTTGAACATCTATTTAAAAGTCTCGCATAGCATCTCAGAGTGCAACTATACATCCACAGCACATACATGCCGATCATCGAGCAATAACAGTTTGGGTTTAGTCAGGCGGCACATACATTAAATTTGTTGAGTGTTCAGTGCATGAATGGTTGCATTGAAAAACAAAATCTTGCTAGGAAGAACTCCACGTCCAAGGTGATACACCCTTCTTAGGGGTTATCTAGAGAGTTCTCGTGTTTAGGGAAAACCAAAGTTACATTATCGAAAATCTCACACTCTTGACGAAGGGTGTCCAAGCGAGCCTAGATCATGGCTGATGTATATTCGGATGCTGAGGTAAGCCCAAGGTGGCATACAAGGTAGACTACTGTCCCTAAAACCTTATCTCCAGAAAGGGGAGTTTCTGCTTCATCTTGTGCCTCGTTTATGTCCTCGTCTTATTACCTCTCCTTGGCTTCGCTTGCTTCCTCCATATTGACTTCACTTGCGACTTGGGCCCAATCGGTATTGCCTTGATTGGACGAGCTAGGCCCACTCATAAGGGCCAACAAGCAGGCTCGCCCTTTCTTTGTCATCCGAAGGGCCTAGGACGACCACACTGATATATGGATCATCCCTTCAGCATGGTGGGGACGGGACGGTCCCCTTCAAAAGGTCTAGAAATTCTTGCTCAGGAGCAGTCCTATGTTCAAAGCTTAAAATTTGAGCTAACTCCCTTCGAAAGGAGCAGATCGGACTGCAATCATTAGATGAGACACAACTAGATGGGCCCCATTAGTCACTCTCCTTGACTCTCCCCTCTTGGTGGGGCTGGATTGGTTAGACTCAATATTTTCATCCAACCAAAAATATCAATAGATTCGTTAAGGGAATCACTTAGATCACTCATGTTGAGTTTAGAAGTTTACCTTTTCGGGTTGGGAAGTAAAACCTTGCTTGGATTATGATATGTCAAGTTGCAAGGTGAATTCTTCTCTGCAGTAACATATAAGTATATAGGGGTTCTCAAGCAAAATAAAGGGGCTCCTCCCTTCCCTACTTCTAGTCAAAGGAAGACATAGAATGCGATGAGTTGTAATTGTTGCACCTGTTAGGAAAGTAACCAATAGCAAGTAAACATGTGTCAATCAGAGCCAATGACCAAAACACGATCGGTAATGGATCGTGTCAAGTGACCCTTGGGACTAGCATCTAGATAAATTCATTTTGGGTAATGGTGGTGGTTTTATTATTATTATTTTTACTTAAAATAGAAAGTTTGAAAAGTATGGTTTGAACTTGTATTTGGAACTAGCATCTAGATAAATTCATTTTGGGTTTAAAGAGGAAATAATATTCCAACCTGTATTGGGAAAATAAATTTTGGGCGTAGCCAGAAATGTTTTTTACCAAACATCGTCTCATGAAATTCTATCATAAAATTGGTGAGATGGTGAAACTAGTAGGCCTTAGTTAAATGCCCTAATTCTTGTAAGCTTTAGTTGCATACCCTTAAAACTTTCAACTTTTGGTGCATACCCTTAGTTTAATATATTTGATATAAGGGTCCAAAAAGAAACTAGCATTCATGACATTTAGGGTTAAAAATTAGTGAGATAGTGAAAAAAATAGGCCCTTAGTTAAATGCCCTTACAACTTGTAAGCTTTAGTTCCTTACCTTTAAAACTTATAACTTTTGGTGTATACTCTTAGTTTAATATATTTGATATAAGAGTCCAAAAAGAAACTAACATTTATGAAATTTTATCTTCAAAATTAGTGAGATAGTTGAACAAATAGGCCCTTAGATAAATGCCTTTAAAACTTGCAAGCTTTAGTTCCATACTCTTAAAACTTACAATTCTTCTTCGTTTAGTGAATTTGATATAAGTATCAAAAAAGAAACCAAAGAAGAAGACGAAGAAGAAGAAGCTAACGTAAGGGTGAGGGGGAGAGCGACCTAAACCCTCAAAGGAAAAGCTTGATATTTGAAGATAATTTTGATGAGGTTTATTTTGTTTTTTATCATTTTCTTTGTTAGGAAATGATTTTGTTTTTGATCAATTCAATGGTGAAACTTCATTAAATTCATTTATCTTACTTGTTTCAAGGAGCTTTAGATTTAAAATCAAAATATTGAAGTTAGGGATTTGATAGAATACTAATTTCTTTTTTTATTTTTTGCTTTAAATTTTGTTTAAAACATGGTTAATTTATTTTTTTTCCTTTCTCATATTTTATTTCAAATAAAAAAGGGCAATTTCGCATTTGGTAGTTCAAATCTGTATTTTTCAAGCTTCAAAATTTCTTGTGGCAGAGATAGCCACAGTATAATAGAGCATTATGAAAAGATGATACAATAAAGATTTACTGTGTGTGGTAGAAATTGCTATTGCACAATAGCGATACATCGTGAAAGAAACAATAGAGATTCTACTTAAAAGGCAACATTAAAGCTTAAAAGAGCAGTAGAATCCTAATACGAAAGGTAAAATAAAACCCCAATAGAACTTCGTTTTGATAATTGATCTTTATTAGTTTCTTTTTTTTTTTTTTTTTTTGCATGGTTTATTCATGTTTGTATATTTTTATTATCTCTGCTTTGTGAAAGTACGGGAGAGCTCATAGCTTTGTTCTGTGATTGTTTTTTTTTTTTTGTTGGTTATGTTTATTTTTGCGTGATTTATTTTTATTTTCAAATATCTTTGCTAATTTATATTCTTTATATCAATATTTAACATATTTATAATTGTTTTTACTTAATGACGTATACATTAGTCACTGTTTATTACGGTGGAGAGTAAAAGAAGAGAATGGAAACACCACTGAAAATAAACACACTAAATGTCGGCCTATCCTAAGCCAAAGTTTAAAGAAAGACTAAAAAGGATGCGCTTATTGATTCACAATGAACTATAATTTATTTTTTATTTCTAATACCGAGTTATACTTTGTGAACCTTGTTTGAATTTTACCATTAGTTAACCTCATTTGGTTTTATATTTTATAACATCACACATTATAGGAAAAAAGTGCTTGAAAAGGATCAAAGGAATAACTAGAAAGACAATAAAGTTACTCCACCTAGCCGTAGAGATCCACCTTTACTTTGTTGCACAGTAGAGAAGCTCTACCATACAATAGAGATCAACATGACCCTTTTAAGTACCAATTGATTGATGAACAATTTAATTTAACAAAGTTTACAAAGTTAAAAAAAATACATATAAAACTGAACTAATCTATTGCACAATTAAGATTCTCTACACCCTAGTCAAGATCTTTAATATTTATTTCTACCGCTGGTAGATGGTCTCTACTGGGTAGTAGAGATCCTAGTTTTTTTAGGTGATTTCCAATAAAATTCAATTAAGTAAATATACTAATTTAGTAAAATTGTTTTAAACCTTAAAATTGGTCCTTTGATGAAAAAAAAAGTTAATAAATTTACTAAGTTAAAAAAATTCATCTTAAAAAAAAGGAAAAAGACAGTAAATGAGTAGACAATAATCATCTTAAAAACACGGTTAAGATATATTTGTGTGTCTATATATATATATATACACACACACGAGAAAATCTCATGAAACAACAAGGAAGCCCAACCCCCCCCCCCCACAAAAAAAAAAAAGAACAATTATGTCACTGTGTCAACCTTTCTCCATGCATGTTACAAATTATTAAAACCCCATCACCAAACTCGGGAACCAAAAAAAAAAAAAGTCATTAATTTCAATTTACAACTCAGGAGTTGTAACGTCCCGAAATTTATTTAATATTAATGTAATGTAAATGATGAATTGGTGTGCCATAATTAAAGTTTTAACTTTAATTAGATTATTTGGTTAGATTTTTAGTTTTTGGTTGTTTTGTTAAATTGATGTGTTCAAAAGATTCCTTGTTGATTTAAAATGATGTTTTGAGTTTTAAAACACAACAATTTGTAAAATGTTAAAAATACTCCGTTTTGCAAAACTGTGGGCGGCACATGGTTTTCGCACAGTAAAACCGCCCACCGATTTTCTCTATTTATTCTCTCTTCTCTCTCTCTCTCCTCATTCACGTTCAACTCTCTCTCTCTTCTCTCTCTCTCGGCAGCTCCCTCTCTCTCTCAATCTCTTTCAAAAATTTTGATTTCCATTCGAATCCAAGCTTCGGAACAGCAAGGAGGAAGCTCGGGGACGTGATTCGGCGACCGAGAACGCGGATTGAAGCTTCGATTCGAGGTTAGATTCGAAATTTCTAAACTTTTTACAAAATTTTCGATTTTGTGTGTTTTTGAAATCTAAGTTTGTTTTAGCTTAGAAAACCGTGGATTTGTGTTAAATGAGCTTAGAACAACTAGAATCTAAACCTAGATTGAAGAAAAACGGATTGGATTCAAGATTTTCATTTTTCTCCTCTTTTTCTCATTTTCGGATTTTTGAAGATTTTGAGTTTAAATGTTGTTTAAATGATCCCAAACATGTTCTAGAATGTTTTTCTATCAATTATAGTTGTTTTTCATGCCTGGGATTTGAGAAAAACAGGTTAGAAACAAGATTTGGATTTTGGGGATCGAGAAACCCGTGGCTGGGATTTCTGGATCTTCCCAGTTCGGCAGGCCGAAATTCATGTTCGGCAGGCCGGAGTGATGATCGGCAGGCCGGTGTTCTTCCGACCGGCAGGCCGAATCTGGGGAAATGTTCGGCAGGCCGAACTTTGCTTCCGGCAGGCCGAACTGTGCAGTTCGGCAGGCCGAAGCAGGGCGTCCGGCAGGCCGACCGAGGCATGGAAAATTTTGTGATTTTTACCCGATTTCACTGTTTTGAACCCTGATTTAAATCTCAACCTTATAGGATGATTTTAATGATACAAATGGCACACTAGGACATCATGAAATGATTTAGTAACATAGAATGTTTCGAACTAGATATTGATCGACTTAGTTTGTATCTAGGATTGTTCGTGGTTCCGTGGAGCTAACGTATAGCGGATCGGGATTACGGTGTGGGGTACCGGCACGAGTACTGAAGTAGGACTTCTATCCTATTTCTTTGGTAGCCTGGTTTTGAAATGATTTGGCTTTGAAAAGGATTTCTATCAAAATGTTTTCAACGGTTGTTTGAAAATGGTTTTATCGGTTATATTTTTATATACCGTGACATGAAATGAATTTCATAAGGAATGTAATTGACAACACTCGGTAATTGGGTTTTGAATGATAATGATAGTAAACACATGGGCATGATGCCATATCAGAGATCGGGTCGTGATCGACCTTGGGGGCAGGTCCCGAAACCCAGCTGGGCCACTACGGTGGTGATTTCATGGTTTGCCTAGGTAAAAGTAAACTGGTGTTTGGATTTGACGAGTAGACTGTTCTGTGTCAGAATGGTTCTACTCAATTTATTTATTTATTTATTCAAGTTTCCTTTCTGTATAACTCCTGATAATGTTATGTTTCTTTGCATTAAATTATTTTATAAAAACTTAGTCCTACTGAGCCTTTCGCTCACGTTTTATCTGTTTTAAATTCCCCCCCCCTTCTAGGTGGTTTCCCATTTAGGTTTGGAGAAGATTCTTCGGACCGAACTCAGGAGCAATAGGAGAATTTATTTACATTCTGTATTTATTAATCAAGGCATGTAAGATTTTAACTTCATTTATACTTGGACTGTAATTGTATTTATGATATTGTCAGAACCATGTGTGTGCACAAGTTGTGGGTTGTGGAACCCATATTCGCGGTTTTTTTTTTTTTTTTTAATTCAATTATTGTTATTTGTTTAATGATTTTAAATTCTTTTATCAAATGTGGTGGAAAATCTCTTTATTTCTTGCTTAATTGGATTTTTAAACCCTTAATTTCAATTAAATTCTCTTTTAATTAATCTAAATATTCCGCCACGTCACCTCCCGTACTCCGGGGCGTGACAGAATGGTATCAGAGCTCAAGGTTATGAACCTTGGGAATTGTGCACACATAGGTTTGACAATGAAATACCTCTGACAGTCCAAATTTTGTTTTCAGAAGTGAGAGAATGGCACCTAGACGTCGTTCGACAGCTGACGCCGAGTTCAGAAATGATGAGGGCCTGATGAGGTCTATGATTGCGGCTTTCCGGCAGATGGCAGCCAGGACTAGACCGGAAGACTCCAGTGTTGGTAGTCGGCATGCTTTCTTTAAGGAATTTCGGCGGGCGTCTATTCCGACTTTTGATGGCAATGGGGATCCGCAGTTAGCAGAGTATTGGTTGGATTCGATCTTGAAGCATCTTGATACTCTTGGTGTGCCTGAGGAGTATCGTGTGGAGTTTGCGGCATATAAGCTCGAGGGTGGCGCTAACACCTGGTGGAAACAAACTAAGCGTCTGGAGCGCGGTGGCGATATCGATTGGGACAAGTTTGAGGATCTGTTCTATGATCGGTATTTTCTGCAGGGATATAGAGATCAGAAGGCAGCTGAGTTTTATAGATTGCAGCAGGGTGATCTTTCAGTTCAGGAGTACGAGGCAAAGTTTAGCGAGTTGGCTAGGTTTGCTCCATCAGTTGTGGCATCGGAGCGCGAGAAATGCATCAAGTTCCAGGAAGGACTCAAGGCTCCTATTCGACGGCAGTTGGTTGCTCTACGGCTTAGGGGTTTCGGAGAGCTTGTGTCGTCGGCGATCTCCGTGGAGAATGATTACGTGCAGTATTGTGAGGACCGAGCTAAGGCTTCAGGAGGACCGCAGAGGAGTGGCAGGAAGAGCACCAGTAGTCGTCCAGCTCCGGGGAAAGGCAAGCAAGGCGGTGCGACCAGTGGCAGTAGCAGTTCGTCTGGCAGCGGGCGCAGCAATCCCTACAGCTTTCATTGTCATTTCTGTCAGCAGCCCGGACACATCAAGAGGAATTGCCCGATCAGGAGTGCTCGTCTTGGATCGCAGACCGGGGAGGATGCCAGTCGTTCGTCTCAGCCTCAGCCTCAGACCCTACCTCCGCCTCTGCAGTACCCGCAGTTGCAGTATCCGCAGTTTTCTCCTCAGCAATTCTCATATCCGGCACGGGGACAGCAGCCGCAGTATTTTCAGCGCAGTGTTCCTCAGTATAGAGCGCCGAGTACAGGTAGTGTGCAGTCATCTCCATCTCAGCAGTATCGACCGAGTAATGCAGGACCCAGCAATGTCGGTAGAGGAAAAGGGAAGGCGCCAATGCAGATTCATGCAATGGCATCTAGAGGGTCAGATTCTCAGACTGGTAACGCGGTTGTCGATGGTATGGTTTTGGTTTCTAGATCTCTAGCTCGCGTTTTATTTGATACCGGTGCCTCTCATTCTCTCATTTCGAGTTCCTTTGTACATGCCTTGGGATTAGAAGTAGAAGAGTTTAATGAACCCCTAGTCATAACTTCTCCTTTGGGGCGGGTGTGTGTAAATCTTGTAAAATAAAGATTGGGGATGAGATTTTGAAAAGTGATTTGATTGTACTCCCCATGAGCTCCTATGATGTGATCTTAGGGATGGACTGGTTGTCCAGGTATAGTGCAGTTGTGGACTGCCAACTTAGAAAAGTGACCCTAGTGTCTGAAAGTGGGACGGTAATCACTTACCAGGGTGGTGGTGATTGGCTAATGAGTGAGCGTCTCATGAAGTCATGTCTAGGAGGGCGAAGGAATCTAGATTGTTTTGCTTTTCTTGCCAATCTAGATTGCGAGCCTTATGTTTCGAGTAGTAGTGTAGCGATTCCGGTGGTTGGTGAGTTCGAGGATGTTTTCCCCGACGAGTTATCAGGATTACCACCGCATCGGGAGATTGAGTTTGGTATCGAGTTGTTTCCAGGGACATCACCGATTTCTATGGCACCTTATCGGATGGCGCCGACAGAAATGAAGGAATTAAGGAAGCAACTTCAGGAGCTTGCTGATAAAGGATATATTCGGAATAGCACATCTCCGTGGGGAGCACCAGTTTTGTTCGCTAAGAAGCACGATGGGACTCTCAGGTTATGTGTGGATTATCGGCAGTTGAATCGTGTTACGGTGAAGAACAAGTATCCCTTGCCTAGGATTGACGAGCTATTTGATCAGTTGGGAGGTTCGCGATACTTCTCGAAGATTGATTTGCGGTCAGGTTATCATCAGCTCAGGATCAAGGAAGAGGATATTCCCAAGACAGCTTTTAGGACTCGGTATGGGCACTTCGAGTTTCTGGTTATGTCTTTCGGGTTGACGAATGCTCCAGCAGCTTTTATGGATTTGATGAACAGGATATTTAGGCCATATCTGGATCAGTTTGTGATCGTGTTCATCGATGATATTCTTGTGTATTCTAAGACTTGGGAGGAGCATGAGCAGCATCTTCGGGTTGTGCTTCAGACTCTGCGGGAGCACCAGTTGCATGCTAAGAGGGAAAAGTGTGAGTTCTGGTTGACTGAGGTCAAATTTCTGGGTCATGTCATCTCGGAGCATGGTATTTCAGTGGATCCGTCCAAGATTGAAGCTATATTGGAGTGGGAACGACCAAGGAATGTAGCGGAGATTCACAGCTTCTTAGGTCTTGCTGGATATTACAGGAAATTTGTAAAGGACTTTTCGAAGATTGCAGCTCCATTGACGAGGTTGATCAGGAAAAATGTCAGGTTTGAGTGGGATGAAGACTGTGAGTCTGCTTTTCAAGAATTGAAGAACCGGTTGACTTCAGCTCCAGTATTAGTTATTCCTTGTAGTGACGAGCCGTATGAGGTTTATACTGATGCTTCAGGGCGTGGACTTGGATGCGTGTTGATGTAGCATGGAAGTGTGGTTGCGTACGGATCGAGACAGCTACGACCTCACGAGCGAAATTATCCTACTCACGATTTAGAGCTTGCAGCGGTGATCTACGCGCTGAAGGTTTGGAGATGTTACTTGTATGGAGCATCGTTTCAGGTCTTCTCCGATCATAAGAGTTTGAGGCATTTGTTCACTCAGAGGGATCTCAACTTGAGGCAGCGCAGATGGGTGGAGTACATGGAGGATTATGATTTCGCGTTGCAGTATCATCCCGGAAAAGCTAATGTGGTAGCGGACGCGCTTAGCAGGAAGTCTTCAGGGATTCTCGCTTGTTTGATCTTTGAGGACTGGAGCAGGGATGCGACAGTGAGTGAGTATCGGCTACAGTATCATGAAGATGGTGATCGAGTTTTGTTATATCACGTGGAAGCGACTCCAGCTCTTGTTCGGATGGTGAAGCAAGGTCAGTGGCAGGATCGACATTTGCAGGGGATTTGGTCGCGGATTCAGAACGGGGGGCAGTTCGAGGAATGGAGCGTGCATGTAGATGGATCGTTGTACTTCCGGGAGCGTCTTGCAGTTCCAGTTATCGCCGAGGTCACGAAAGCCGTTCTAGATGAAGCTCATAGGTCTCAGTTTGCTATTCATCCGGGGAGCACCAAGATGTATCGTGATTTGAAAAGGCACTATTGGTGGAGAGGCATGAAGAAAGATGTTCGCGAGTACGTGGCCAAGTGTTCGACGTGTCTTCAGGTGAAAGCCGAGCATCAGAAGCCTGCAGGTCAGCTTCAGCCGCTTCCTATTCCAGGGTGGAAATGGGAGCATGTGACGATGGATTTTCTCACAGGTTTGCCGAGGACGGAGCAGCGGCATGATGCAGTTTGGGTTGTAGTCGACAGGTTGACGAAATCGGCGCATTTCATTCCGTTTAGGTCGACGTGTTCTAGGAAGATTCTCGGGGAGTTATATATGCAGAACATTGTGAGGTTGCATGGAGTTCCTTTGTCCATCACCTCTGATCGAGATACCAGGTTTAATGCTAAGTACTGGAGGAGTTTTCAGGAGGCTTTGGGTACGGATCTGAACTTCAGTACGGCGTTTCATCCTCAGACTGATGGGCAGTCTGAGCGGGTCATTTAGGTTCTCGAGGATATGTTGCGTGCTTGTACGTTGGACTTCGGCGGAAATTGGAAGCAGTGTTTGCATCTAGCGGAGTTTGCGTACAACAACAATTATCAGGCGAGTATCGGTATGGCACCATTTGAGGCATTGTATGGGCGACCGTGTCGGTCACCTGTGTGTTGGGCCGAGCCGGAAGATAGAGTTATCCTTGGGCCGGAAGAGATTCGTGATAGCAACGAGAAAGTCGCGGTGATTCGGGATCGGTTGAGAGCAGCTCAGAGTCGGCAGAAGAGCTACGCAGATAGGAGACGTAGACCTTTAGAGTTCGCGGTTGGAGATTTTGTTCTCTTGAGGGTGTCACCTCGTAAGGGAACTATGCGGTTCGGAGTGAGTGGGAAGCTCGCGCCGAGGTATATTGGGCCGTTCGAGATCACTCAGCGTGTTGGTGTGGTCGCTTATCGGCTTGATCTTCCGCCCGAACTTTCTCATGTGCACGATGTGTTTCATGTGTCGATGCTTAGGAAGTGTCCACCTGAGCAGGATAAGATAGTTTCGTTTCGCGATGTACAGGTTCAGGAGGATACGACGTACGAAGAAGTGCCGATTCAGATCATCGACCGGAAAGTAATTAGCTTGCGTCGTCGTGAGATACCGTTGGTAAAGGTCGTGTGGCAGCATCACGGTGTTGATGAAGCCACTTGGGAATTAGAGTCGAGTATGCGGGAATTGTATCCGCATTTGTTTTGCTTTTGAGATGAGTTGTAAATTTCGAGGACGAAATTTCTTTTAGGGGTAGAGAGCTGTAACGTCCCGAAATTTATTTAATATTAATGTAATGTAAATGATGAATTAGTGTGCCATAATTAAAGTTTTAACTTTAATTAGATTATTGGGTTGGATTTTTAGTTTTTGGTTGTTTTGTTAAATTGATGTGTTCAAAAGATTTCTTGTTGATTTAAAATGATGTTTTGAGTTGTTGTGTTACGACGTACGAAGAAGTGCCGATTCAGATCATCGACCGGAAAGTAATTAGCTTGCGTCGTCGTGAGGTACCGTTGGTAAAGGTCGTGTGGCAGCATCACGGTGTTGATGAAGCCACTTGGGAATTAGAGTCGAGTATGCGGGAATTGTATCCGCATTTGTTTTGCTTTTGAGATGAGTTGTAAATTTCGAGGACGAAATTTCTTTTAGGGGTAGAGAGCTGTAACGTCCCGAAATTTATTTAATATTAATGTAATGTAAATGATGAATTGGTGTGCCATAATTAAAGTTTTAACTTTAATTAGATTATTTGGTTGGATTTTTAGTTTTTGGTTGTTTTGTTAAATTGATGTGTTCAAAAGATTCCTTGTTGATTTAAAAGATTCCTCAAATTGTTGTGTTTTAAAACTCAAAACATCATTTTAAAACAATAAGAAGTCCTTCGAATTCATTAATTTAACAAAACAACCAAAAATTCAAAAATCCAACCAAATAGTCTAATAAATGTTAAAACGTTAATTATGGCACACTAATTCATCATTTACATTACATTAACATTAAATAAATTTCGGGACGTTACAACTCTCCACCCCTAAAAGAAATTTCGTCCTCGAAATTTACAACTCATCTCAAAAACAAAACAAATGCGGATACAGCCCCCGCATACTCGACTCTAATTCCCAAGTGGCTTCATCAACCCCGTGATGCTGCCACACGACCTTTACCAATGGTATTTCACGACGACGCAAGCTAATCACTTTCTGGTCGATGATCTGAATCGGAACTTCTTCGTACGTCGTATCTTCCCGAAGCTGTACATCACGAAACGAAACTATCTTACCCTGCTCAGGTGGACACTTCCTAAGCATCGACACATGAAACACATCGTGCACATGAGAAAGTTCGTGCGGAAGATCAAGCCGATAAGCGACCACACCAACACGCTGAGTGATCTCGAACGGCCCAATATACCTCGGCGCGAGCTTCCCACTCACCCCGAACCGCATAGTTCCCTTACGAGGCGACACCCTCAAGAGAACAAAATCTCCAACCGCGAACTCTAAGGGTCTACGCCTCCTATCCGCGTAGCTCTTCTGCCGACTCTGAGCTGCTCTCAATCGATCCCGGATCACCGCGACTTTCTCGTTGCTGTCACGAATCTCATCTGGCCCAAGAATAACTCTATCCTCCGGCTCGGCCCAACACACAGGTGACCGACACGGTCGCCCATACAACGCCTCAAATGGTGCCATGCCGATACTCGCCTGATAACTATTGTTGTATGCGAACTCTGCCAAATGCAAACATTGCTTCCAATTCCCGCCGAAGTCCAACGCACAAGCACGCAACATATCCTCGAGAACCTGAATAACCCGCTCAGACTGCCCATCAGTCTGAGGATGAAACGCCGTACTGAAGTTCAAATCTGTACCCAAAGCTTCCTGAAAACTCCTCCAGTACTTAGCATTAAACCTGGTGTCTCGATCAGAGGTGATGGACAAAGGAACTCCATGCAACCTCACAATGTTCTGCATATACAACTCCCCGAGAATCTTCCTAGAACACGTCGACCTAAACGGAATGAAATGCGCCGATTTCGTCAACCTATCGACCACAACCCAAACTGCATCGTGCCGCTGCTCCGTCCTCGGCAAACCTGTGAGGAAATCCATCGTCACATGCTCCCATTTCCACCCTGGAATAGGAAGCGGCTGAAGCTGACCTGCAGGCTTCTGATGCTCAGCTTTCACCTGGAGACACGTCGAACACTTGGCCACGTACTCTCGAACATCTTTCTTCATGCCTCTCCACCAATATTGTCTCTTCAAATCACGATACATCTTGGTGCTCCCCGGATGAATAGCGAACTGAGACCTATGAGCTTCGTCTAGAACGGCTTTCGTCACCTCGGCGATAACTGGAACTGCAAGACGCTCCTGGAAGTACAACGATCCATCTGCATGCACGCTCCATTCCTTGAACTGCTCCCCGTTCTGAATCCGCGACCGAATCCCCTGCAAATGTCGATCCTGCCACTGACTTTGCTTCACCGTCCGAACAAGAGCTGGAGTCGCTTCCACATGATATAACGAAACTCGATCACCATCTTCATGATACAGTAGCCGATACTCACTCACTGTCGCATCCCTGCTCCAGTCCTCAAAAATCAAGCAAGCGAGAATCCCTGAAGACTTCCTGCTAAGCGCGTCCGCGACTACATTAGCTTTCCCGGGATGATACTGCAAAGCGAAATCATAATCCTCCATGTACTCCACCCATCTGCGCCATCCGATAAGGTGCCATAGAAATCGGTGATGTCCCTAGAGACAACTCGATACCAAACTCAATCTCCCGATGCGGTGGTAACCCTGATAACTCATCGGGGAAGACATCCTCGAACTCATCAACCACCGGAATCACTACACTACCTCTCGAAACATAGGGCTCGCAATCTAGATTGGCAAGAAAAGCACAACAATCTAGATTCCTTCGCCCTCCTAGACATGACTTCATAAGACGCTCACTCATTAGCCAATCACCACCACCCTGGTAAGTGATTACCGTCCCCCTATCAGACACTAGGGTTACTTTCCTAAGTTGGCAGTCCACAACTGCACTATACCTGGACAACCAGTCCATCCCTAAAATCACATCATAGGAACTCATGGGGAGTATAATCAAATAACTTTTCAAAATCTCATCCCCAATCTTTATTTTACATGATTTACACATACAATTTACACACACCCGCCCCAAGGGAGAAGTTATGACTAAGGGTTCATTAAACTCTTCTACTTCTAATCCCAAGGCATGTACAAAAGAACTCGAAATGAGAGAATGAGAGGCACCGGTATCAAATAAAACACGATCTAAGGATCTAGAAACCAAAACCATACCATCGACAACCGCGTTACCAGTCTGAGAATCTGACCCTCCAGATGCCATTGCATGAACCTGCACTGGCGCTTTCCCTTTTCCTCTACCGACATTACTGGGTCCTGGATTACTCGGCCGATGCTGCTGAGATGGAGACGACTGCACACTACATGTACTCGGCGCTCTATACTGAGGAACACTGTGCTGAAAATACTGCGGCTGCTGCCCCCGTGCCGGATATGAGAATTGCTGAGGAGAAAACTACAGATACTGCAACTGCGGGTACTGCGGAGGCGGAGGTAGGGTCTGAGGCTGAGGCTGAGATGAACGACTGGCATCCTCCCCGGTCTGAGATCCAAGACGAGCACTCCTGATCGGGCAATTCCTCTTGATGTGTCCGGGCTGCCGACAGAAATGACAATGAAAGCTGTAGGGGTTGCTGCGCCCGCTGCCAGACGAACTGCTACTGCCACTGGTCGCACCGCCTTGCTTGCCTTTCCCCGGAGCTGGACGACTACTGGTGCTCTTCCTGCCACTCCTCTGCGGTCCTCCTGAAGCCTTGGCTCGGTCCTCACAATACTGCACATAATCATTCTCCACGGGGATCGCCGACGACACAAGCTCTCCGAAACTCCTAAGCCGTAGAGCAACCAACTGCCGCCGAATAGGAGCCTTGAGTCCTTCCTGAAACTTGATGCATTTCTCATGCTCCGATGCCACAGCTGATGGAGCAAATCTAGCCAACTCGTTAAATTTTGCCTCATACTCCCGAACTGATAGATCACCCTGCTGCAATCTATAAAACTCAGCTGCCTTCTGATCTCTATATCCCTACAGAAAATACCGATCATAGAACAGCTCCTCGAACTTGTCCCAACTGATATCGCCACCGCGCTCCAGACGCTTAGTTTGTTTCCACCAGGTGTTAGCGCCACCCTCGAGCTTATACGCCGCAAACTCCACACGATACTCCTCAGGCACACCAAGAGTATCTAGATGCTTCAAGATCAAATCCAACCAATACTCTGCTAACTGCGGATCCCCATTGCCATCAAAAGTCAGAATAGACGCCCGCCAAAATTCCTTAAAGAAAGCATGCCGACTACCAACACTGGAGTCTTTCGGTCTAGCCTTGGCTGCCATCTGCCGGAAAGCCAAAAACATAGACCTCATCATGCTCTCATCATTTCCAAACTCGGCGTCAGCAGTCGAACGACGTCTAGGTGCCATTCTCTCACTTCTGAAAACAAAATTTGGACTGTCAGAGGTATTTCATTGTCAAACCTATGTGTGCACAATTCCTAAGGTTCATAACCTTGAGCTCTGATACCATTCTGTCACGCCCCGGAGTACGGGAGGTGACGTGGCGGAATATTTAGATTAATTAAAAGAGGATTTAATTAAAATTAAGAGTTTAAAAATCCAATTAAGTAAGAAATAAAGAGATTTTCCACCACATTTGATAAACGAATTTTTAAATATTTAGCAAATAATAATAATAATTGAATAAAAAAACCGCGAATATGGGTTCCACAACCCACAACTTGTGCATACACATGGTTCTGACAATATCACTAATACAATTACAGTCCAAGTACAAATAAAGTTAAGTCTTACATGCCTTGATTAATACTACAGAATATAAATAAACTCTCCTATTGCTCCTGAGTTCGGTCCGAAGAATCTTCTCCAAACCTAAATGGGGGAAATTCAAAACAATAAAACGTGAGCAAAAGGCTCAGTAGGACTATGTTTTATAAATAATTTAATTTGAAGAAACAGTTCATTGTTAGGAGTACTCAAAAGAGAACTTAATAAATAAATACATAAATGCATAATTTGAGTAGAGCCAATCTGACATAGAACGGTCTACCCATACAACCAAAAACACCATTTTTCTTTTACTTAGGCAAACCATGAAATCACCACCGTAGTGGCCCAGCTGGGTTTCGGGACCTGCCCCCAAGGTCGATCGCTACACGACCCGATCTCTGATATGGCATCATGCCCATGTGTTTATTATTATTATCATTCAAAACCCAATTACCGAGTGTTGTCAATTACATTTATTATGAAATTCATTTCATATCACGGTATATTAAAATATAACCGATAAAACTATTTTCAAACAACCGTTGAAAACATTTTGATAGAAATCCTTTCCAAAGCCAAATCATTTCAAAACCAGGCTACCAAAGAAATAGGATAGAAGTCCTACCTCAGTACTCGTGCCGGTACCCCACACTGTAATCCCTGTCCGCTATACGTTAGCTCCACGGAACCACGAATGATCCTAGATACAAACTAAGTCGATCAATATCTAGTTCGAGACATTCTATGTTACTAAATCATTTCATGATGTCCTAGTGTGCCATTTGTACCTTTAAAATCATCCTATAAGGTTGGGATTTAAATCAGGGTTCAAAACAGTGAAAACGGGTAAAAATCACAAAATTTTCCATGCCTCGGTCGGCCTGCCGGACGCCCTGCTTCGGCCTGCCGAACATTTCCCCAGATTCGGCCTGCCGGTCGGAAGAACACCGGCCTGCCGATCATCACTCCGGCCTGCCGAACTGGGAAGATCCAGAAATCCCAGCCACGGGTTTCTCGATCCCCAAAATCCAAATCTGGATTCCAACCTGTTTTTCTCAAATCCCAGGCATGAAAAATAATCATAGTTGATAGAAAAACATTCTAGAACATGTTTGGAATCATTTAAACAACATTTAAACTCAAAATCCTCAAAAATCTGAAAATGAGAAAAAGAGGAGAAAAATGAAAAATCTTGAATCCAATCCGTTTTTCTTCAATCTAAACTTAGATTCTAATTGTTCTAAGTTCATTTAACACAAATCCACGGTTTTCTAAGCTTAAACAAACTTAGATTTCAAAAACACACAAAATTAAAAATTTTGTAAAAAGTTTAGAAATTTCGAATCTAACCTCGAATCGAAGCTTCAATCCGCGTTCTCGGTTGCCGAATCACGTCCCCGAGCTTCCTCCTTGCTGTTCCGAAGCTTGGATTCGAATGTGCTTTCAAAATTTTTTGAAAGAGATTGAGAGAGAGAGTGAGCTGCCGAGAGAGAGAGAGAAGAGAGAGAGAGGTGTTGCGGGAGAGTGAGGAGAGAGAGAGGAAGGAAGGAAATAAATAGAGAAAATCGGTGGGCGGTTTTACTGTGCGAAAACCATGTGCCGCCTACGGTTTTGCAAAACGGAGTATTTTTAACATTTTACAAATTGTTGTGTTTTAAAACTCAAAACATCATTTTAAAACAATAAGAAGTCCTTCGAATTCATTAATTTAACAAAACAACCAAAAATTCAAAAATCCAACCAAATAGTCTAATAAATGTTAAAACGTTAATTATGGCACACTAATTCATCATTTACATTACATTAACATTAAATAAATTTCGGGACGTTACATATACACAATATAAATTCAACAAAGTTAAAATTTAAAAGCATAAGATTTTGTTATTTTTAAGTTCTTTTATTTAAGATTATAAGAATGACCTTTGGGTTATAGTCCCTCGCTACAAGGAAAAAAAACCCTTTAATTTCAATCATGATAATGAGATTGACTTGTGTTATTCTGCGGAAAATTGGAAACTAATTTGAAATTATGACTAAGGTTCGTGAATTTGATAGAGTTGTCTATATACCCTGCTAAAGGATTTAATCACTTGTAGTTCTAATTTTGGATTTCGAAATTCACATTTGTAAGATTCTACAGTCAATGATTATATATGGAACCAAAAGCGATTTAGAACTTGGAAAATTCTAAACCAATGGATCCCATATGAAATTTGCCGTTGTTTGTTCAGGGATTTTTCGAGGTGGATGATCTCTTTCGGAGTTTGGGGATAATTTGATATTTTTTGTTTTTTTTCTTATTTGCTATGTTATTTGGATGATTCCATGATGAATGGCCAATGTGGAGTTGAAAGGACTTCTTAAAATTGAATTTTTTTAATTTTTCTTTAGATTTTTTTGTTCTCCTTTTTGTTATCTTTTTTTTTTTTTTGGTTTTTTGTTTTTTGTTTCCTAGGTTGCCTATATAGAATCAAGTCAAAGTAATTCATGACTTTGAATTTGTATTTGGATATTTCTCGGTATGACCATACCAGAAATTCAAATGACATTTTTGAAATTTTATTTTTGGGGTAATGTGATATATTTTGTTTTTTTCTTATTTGCTTTGTTATTTGGATGATTGCATGATGAATGGCCATATATGGATTCGAAAGGACTTCTTAAAATTGATTTTTTAAATTTTTCTTTAGATTTTTTTGTTTTCCTTTTTGTTATCTTTTTTTTTTTTTTTTACCCCTAGGTTGCCTATATAGAATCAAGTCAGAGTAATTCATGACTTTGAATTTGTATTTGGATATTTCTCGGTATGACCATACGAGAAATTGAAATGACATTTTTGGATTTTGGATTTGAAATTTAGTTTAGGATTTGTGACTGCAACTAATTTTTATAAGTAGGTTACTTGCATATCCAGAAAGGAATCAAGTCAACGTAGTTCTTAAGCTCTCTACTTTTATATTTGTTGCTACTTTGAAACTATAGCCGCAAATTGTTATCTTATATGGCTCTTTTCTTTTGAGGTCTTTAAAATCTTCTTCTTCTTTGCTAGCAAGGTTTGGTTGGCAAGTTTGCAGTTGGTAACAAATTTGGAGGCAAAGGAGTCCTTTTGTTTATAAAAACTTTTGTGGTATCCTGACAGTTTTTTTGGTGTTATTTACTGCCTTTATTGTGCCTTTTTTTTATTCCTGTCGTTAGAGTTTACATGCTTCTCGTACTTTTCTAGGACAAAGTAACCGATTCATAGCCTTTTTTTATTACGGTAAGCTTCCTGCTTATTGGGCTGAAATGGTTGTCTGGGTTTGCATGATGTTGTTGGCCCTAATGGACATTTTCTGTGCATGTTTGGACACTGCAAAGCACTGCTGGGCTTTCTAAGGAAACTGATGAGCCTTCTTTGTATCCTGATTGCTGACTTAAGTAGTAGCAAACTGATGACCAGGCTATCTATAAGGTTTATTTGGATTTTGTTGGACATGTTTTAGTTCTGTGAGTTTATTCATCTTTTCAGATTCCCACATTAAAGGAGCTTGGTGTTGGCTAAACAATGCTTGGTAAGCTTTCTCTCAATCGTCACAGTTTCCTGAATGCAAAATAAGTTTTAATAGCCTTTGAAATCAACAATAAGTTAGGCTCTCCTCTTTTATTTATTTATTCATTTATTTTTGTCTTTGGCTCTCCACGTTAAAATTTGTAACAAGCGATATAGAACTGCTTCTAGTCATATAAAAGATTGCTAAAAAATTAATCTGACAATGAAAACACCCTTTCCATCTTTGGTGTAAAATTGCCTTATCCACTACAAGAATTACCAAATTATTTAGCATAAAAAAAATTCAGATCCCAACAAAAATACCAAATAATTTTTCTCGCCAATAAATGGCAAAGCAAGAAATTCTTTTTTAAGAGTTTTGAGTTCAACAAAATTTTTGAACTAAAACTACAATTGCAATAAATTTTTCCTTCGTTTATCTATTTCTCTTTTTGATTTCAACCTTATAAATAGAGTTTAATTTAATTTTAAAGGTTTGGAGTCCAAAAAATTATAAATTTATACGGCATGTGTTCATTTTTTATTTATATTAAATTTTAGGTTTGAAACATATGTATTTAATATCAAAATTCTGCATAATTATAATTTTTCAAAAAAATTTATGTGAATGCTGTAATTAAGTAATTAAAATTAATTAAAAATATTTATGTAGATGTCATAGTTAAAAAAAGAAAAGAAAAGAAAAGAAAAAGAGGAATAAATTATACGCGGCCTCAACTAGCTCCACTCTGTCCACAAGGTACGAATTTTTTCTTTGTTTCACGTATTATATTTAGTTTTTGTATTAATCTTCATTCAAATATTGCTATTTAAACTTGAGAGAAAAATTACACATATTATTACCATTTAAATTCACATCAACCATGTCATTGTTACACTTTTTCTTTGTCTATAATGAAAGCAATCTTCCAATACCCTTTTTTCGATGGTCAAATTAAAAAGAAAAAAAAAAACCATTTTGACGAGATATTTTAAAATGTATAATAGAAAAAAAAAAAGAAAAAAAAAACAAGACCTAATGATTTTGAAAATGTACATTATCCTTAGAGGTCCCCCATCGAGAAAGACCTACTATAATGAAAAACTAAAACTAACATTTTTGAAAGCAGAAAAGAAAGGAAAAAAAATAAAATTATATAAAGAGATAAAATGATGCATGACAACAAACTATGAGATAACATCCATCACATAGCATGTGAAAGCCACTTCACAAAAGAGAACATTTAAAACGACCATGATGATAATAACATAAGCAGCGGTAATAGTAATAGTAATAACAAGGATTAATTACAACAATTTCTTTTAAATTATAATTTTTATAATATTTTGTTTCCTGAACTTTAAAATGTAATATTCGTTTTCTTTGAAGCATGAGCTGTTACAAAAAATAATTCTTTTGTTAAAATTTTAACAGTAAATTGACAAATAATTTTAAAATTATGAGTATTTTGATAATCTTAATTATAAAAACAACAAAAAAAATTGATACTATATTAAAAAAAGTCTTTATTGATAATTAAAAACAAAAAAAATAATTTAAAACATACTTATATCTAAATCCTTTTTTTTTCTAAAATAGTAATTTTTTTAAAATTTTATCAACTTTTTTCATACGTAAAAAGTACTTTAAAATTTTAAAGAGAATAATACCAATAACAATTTCAAAAATATGAAAAAAATTTCATTAATATAGTTTTGAGTTTTTTTTCTTTTTTAAACTTTTGTTTCATATTTTTATTATATTGAATATGTTTATTATATTTTTTTATACCAGTAATAAATATAACTTTTAAAATTTTAAAATATTTTTTAATTTTTTAAAAAAATTTTAATATATCAAAAAAAGAAAGATTTCAACAAAATAATAATTCTAATTGATTTTTTTAATCATCTATAAAAAAGTACTTTTATTATAATTATAATTTTTATAATTATTTTTATAATCAAAATTATCAAAATATTCATAATTTTATAATCATTTATCAATTCTCTATTAAAATTTTTGCATAAATCATTTTTGTCTAACTAACTCATATTTCAACAAGAAGAACGCATTTTACATTTAAAAAAAACACATGTTTTGAAATTAAAGACATAGTATTACAAAGACAAATTCAAAAAGATTTTTCATAATTAATAATAATAATTTGAATTTTTTTAAAAATCTGTTATTGAAGCCGTGGAATACGGGTTTAATTCATTTTATTCCCACCCCATTCCCATATATTATCAATTAAACTTCCAAAATTCTAATATATCAGTAATTTCAACAATAGATGGAGCATATAATTGCACAAAACCCTACAAGGCCCAGAAAAGCATTTAGAAGTGTGTGAGGTGTACTCGTGATGTTTCTCGTCTTGTATAATAAAACTGGCGTTTTTCCATTTAAAAAACCAAAAGCGCTAAGAAGTTATGAACTAGGCTCAGCAAGATCTTGGGATAACAAGTAAACATAAAATCAAGTCTCTTTAAGAAACTTGAATATGCCACAAAATTTCTCTCTCCAGAAAGTAAAAAGGATCAAAACATCCTTACAAAAATTATACAACCCCGATCGTTTTCCTTACGAAAAGATCGGCCCTTATTAACACCGATCCAAATTCAAAAAACAAAATTTTATATCTCTGCCTGATCATCTCAGACCATCCCTTCCACAGCTTTACTGATCACAAACTCATGAACAATCATTAATTCTCCAACATGGGAAATTCGATCTTGGAATATTTTCTTTTCTTTTCCTCCAAACACTAGACGATATATAGTCAACATATAGCTGCTCGTCAATATTGATCAGGCTACTACAACAGTGCCAGTCCAGGAGGTTTAGCTTGGGGTAGAATTCTTGTTGGAGTCCGATTTTCTGTGGGATCTACTTGACATTTTCCAGCTCTTTTCCTTTGCCTCATCAAACTCTATTTGTTCTTGTCTACATTCTTTGCTACAGAATGGTGTATCCCCCCTGCAAAATTCATATAAATATTTCCAATGTTCCATCAGATTCTGATCATCCATTTGTTTTAAAATTTATCAACTAGATTTTCGTCTATATGGTAGATATATAAAAAGAAACCATATATGTATACATATATAGTTATTAATGAGAAGCAGTTTTAAATCGTCTAGTTAAATCAAAATCATAAGAGAGAAGGATATATAATTTACAGAAATTTTATAAAAATCTGTCAGTTTAAACTTGTCACCTTTTTTTTCTCCTTATTTATACCCTATAAATTACAAATTATAATCATCCGTCGGTTTAAAACTGTGTCATATCATGAAAAGCCATCTGATATCAAGACCCCTACGTTTTCCCGATCGAGCAGTTCGAAAATTACAAACTACTGAAAAAATCGACATTTGGGTACGAGACATTCGGTTGTAAATAAGCCAAAATAAGTAACTAACCAATTAAGTACCTATACATGAAGATGTCTGTATTGTATCCAAGCGGTTTTCTGCAAAGGAAACAAGCTTCAAGAAAGTGAGACTCAGTGTTGTACTCTTCAAACCCAGAAAACTGAAACATTCCTGTCGTCATGGTGAAAGATTAGAGGACTTCACCAAGAAAATTTGGTTTCAGAAATGGTGCTTCTTTTTGTGCTCCAAGATTGGTAAAGAGAGAGTGTGTGTGAGAGGGAGAGGGGGGGAAGTAAAATGGGGAGTGCATAATCATATATAAAGACTGGTTGGCGAAGACTTGGTGCAATCTAGTGGTTTGTGATGTAGTATATTAGGGTGGTCTTCACTAATTATAGGTCTGTTATTATAGTTGATTCGGAAAATTCGCAGGGAAACAAGTGGATTTGATTGGTTGGTGGTTACAAGGGTTTGTAATCTTGCAGGCAGTCGAAACTTTTAAATTATTCAATATTAAAAAGTGCTTGTAGTGAAACCAACGGCGGTTTTTCTAGATTCCCTGGGATTCAATCTAGTGGCTATAGTTCATGCATCTGTTTCTCCAAAGATCAGCTTTTGTTCTTTTCTTCTTCTTTTTTTAACTTTTTGGTACGCATGAAATTCTTTTTTTATCGTTTTGGTCCCTTAATGTTGGGTATTTCTTATACATCCATTAATTTTGATCTCTTGTATTTATTGTACTCGTGTCTACTAGGTTCTCTTCACCTATACTCTTAAAAGAGACACGTAATTAATCCTAGCAATAAATGTATTTCCTTTAAATAGTGCTATGAGAATCTGGAATAGTTTGTCTATGTGTTGGTTTCCCATTGATGAAGAGAAAATTAACTAGTAGTCAGAATTAAAAAGTTGCTCAAATTTCCATGTGTTTGTAAACATCATACCATTAAACTAAATATAAGAGAAGCATTTCCCTAAAAAAATAATAATAGTAATAAGAGAGGCATAATTAATTGAGAACTATTATATTGTAATGTATGATTGATTTTGAGCTTGGCATGCATGTGAGCCTACAATCTAGAATGGTATCTAGCTCCAATGTAAGGTTTGTTGGTGGCAATTCTAGAAACCCTAATTGATTAATTTAATTTTCAATCTTAACCTCTTCTTGTATTACTTGGCATTTTTGATCCGAGAGCTTAACCTAAAAGCATAATGTTATAGCGTTGTAATGTTGTTACCTTTTGTTGAGTTGGTATAGCTAAACAATTGTTTGGCGGACTCTAATTTATAACGGCTTTCATGTTGCTAATATAATGTAATAGCTTCACTTTGAATAAAAAATTTACCAGCTAAACCCGGCTAAAATGAAAAATTATGACACATGAGTTTATTTGCAACATTATATCAATGTTAAGATCCGATTTAATTATAAATATTTGTCAGTAGATTATTTCCAATTGAATCAAACGTGTATAGTTAAGACAAGCAAACTCTTTATTTATTATGACTTGGAAGTTGAATTTAAAGGACATAAAAACAAAAGCAAACAGATGGATAAAAGAAAATTGGAGTGAGAGTTGGTGGAAATTTAAGCCAGAAAGGCAACAACTTGTAATAAGCAAAATAAGTTAGGGCAAATTTAAAAAGAAAAACAAAAAGTTTGGGCAAAAACACAATTTCACTAATCTATGAGAAAAAAATTTAAAAGAAAAAGTAGATATTTCAATATTTTAATTCCTCGAACCACCTCACATCCTTCTCATAATTACTCCTAAGGAGGCCTAACGGCGACCATCTAGAATGTCAAGGTTTCAAAACCACTGCCAAGCAATATGGTATTCTCGAAATTTTACACACTATGAAGGGCCATTATTTGAATTTCTAGTGTCATGATTCCACTAGAGTCCTTTAAAAAAGTTTCTCCTCCTTTATGATGATTCTTTTGTCAGGCGTTTGCTTTTGCAAACTGGGACTTGAGCTAAGAAAAATGGGCCCCACACGCCAACAAGACGAGAAAAATAATTTGAATAAAAAAACCAAAAACCAAAAACAAACACCATAACGTTGGAGCTGACTAGGAGTGGACCCATAACCGGTTCCGAAACCAACAAAACCATTAAGAGTGTGGGCCCCGCAATGAGTCAGGACCATACTGGCTCTACTCCCTAGGTCTTTGTCCCCTGGGCCCACCTCCCCTGCCCGAGAAATTCCGGTCAGCTCTGCCCGTCACACGTGCGCCACAGCCCGTGCACCAGCGAAGCCCTCAAGGATTAAGTGTCCACGTGGCCGTGATCAATAAAGGACAACGATTTTTTGTTCTGCTTTGTTAGATCTTGCCACGGTGCCATGACGTGAAATGGACGGATCAGATCAGTCATCAGTTGGGGATTTTTTGGACGGATCGTCAATTATTGGGTGGTACCACTTTCACCCTCTCCCACGTTGGGACACGTGCTTTTTTATGCAACGCTTGGGATTATTTGATTTATTTATTTGTTTTAATAATTTTTGAGTTCGCAATAAAAAAAATGCATTATTTGATTTATTGATTTATTTTAATAATTACCAAGTGCGCAAGGGAAAAAAGAAGCTGTATTTTTTTTTTTGGAAAATACCTCGTTTTTGTGCTGGTTGTGATGTGTATTGCACGAATGTGACTGCTAATTGGAAGGATTTATAAGGTACAACGTGCTTAAAAACGCAATAATGCAATTTTATACTTTGAGCTGAAGAATAAAGATAATATGAACAACAGTTTAAAAAAATTATGAGCAAGAGCTATCGAATGTATTTGTTAAATTCTACTTAGTGATTTGTTACGTAATAAGAGCTATCGAATCTTTTTTGTAAGATTCTGCTTAGTGATTTGTTACGTAATACTAACAATTGATGTCCACTTCCCTTCAAAAAAAAAAAAAAAAAAGGGGAGTGATGTCTGCTTACGAAAGGATAGATCTTGTGGAAAATATTCAGGACAAAAAAAACAGATAAATTAGAATGGCAACAATGTCGTAGTTGATTATCGAAATTTGTAGTATTACTCAATGAATGTTATTTCAAATCAACGCCGACATTTATATATATATATTTATATATAATAACTACTGCCTACATACATACATACATATATATATATATATAAATATATTATTGCGAATTACATTTCTGTCCATATATATGTTGGGAAAAAAAGTTCAACGTTACAATTATCTTATTTATTTATTTAGTTTAATAATTATTTAAATGTTAAAATTTTATTGGTTAGGAAAGATTTTAGCATTTATTAAAAGATGTGTATTTTTATGAAAGGCGTATATTAAAGATTTATAAATAAAAGTCTAATTTAATATCCACCTAATTATGAATATATTTTTTTTCTTTTTATGAGAAAAATACCTTAAAATAACTAAAGGTCTAGAGAGAAATTAAGATTTTTTTTTTATAAACTTTCTGAATAATTGGTTCTTTATAAATTAAACTCATAAATGAAGATATACTTTAAATTTTTATTTATAAAAATTATTAAGTTTTAAGATTACGAAGTATATTATAGAAATTAAGTTTAACAATCAAAACTTACTTTTATAAAGACAAAAAAATTCACGTCACACACGTGGAAACGTTGAATTGCTCCATTTCTTCGTGTGGAGAAGAGGTTCTAATAAATTTTCGCAAATAATGTCGATGGTGCAATGTTTATGAAATTGGGCAGTTCCAAACCTATGAGCATTTTTTTCAAATAGTAAACAAGATTAATATTGATATGTGTTTGACAAAAATTTATAAATAGAGTATGTGAGAAATAATTTCAACCCTACAATCTCAATTGTTATAGTATAAAATTTTTAAATATTATAATATAAAATAAAAACATATTATAATGTGAAATTTTATATATTATAATGTTTAAATTTTAATTTATTTCTTAAATACTCTTATGTTTTTTAAAAAAACAAACATGTCTAATTGTTGAAAATGAAACGAGTACAAAACATGGTATGAGAGTATACAAAGGAACAAACGTATCTTAATCAATTTCTTGGCAATGGCATTTTTGAACAGGTGACCCTGTGGGCCAAAAAGTTCATATTAATCTGTCAGCTTCTTGAGTCATAATCACAATTTTGGTGGTTTCGCAGACAAGTAATTAATGCACAGAAAAAGATTGATGTAAATTCAATCCTCTTCCCATTTCTCTCTGTCTCCCTCTTCTCTCTTTTTGAGATATCTTTTTTTTAGAAACACTAAAAATTTCGAACCAAACAATTAAAATACAGAAATTCATTCCATCCAAACAAAAAATACAAAAATCCAAAAAACAAAAAACTGAAAGAAATGTAGAGAATTAGCTAGATTAAAGGTCATTTATTTTGATACTTAAATCACAGTTTAAATTATTTTGTTATAATATTTTTTTTATAAAAATTTAAATATTTATTCAATAACTCTATTTAATACTCGAATCAAATAGACCCTAATCAATTAACTTATTAGATTATCATCGTAATTAAGTAATATTTTTCTCTAAGCAGATATTCTAACGGTAAGGTGTGGGGCTCTCGAATCTGGAAAAAGGACGATAATTAAATAAACAAAAAAAAAGGCGCTTTATTCATGACATAAAGCTATCTATATTTATATGAGAATTTGTAGCAAAAGGCACTTTTTTAGGAGAAAAGTAGAGTCGGAGAAAAATGTCGCTTTTCTAATCTGGGAAGAAAATACTGGTTTATTTATAACATAGTTCGTAAATCCTAAATATTTTAAAACTTAGTCATGACGTAAAACCAATATATCTAAAATCTAATAAACTTGGTCATGAGATGAAGTCGCTAAATTCTGTATTTATCAAATTGGCTCATACATAAAGCCGATAATGCCTGGCTTTACCGAACATTTACCCCAAAAAAGAAAGTAAACAATATACTTGAATATTTTGCCTATAACTTACCAAAAGAAAACGTCTTTTTTTTTTTTTTTCCTTTGTATATCTCAAAAAAGCCTATAACCCCTCTTCCACGTTTTTTGTTTTTTTTTTCACTTGACTGTTAAAATATTTTGGCATTCCGGCCATCCGTCACTCAAACTAAAAAAAGTCTGGATTCACATCTTCCAAATTCCAATTATATTTAGGTCTTTTTTTTGGCCGAGCGATAATGATGTTGATAAAACATGAAAGGGTTACAAGATAACGGAGTTACTCTACAAAGGTCTTTCTCAATTTATGACTTTAAGAAACTATAAAGATATTTTTTGAATTTATAATTTTAAGAAACTATAAGGGTATTTTTGAATTTGAAAAGCTTGCTTTAAACTTTTCAGATAAAAAATAAAGATACGACAAATATGTTCTTAATTAGATCGAATTTATTTCTAAAATATATTTTTTCTTGAGAAAATTTTGAAAAAATATTTTAACATTTACAAAGTCATAAAACTTAAGATTTTTATTTTTTCATTTGATTTATATATTTTTAATTCTATAACATATTTTTTTATAACTATTTAAAGATAATTATATTGTTTTGCACAATTTTTATATTTATATGAATGAAATTGAAACAAGTTTTTTGTAAAAAAATTAAATGATACTTTTGTAGTTTTTTTAAAAAAGAGACAAATTAAAAAATAATTAAAACTAAAAAGTATAATTAGGTAATTAACCCAAAGATAACATTCTGAAGTTTGTTTTTTGGTCTTGAAAAAAAAATTACAGGTGGTCTTTGATTTTTGATTTCCATCAGAACATAAAACCTCCCAGATTTTCATCTAATTTTGCTCACCTAACATTTGGTTCAAATTTAGAGGTGAACACATGGGTGGATTGGCGGTTTTGGACACTAAATTATCGTTTTTTTTTTTATAAAATTACAATACTTGTCCAAATTATTGTTGTGAAATTAAAATCTAACACAATATTTAAAATATCTTAAAAATATCCTTAACGATATAATAATTATCTTAATGATATTACATTTTGTATGATATAATTACATATAAATAATTTTAATGATACCATTATGAGACATATGTAAAATTTTTATAAATTAAAGTGATATTTTAATTCAACAAACATAATTGGACTAATTGCCTCATTAAATTTTTTTTTTTTCGCGGGTTGGTAGAAGGGCAAACTGCAAAGAGCCCGTGCAACTACAGACGCCGGTCAGGTTTTTGCTGGTTGGGCGGCTTGGCCTTCTAAAATTGGCCCAACTGATTTTTGAATCTTTTTTTGCAATAAAAAAATTCACAAAAATTCATGAAAAAAATGAAAGTGAAGGCTTTTGTTTGATTTTTCTCTGACACAAAAATCATTTTGCATAACTATAGTATATCATAATAGATAGAAAAAGAGTGGAAATTTTAAAAAATACTCATTAATTTGCGGAAGTAATATGAGATAATACTTGGTCACTAATTTGTAGAATCTAAATAGCAAATCTAAAAAAGAAAAGATCCATATAATGTTTAACAAAGAGTAATTTTTTTATCAATCCAGAAAAAAGAAAAAAATTCCCTGCAAAAGAGAAATGATATATATTTTTTAAATCAATTCAGAAAAAGAAAAAAAAAATTCCATGCAAAAGAGAGAATATTCTTATATATAAATATATACACACGAAAAAATTGGAGGGCGGAGGGCGGGGGGGCGGTCTGGGTTAAACCCACCATATGAATTGCCAAGCCGCCACCCGGCCACCTAGATGCGATAGCAGGCAGATTGAACCCACCAAGGGGCAGTTTGATGAAGTGGATCCGATATTAACGAGTGGGGTGGGTGTGAGGCGTTTTTTGTGCAGCCCTAGACTCTATATGCTTGTCATAGCTTAAAGTTCAAATCTGCACTATTAGATCCTCATCAACTTTCATTAAATTTGAATACTTTTTTCATTCTTTATTATTATTTTTTTTTTTTTGAAAGGAATACTTTTTTCATTCTGATATGGGCAAACAAGCAAAGAACAATGCATTTTTTTTGTTTTTTTTTCCTACCACAAAATTTCCCAAATCACCCTAAAAAATGATCTTGAAACAACCGTTTCCAGCCCCTGGTTAAGGGCATGGGCATAGCTTTGGACTTTTGGTTAAGCCCCATTATAATGAGTTCCCACACAGGGCAGTGTAAAACAGGTAAAAGGAACTAGGCAAGTAAAATAAGTACATTTCTTTTTAAGTTTTTGCTCAGCTCTCTCTCAAGGCATGATAACGAATCACGATTATTAAGACCAATTCCACATTCAGCACTGAAACAAATACTGAAAGATTCAACATATTTAACTCCAGAAGACAAAATGATGCCTTAAATGAGGCACAGCCTTAAAGATGCAAGTGAGAATTTTGACTAAATCAGCAGAAGTGCAAGCTGGAAAGACTAGTATCACTAGCCTGATAGGGCAGAGTTGAGCGCACTATGCACATCGACTCCAATCTGGGCTTCAGCTTTCTCCAAGTCGGTGGTGGCCGAGCTTAACTTCTGGGTGAATTCTGCAAGCCCCTTCTGCACCTGGCTGGCATCGATTCGGTCAAGTGGAACAGCCTCCACTGCAACTATGTCGGTGAACGAATTTGCATGGATGAATGCAAAACCACTGCTGACAAAGTATTTTGTCACGTCATTTCCTTCGTGAACCGACAGGACCCCAGGTTTGAGCTCTGCAATTGTTGATACATGTCCAGGAAGAACACCCATCTGGCCAGTTGTTGCTGGAATTATAACCATGTCAACCTGTTGAGTAGTGACACATAATTCGTGGAAGGTGAGAAATGGTAGCACATAACAATTGGGATTAGCAGTGACTCTTGCGGTATTAGAAGTTCTCAAATCTGTTGACTAAAGACATCCTAATTCCCCGTAGAAAGCATTTTTGTCTGCGCTCTGCATTTGTGTCTATATATATTTAATACAGAAATGTACAGATATTACAGCCATAAAATCCCACCAAATTTCAGTAATAAACTAACACTATGAACCTTCAAATATGCGGACAGACGTGTATATAGACTGAATCAAAGCGATACAGCACAAAGGGGCCTGAATTCTAGACCTCCCAACAAGATCAGTCACTTCATCGATAGATTTTTCTCTCTCTTATTTTCTATAAAGGTGCATTATTGCCAACATTTTAACAGCATATCCATTTCTAATGAACTGCTCATGTTATGTGCTTAATCTGATGGTTCTTATGACCATAAATTACAATCACATTGCCACGCATTAAAATCCTTCCCTTCTTCATCTGTTCCGAAAGATAACAATTTTAAATGTTTTAAGTTACCAGGTAGTCAATATTTCCATTTCTCCGCAACATATTTTGTCAACAAACTGTAAATGACAACCATCAAACAGACAAATGCACCCCCCCGGCCCCCGCCCCCCCAAACCACAACCCCAAAAAAAAAAAAAAAAAAAAAAAAAAGTCTACACTTTGGAATTCTGTAGCCTCTAAGCCTCTAAGAGAAACAAATATTTTCAAATCACCCTGCAAGCTGTAAACACGGGCAGTTAAAGATTAAAGAGATTATATTTTACTTAGTAAACTAGAACCCTCTTTTTAAAAAAAAAAAAAATAGAAAACACAAGCAAACATTGATTAATGTCATTGAAGCACTGGGTTTGCATCTAAAATATGCAGCCACAAACTTCAGCAGCTCTCTTTGCATATGGTATTAGTAAACACACTGTGTATGCCTTCTAACTAACCTTATGGTGGAATCATTTACAATATACGCGAAAGCATATGCCAATACAAAGGGTAAAACTTAAAGGAATAGGTCAATTAGTTTTACAGATGTGATTTATCTTAAAGCAGAAACCTTCTTCTAGTATAAATTAGGAAAGAGAATGAGAAAAACATATGCTTACAACTAACCACAAATTATTAAAGCACAATTGTAGTATATACATGAGAAAAGAGAACATTTCCACTGATGCAATATGCCAGGTCTGACGAATGGTGGAGTGGAATTATCACCTCGTGAAGACATACAAGCTCCAAATAGAAGAGCAAAGACACATGTATATCTTTTGGAATATATGTACATGCGCTTAGCGTAAAGTTGGCTTACGACACAGTCAATTTAAAACAATACAAAAAAGTTTTGTGTCATATCAACACATGTTTATGTAATCTTTTCAAATTTGCAGGGATGAACACATTTATAAGCTTCATGTGCAGCTGTGTTAACATTAGGATCCAATTCTAAGTTGAAGTACATTTGTAAGAAAGAGTTTCCTGATGAACCAACCAAATTTTGGGTTAAAGTGAAGCACCATCTCTTAAATCTCACACTCGTCACAACTTGTTAAAATGTTAGGTTACAATTTTGATCTACAGCTAAAGCGCCTGTCACGTCTGAAACTAGATAGTCTTAGAGCTTAAAAATACCAACATAAATATCCAACTATATATTTTGATTATATGACAAATATTTAATTTTCATGAATTTTATACATCAAAAGTGGCATTAACATGATCTGAAATAACCTTCATCAGGCTCAATAGCCAAAACAAAAAACTTACCAACAAAAAGTCTAAGACTAAAATGCAAAATAAAAAGGTGGGCTGAACCACAAATCAAGGGAAAAGGAAATACACATCGGAGTAGATTTAAAAAAAGGAGGAAAGTTCCTAAAAAATGGTGAGGAAACAAATAAAAATTCGTTCAGAACTTTTTTTTTTTTTTTTGTTCGTAGTTCATACAACAGGAAAGAGATGTACCCATAACGAAGAGGATAATGTTAACACATTTGGACTAGAATATGTCATAAAAATTAAATAAATACAGACTTCAATTCACTTGATTTCCTTAAAAAGAAAAAAAAATCTCAGCTCTTTGAAGTTTGTTTCAATCAGAAAAGCACAAATGAAAAAAAAAAAAAAAGGGAACAAAACATTATAAAATAATAAATTTCAGTAAAAATTAGAAATGAATTTAGGAGAGGAATTTCTGTAAATAATTGACCTAGAACATCAATAGAACATTAAGCAAAGCTGCAAAAGTTACTAACGTAGACTAGAAAGAGAAACAAGGAACACTAAAATGCTACATCACATTTTTTGTAAAACTCAAATAATTAACCTAAGAAACTGCTTAAAAGTTTTCAACAATCCACACACTTTTAAGTTAAATATTAAACGTAGAACTACTAATTGTCCTCAAGTGCTAGCACTTTTAATTTAAATATAAAAGGTAGAACTACTAATTGTCCTCAGGTGCTAGTCATACTGATTTAGCGGTAAATCCTGGGAGTGAAACCACAACGATCCCAATACAACTCTTTTCACCATGTCAGTTTTCTGTTACATTAAGAAATAAAAATAAAACAGAAATGTGTGATTTAAACCACCAAAACTCTAAATCAAATAAACCCAAAAATTACCAATTCACGCTACCAAATCCGTAGGAAACTACAAAAATATTCAAAAATTAGTTGGTTGCTATTTGCTAAATAAATTCAAAGCCGCATTTCGAAGAGCAACAAATACTCTACTGACCCCTAATTAAAAAAAAAAAAAACCCCTTTTTTTCTGGAATATCAACTAATATGTTAGTGTTACAGCAACAATGTGCAATAAAATCGAATTTTATAACTCAAATGGCATAATCCCTACATCAAATAAACCAAACCCATAAGAGTCCACACCAAAAGCAGATGTTCCTGATCAAACCACACTACCAAATCATCATACCAAAAGCACACAAATCCGAAACAGACAGAAGCCCAATTAATTTGATTTCACATTAGAAATGGGTTCAACCAAAAGAACAGATATAGAGAACAAAATGAAACAGATTCTCCATTAAAATCTACCGAACTGGAGATTTAAAAAAAAAAAAAAAACAACGCCACAACCAAATGAATCTGTACTACCAAATCCACAACACATTCATATAAAAAACAAAAATGAATACTACCCAATTGATCTCGCATAAAAAGAAATCAAACCCACAAGAGATAGGATTAAAAGAAAGAAAATGACCTCTTTAGCGGAAAGCTCGGAGGCATAAGGAAGGACGAAGTTGACGGTGAGCTTGGAAGGGACGGAAGAGGGAGTGGGAGGGCGAGGCTGCATGAAAGAGAGAGGGGTCTTGGGGGGGTCGATGTTGGGGATCACCTTCTTCCAGGCCTCCGCAAAGGCCGAGTCGCCGGTCTGAGCCGCCGGGACATCGCTCGAGAAGGGTCGAGCCCTGGCCGAGAGTGCGGTGGCTCGGCCCATTAGAGAGGTGGTAGCTCGGCGAAACATAGTGGGGGAAGGGTTCGGGGTGTCGCTCGGCTCTCGCAAGGTCGGAGTCGGAGGAGTAGGAGAGAGTGAGAGAGAGACAGAGTGAGAGAGACAGGCTTTGTGCGGCTTTGGGCTGGTGTTTTTGGTTGGTTTCTAGCACCACGAAAGAGCCGGGCCCAGTTAGTGTTTGGTCACCCATAACAGCTCTTGTGGTCTTCATCATCAAATGTTGGGCTTTCTCAAGTCCAGTCCGTCTTAAAGAACAATTTATCCAGGCCGCTTTTTTAACACCATTAATATTTTATAATATTTTGTACTCTTTTTTTTTTAAACATTTGAGTAATACTATTTTTCACAACCAATATATTCAAATTATCTCTCTAAAAAATCTCATTAATCATCTCCTCATGTCTCTCTTCCATCCCTCTATGTTTCACGTCCTTCTCTCTCCCTTGCCTCTTTCTCTCTCCTCTCTCTCTTTTTTTATTTCTTAAAAGTGTACTTTTCAAAGTGTACCACATAAATGATATTTATCAAAGTGACCCAAATAATTTAAAAGGATGTATTAATTTTTGAAAAATTGTAACAAACTAGCAGATTTTATCAATTGATGAGTAAATACTACCACATGTTTTAACAATATAAAATAAATAGCAGATTTAAACAAGAATCAGAGTTATAAAGCAACTAAAAACTCAAAAATACCCTTATAGTAGATTTGAATTTTTTCCTCTTTTTTTTTCTCTCTGTTCTGTCTCCCTCTGCCGTTTCTTGATTTCTCTCTCTTCCCCATCTGTTTCTCTCTCCTCTGGCTCTCCATATCTTACTTTTTCTCTCATCTTCGGTATCACCGAGCTCACTAGAGGCGCGAAGATGTGGCCAAAAAATCACTATTGAAGTCGCCGATCCAAGCAGCTTGTTATCCATCGCTGTTAAATCCTGTCGAACTTAAATCTCCATCATGGAGATCATGACTAGATCTGTAAGGAATGTCGTCATCGCCCTACTTTGTCATGATCAAGGAGAAGACATTGAAGCCATCGTCAAGTTCCTCCATTGAACTGTTGAAGCCAACCATCTCAAATCTTTTTTTGTTTCTCTGTCTCATTTCTTCCTCTCATTGTTTTTCCTAATTCCATCAACTCCTTGTTGTCATTATCACTAAAGTCGGCCATCTCAAACTTTAAGTTTTCGTCGTTGTAGAAGTTTGCCACTCGTCAAAGCTAATCCATGAAGGAGCAGTGGGGGCAAGATAGAAAGAGGAAAAAGAAAAAAATAAAAAAAGAGGAAAAAAGGGTATTTGTGTTTAAGGAGTAAACAAAAAAGAGAAAGAAAAAAGAAAAAAAAAAGATTTGATAATAAAATATTTTTTTAAAAAAATGGATTTAAGGTTTATTTTAGACTTTAAAAGATATGTTATGGGTAAATACAATATTAACAGGTAAATACCATATTTACTAGCCTTCAACAACGTTCTTGATGCCAGTGGTGTTTGGTAATATTTTGGGCAAATTTTTGTATTTATATAAAAAAAATGCATTATTTATATCTTAATACGGTATTTCTATGGTGCGATGAGGTTGGTGGTAAGTTTTTGTATTTGCATGAAACACAATATTTACAATACAATATTCTTCAACAACCGATGATATTGTAGGTGTCGATGATATCTGACAACGTTTCAGGTAAAATTTTATATTTATATGAAAATATAGCATTTACATATTAGTACGGTATTTCCCGAGTCCAAACTAGTTGTCAGCAAATTTTTGAATTTATATGGAAAAATAATATTTACATATTAATATAATATTTCTTAGCTGTCGGTGACATTACCGGTAAATTTTTTCCTTATTTAGAAATACAATATTAACATGTAAATATTGTATTTCCCTGCCACTGTAGGTACCAGCAATGGATGAGGATGAGAGATAGAAAAGGAGAAAAAGGCGAGGATACTTTAGGTTTTTTGTCCTTAATTTCTCATTAGATAATTCTCAATTTCTCACGATATGCTATTTACTCCACATTCTGAAAACATATGACATAATTTACTAATTCTTAACATTCTTTCTCCTAAGTATTAAAGCTGACCTAAAAAATGGAAGACATCCTGTGTCCTAGAAGTTTAGAGTAAATTAGGTGGTGTACCACTTTTTACTATCACTTTGTCTTCTACCATTTTTTTCCCTTTTGATCTATTGCATTTATCCTAGTTAAAAAGACCAAAATACCCTTAGATAACAAATATTTGCCTAAGTCTAACCCAAAATATTTGAGAACAATAGTGTTTTTATATTTATTGGAAGTGGAATGTTTCAAGTTTTTTTCATAAAAGTAATAAAATTGAAATATAATACCACGAAAGTGGTATCATCTGAAATTGACTGAGAAGTTTAGAAAGTTGTACACACACACACACATATATATATATATATATATATGAATGAGAAGCTTATAACATCAATTTGTTCATTAAGTTGAATAGATATTAATATCCTGTATATGTACATTTATTTAATTTGAACTAAATTAAGAATATAAGATTCTTGAATATATTGTTAGAATTCTTTCTCAAGACGTCTCTCCTTAGAGTCTTTTATTCTTTCATCATTTCAGGAGAGACCTATCTCTTTTTATAGTTTCTCATTCTTGCATCATTTTGCCTAATGGAAATGGTGGTTATGTGTGGGTCATTGGTGTTTATTGGCAAGCTTATCAGGTGTGGCTATCACATCTTCGAGTATCCTATATAGATTCATTGGGGTTCCAACAAGCCTGCAACTTTAGGGTTTTGATCTTTAACATTGTAAAGGTTTAGATGAGGCGCATGAGCTTGCTTACAGATTGGCATCAACGGTGGGCATCCTCTATGTGTAGATGGTTTGATGGTTTGTCGGTCTTTTTTTTTTTTTTGGCTCCCTATTGTTTTGCTTGTTTACCTTTAGACTTGAAGGTCATTTACCTCCCTAGAAAATGTCAAAAGAGGTGACAAACATACAGACTCGATTGAGAGCCATTGGGTCAAAGGAACAGTCAAGCCCTAGAGAAGACGCCATCACCACCACTTGTAAGAAAGGCTATAAGTGCAATATACAGAGGCTCAATTTTCAACAAAGACATCGTAGACTATATCAAGGCCCATTAAAGGAAGGTAAGTCACCCCACAATAAGTTCGATCAAAGGTGGCAAGCTTAGTGACCACTCAATCACATTCCACAGTAACGAAGCCTAGAGGTTGGACAGACTGCATGATGACGCATTGGTCATCACCTTGAATATCGAGAATTGTGAGATTAGCAAAATTTTAGTCTACAATGGAAGTTCAACCGAAATTCTTTTCTTAACCTTGAGAGAAATAGAGATCAATGAAAAGAGATAGAAAAGTGAATGTACCAAAAGAATCAAACACTAGATTTTCGTTGCAGGGGAGAACAATAAGATGAATTTCTTCATCATGGACTACCCATTGACCTAAATATCATACTCAGAAGACCTTGGATACATTCGATGAAAGTGGTCCCATCCACCTACCAACAGAGAATCTAATTCTAGATCAATTGGGGGACCAAGAAGATCAAAAGAAGCTAAGAGGCAGTAAGAAGCTGTTATTTGAATGCCTTAAAAAAAAAGTAAAGCCTCGCTATAATATTTAAAGATGAGCATGGCGAGCGGACACAAAAGGGAAAACCTGACATTGAACAATTGGATAAAGTTTAGATTGACCCTGACAACAAAAAGAGAACCATAAGCATTGGATCACAGCTAAAGCTAGATATTAAGGCTGCTATAATTGATTTCCTGTAGAAGAACAAGGATTGCTTCACTTGGTCACATGCTAATATGGTGGGAATCGACCCAACAGTCATTATTTACAGGCTGAACATCGACCCGTAAGGTGGAAAAGAGCAGGCTTGGCATCAAGTGGAACCAAATAGTTAAGAAGGAGGTCGGATGATTGCTCAAAGCGAGATTCATGTGACCTATATAGTACTCAGATTGGCTTGCCAATGTCGTCATTTTACCAAAAAAGAATAGGAAATGGAGGATGTATGTCGACTTCACAGACTTGAATAAGGCCTGTCTGAAAGACAACTACCCGTTGTTGCACATAGATAGACTAGTCAATGTGACCATAGGGCATGAGCTCTTAAGATTCCTAAATGCATTCTTAGGCTATAATCAGATCTTCCTCCACCTAAAAGATCAAGAAAAGATTGCCTTTATCACAAAACACGAGATCTTCTATTTTAAAGTCTGGCCCTATGGGCTTAAAAATATTGGAGCCACCTATCACAGGTTGGTCAACCTAATAATTAAAGAGCAGATCGGGAAGTACATGGAAGTATATATTGACAATATGTTGGTGAAGTCCCTTCAAGCCCAACACTATATACAACACTTGCAAGAATGCTTTGATGTCTTGAGGAAATATAACATGAAGCTGAGTCTAGAAAAGTATACTTTCGAGACTTCACCAACAATGAGCTGATTTATCGCCACATCACTTGATAAGTGTTTACCATTTTTTTAGTTGTTAAAAAAATAAAAAGTTTGAGTGAAGTGATTGGGGTCAGCATGCCTTCCAAGATTTGAAAAGATATTTCACAACCCCTTCTATTCTATCAAAACCAGTGAAAACAAGCCATTATACCTATACCTAGCAGTCTTAGAGACTGCTGTTAATTCAACACTCATGAGAGAAGAAAATTCAAACCAAAAGCCAGTATTCTTCACTAGTCATACTTTGCTCGATGTAGAGACAAGATATGCTCTGATTGAGAAGCTAGCACTAGCACTCATTATGTCTGCTTGAAAGCTTCTTCCATATTCCTAAAGCCACATAATAGTGTACTTTCATTTTAACCCATACGAGCCATCTTGTATAAGTCAGATGTCTTTAGAAGATTGACTAAATAGGCGGTCAAGCTCACAAAGTTCAACATTGAATATGGACCCAATATAGCATTAAAGGCTCGAGTCTTAGTAGGCTTCATGGCAAAGCTAACCTACAAACCAAAAGATAAAAAGCCAAGAGTTTGGACAATGCAGGTAGACAGATCAAAGAAAAAGAAGGGCTCAAGCATTGGTGTTTTCTTGAGACCTCTAACAGGTGAAGAAATCATGCAGTCATTCCACTTAGGATTCAAGGAAACAAACAATAAGGTGGAATATGAGACCATGGTCATAGGGTTAAGACTAGCGAAAACCTTGAGGGCAATAGAGCTTGTTGTCAATAGCGACTCAACCTTTATCATCAACTAGATGACATAAGATTATGTCACACGAGACGAGAAGATGATTGCCTTCTTGGAAGTCATCAACAAATTAAAGCATTACTTTGACAAGCTAGAGGTGAAGCATGTCCCTAGAGAGTTGAACTTAAGAGCTAATGCATTGGCCAACCTTGGTTCATCAACTAAAGTAAAGGAGAAGAAGGTCATTTCCCTCGAATACATCAAGTAGCCAAGTATAACATTGATAAGTGAAGCAAAGCCTATCGACCTAAGAGATGATTGGGGAGCTCTACGGGGTTAAAAGGGATTTTTCTTAATTAAATGGGACGACTTTGGTAGTACTGCATAATGAATTTACTTTTATTAATGGATCATGAAGGTGCTAAACCACCCCCCTTAGCCTTAAGCTATGGCCTTTCCCTAAGGAACTCGTGACATGGCGAAATTAGTCGATGTGTTACAAACAATGCTGGTTACACATAATATATAAGATCAGAGGCAGAGCTATATGGGGCCGAGGGAGGACGATCAAACTTTTCATTTAAAAATATTGCTTCAAAAATTTTATGATTTTATGATTTTGCCCACACACAAACTTGCCTAATCCTTCGTATGCCCTCACTATAAACTTTAATTTTTAGTTTTATTTCACCCTAAAAACTTATTGGTCATTGAAGAGGAAAGAGACAAAGGAAAGGGAAAAAGGTTTATTGTACAAGCAGTATGATTCATAACTGTCATTAGCTATGTTGAAAACAAGGCTTTATTTTATAGTTCTTTTGTTTTTTTTTCCAATGGAATATGTTGTTCTTTTTTCTTTTTTTTTGAACAAAACTTAATTGATCATTTTAAGTATAAAAATTTCACCTATTGTTGCATTTTTTGATGGCATTGCTTTCTATCAAATTATCTTTTATGGTATAACCTTCATTTTTTTAGTTTTTCTATTGCAATACTCAGTGGATCTATTAAGTATTAATAAAATTGTAGTATTGTAAAATATAAATAAAAAATAAAATATTTTTGAATGATTTTGGGTTTTATGGATGTTGGATTGTCTATTCACAATAAATAATTTTTTATTTTACTTTTTATTAAGATTTGTCCTTAAGAACAGTAAATGATCATGGATGAAGCTCCATATAGATAAGAGTGGATAGCCGTCTCCTTGTACTTTTTTCTTTCAATATTTTGATAAAAATTATATTTTGTCCCTCCTGAACTTATGTTATGCTCACTCCAAAAGGGCTATATTGCCTTTATTTAGTTTTTCTTGGTAATATTTGTATAAGCTGTGCTCAATGAAAGAAAGATAGTTTGTTTATGTACATCAAACTTATATTACATATCTATGTTACTTTTTTCTTCAAAAAAAGAATTGGGTATGCCCCCACGGAAATCAAAGGTTGGCTCCTCCACTGTATGGAATTTGGATATATGTTCATTGTGTGTTTTTGAATTTGGATTTTCTAAAGAAGAAAGTTGCTTTCGAACAAGTTTTATGTTGAATGTGCTTGTCAATAAAGAATTTGATTGTTCGTGGAAAAAATAGGTTGAAGATGTGTAACAACTAGTCGAAGGATCGTTAAATTAAATAAGATTAATTAAACAGAGTAAATGAACATAAAGTAAACGAATGTAAATTAAATTGCTCAGCTGAAATCTCATCAGCAATCACCATCACGTGGATGTTTACCATGAAGGTGGGTAGGCAATTAAACAGCAAATAATAATAACACAAGACTAATGAAAATCACCGTCTCTAAGTTAAATTATGCTATGTAACTGACAGAGACGACCATGATATTGGGACAAGTCAAACAGTATACGTATCATATAATAGTTTCAGAGAAAATACCATTTTTACTCATGCTCTTTCTTCTTCAAACCTAGGAGGGGAGTTTTAAAAATAAGTAAAACGTGAGTAAAAGACTTAGTAGGAGAATCAATTAAATCACGTTGTTTAAAAATAACAGTCATAGATGAAAACATTATTCACAAATCATACTTAATAAAACAAAATTTCAAGATCTTAACAAAATCAATGAATACTTACTTGTAAGAAACTTGATAAAACATCACCATACGGGTTTTGAGAATCGAAAAGAATAACTAAACTCATTTCCTTAAATGCATAAAAATAACTTTAATATCAATCAGAAATCATTCTTTAAAATTATTTAAGAATTAAACTTTAGCCCAAACAATTGATAAAGGGGATTACCAAAGAAAGGATAGAAAATATCCTACCTTATTTTGAAATTCAATACTGTGAGCTCCAAACAAGATTCAACATAAACTCTATTAATGTTCAAAACCTTTAAAAATTGCAATCAAAGTTAGAAATTATGTTTAACAAATATCATTATGTTAATTTAATTATCAGTGTGCCTTTTGTACTTAAAACAATCATGACACAAAATCATAATCTTTTTCAAAATATTTCTAAATCATTAAACGTTGAAAACTAAGAGTAAAAACACCATTTCATGGTGCTCAATTGGCCAGCCGAACTGCAGATGTTCAGCCTATCGACCAACAGAGTCTGGTCTATCGAACTTTTTGAATCTGCCTTGCCGAAGTATGACTTTGGCCTACCGATCTGTCGAAATCTAGAAAATTTCAGGTTTCAAGTTTCGGCCAACCCTAGTTCAAAGCTGAATTTTAACTTGTTATTTTAGTTCCTAGAGCATAAAAATCATACAAAAAATCAATATCACATATTCAAGCTTTTGATCAAAACTTTGAAAATTCAAAACCTAGTTACCTAATTCATGCTCAAATTTTTAAATTGGTTTTGATATATACATGCATGTTAATATTTCATGAAAACTCAAGTAAAACTCAAGATTAATGCAACAAATTAGAGGAGAAATTTTTAGATGGAAATAATATGAAAAATCCAAATTCATTTTCCAAAAATCTTACCTCAAAATCTTGTAAAACTGTGATGGCTTTGTTTATGAAATCCTTGAATCTTGAATTGATGATGCAGAACCAAGGAAAAGAGAAAGAGAGAGGCATTTCAAGAGAAAGAGAAAGAAAGTATGCATGAGAAGTAGAGAGAGACAGATGAGTATATATATATTTTTTATAAACAACCCAAATATAAAGAGAGGGGCTTGAATAACATTTTTGTAAATATGGAGAAGTATAGTGCAAAAGTTTCATTTGATATGTAAAACCAAAAATCAGATTTTTAAATATAATATCTGCAACAAAATTTTAAATAATTGAAATTAACATTTAAATCATACTTGGCACACTTAATAATTAAATTAACATAATTAATCTCACTTTAAAATTCACGGGTGTTACATCCCACCCTTCTTAAAAGAAATTTCGACCTTAAAATTTTTAAATATCTAAAGTTTGAAATCATAAATAATACCGTGTACTCAAACGTAATTATAACGACATCTGTCTTGACTTAAAACTTAAAAAAATCAAAACAAAACAGTGACAATCTCGCAGGTTCACTTCCCAAAAGATTTGAAGCCTAAGCTCTAATAGCTATTTCTGTAACGACCCGTTGAAGGATCATTAAATTAAATAAGATTAATTAAATGGAGTAAATGAACATAAAGTAAATAAATGTAAATTAAATTGCTCAGCTAAAATCTCATTGGTAGTCACTATCATGTGGATGCTTACCACAAACTGTTAGACGTGTATGCCCCAAGGAGTAAACATGTAATATGTTTTGGAGACATTTTTATCAATAAAGAATTTATTTATTATTTATATACCAAATCTTGTCCTCTTTACGTTCATATTTGTTGAATGTATGTTAAGCAAACAAAAGTCAAAGACTGTCGGTTTAAACCTTTAAGAATTGGGTATATGATGGATACATTATGCGGAAGACACGATTCTTAAGGTGACGGTCTAAATCATAAGATCCACAATCGAGGAAATAAAGTTGGGCGCTTTATTCATGCAAAGATTGTTATGTTGTCTATATCCTTAATGGAAAGATGGTTTGTCTTGGTCATCGGAGGAGGACTCCGTGAATAGAAACATTGACACATTGTCATAGGTGACGATGTGTTGGATTGGGACATAAAGTGAATTGATTTAGATTAATAATTATGTCTCGATAAATCGATTCACTTTAGACAATCATATGTATTGTAACTTAACCCTGAGATGAATAGTAGGCATGTTGTCTTGACTTATGTCTTTTGACGTACCAAAGGGTGACACCATATTTTAATAGTGGTACGCATGCTGGTACGTTGGAGGCATGACTCTTGATAGCGTAGACCTGTTATTCATAGATATGAAATCTATAGCTCCTTTTTAAGAGTAGTTGATATCCTGTTATATGCGTTATCCTGTAATTAAAAAACAAAAGCGCTCCACCATTTGGATATATAGGTGTAACTAAATGGTATACCGTCTTTGGATGGTAAGTTTTCTAATGGTGAGATAATGAAACGTAAGATAAAAATAATTGAGAAGGTAAAATAGAACTTGTTCTTAAGCCGATTATGGATAATCCTATGGGCGTACAACATATTATGATATGTCATGGAGACTTAGCTATACGGGCTTTGTAATTTTATATAGTTCGAGGATGCAGCTCTAAGCTTTTAGTAAAGTAGCGTTAGAGTTGATAATTATGAAATGTATATCTAGGATATTGGGTTTCATGATTATTGGGAGCTTAAACTATATAGGTCCATTAGGTCCCCTTTGCTAGATCACAATAAATCCTATAACGACATGACGTACTTTTCCAATAATTGATGACTTGTGTCAAACTATCAGATTTCCTGAAATTTGATAGGATCAGATAATTCATGTGTGTTTATTGGTTAAATTAATTTTATGAAAATTAATTCAAGATAAACTTGTTGAATTATTGGGATTAGATAATTTATGTCTATTTATCGGTTGGATTTATTTTGAATAAATCAATTCAAGATAAACTTGTTAAATTATCAGAAATATTTATTTTCCTAGAGATTATCTAGATGTGACTGTTTTAATCAAATAACTTATCTATTGGGTTATTTGAATTAAAACTGAGGCTCTATCCCAAAAATCTCATGTGGGAAATAAAGATTCATAGGGATCTTTTATTGGAAGTTTGGCAGGTCGATCTTTAAGTTCGACCTACCAATGAAAAAGGTTTGGCAGGCCAATCTGCCAGTTTGGCTTGTCGATCGAGCGATAAATAGATTACGTATTTTCATGCAAATTTTATTAGATATTGATTCTGACTTGATTCTAATTCAAATTTTTGAGACCTTATCTGATAAGGAGTGACCCCTGGGCCTAACCTCTATAAATAAGGAGTGAGTCTCATAAGTTACTTAAATCAATTAAGAGATTAAGAGTGAGACTCTATTGGTGAGACTATGAAACTCCCTATGAGCTAGTGTTTACACATCACAAACTTTAGCTTTGGGTTTTCTCAATTGATTGGAAGGAGAGCCATAGGGAAGAGTTGTACGAGTGTGCCCATACACACACCGATCATAGATAGAGAATAGCAAAGAAGGCCAGTTGGTTGAGGTCTTTCTAGAACATTACTTCTCTTCACTGATTGCGAAAGTTTTTCAGCATTTACAAGGTTAGTAAGATCTGGTTAATTTATGCATATAGTGTGTCAAACTTGTGTTTTAGAAATATTTTGATATAAAAAAATTTTAAAATTTGTTGTGTACTATTTTTCCAGCACAAAGGTGGGTAGGCAATTAAACAGTAAACAATAATAATACAAGACTACTGAAAATCATCATCTCTAAGTTAAATTATGCTATGTAACTGAAACGTGACAACCATGATATCGGGACAAGTCAAATAGTACACGTATCATACAACAGTTTTAGAGAAAATACCATTTTTACTCATGCTCTTTCTTCTTTAAACCTGGGAGGGGAGTTTTAAAAACAAGTATAACATAAGCGGAAGGCTCAGTAGGATAATCAATCATGTTGTTTAAAAATAATAGTCACAGATAAAAACATTATTTGCAAATCATACTTAATAAAACAAAATTTCAAGATATTAACAAAATCAATAAATACTTACTTGTAGGAAACTTGATAAAACATCATCGTATGGGTTTTGGGAATCGAAAAGAATAACTATACTCATTTCCTTAAATGCATAAAAATAACTTCAATATCAATCAGAAATCATTCTTAAAAATCATTTAAGAATTAAACTTTGGCCCAAACAATTTATAAAAGGGGCTACCAAATAAAGGATAGAAAATATCCTGCCTCATTTTGAAATTCAATACTGTTAGCTCCAAACAAAATTCAATCTAAGCTCCATTGCCGTTCAAAACCTTGAAAAATTGCATTTAAAGTTAGAAATTACCTTCAACAAATATCATCATGTTAATTTAATTATCAGTGTGTCTTTTTTACTCAAAATAATCATGAAACAAAATCATAATCCTTTTCAAAATATTTCTAAATCATTAAACGTTGAAAACTAAGAGTAAACATACCATTTCATGGAGCTCAGTCAGCCTGTTGAATGTTCAAGTTCGGCCTGTCGAATTGTGGATGTTCAGCCTACAGACCAACAGAGTCTGATTTACCGAACTTCTTAAATCCAACCTGCCAAAGTATGACTTCGGCCTACGGATCTGTCGAAATTTGAAAAATTTCAGGTTTCAAGTTGCAGCCAACCCGAGTTCAAAACTTAATTTTAACCTACTATTTTAGTTTCCATAGCATAAAAATCATACCAAAAACATAGAAATATAGTTTAAAACAATTGGACATCATTTTCCCCAAATTTTAACACCAAAACCACATATTCAAGCTTTTGATCAAAACCTTGAAAATTCAAAACCTAGTTACCAAATTCATGCTCAAATCTTTAAATTGGTTTTGATATAAATATGCATGTTAATATTTCATGAAATCTCAGGTAAAACTCAAGATTAATGCAACAAATTAGGGGAGAAATTTTTGGATGGAAATAGTATGAAAAATCCAAATTCATTTTCCAAAAATCTTACGTCAAAATCTTGTAAAAACTATGACGGCTTTGTTTCTGAAATCCTTGAATCTTGAATTGATGATGCAGAACCAAGGAAAAGAGAAAGAGAGAAGCGTTTCAAGACAAAGAAAGAGAGAGTGTGCATGAGAAGTAAAGAGAGAAAGATGAGTATATATATATATATATATTAAACAACCCAAATATAAGGAGGGGGGCTTGAATAGCATTTTTGTAAATGTGGAGAAGTATGGTGCAAAAGTGTCATTTGGTATTTAAAAGCAAAAATTAGATTTTTAAATATAATATCTGCAACAAAATTTTAAATAACTGAAATTAACATTTCAATTACACTTGACATACTTAATAATTAAACTTAACATAATTAATCTTACTTTAAAATTTACGAGTGTTACAAGATGATTATGATGATGACGATGACAATGACATTATTGTTAATTAGAAATTGCTAAACTCTGATAGCATAAGAGGAATGAGCACAAATGCATTTTAAAAAAGTAAATAAATAACATAAAGCATAATGACGTGAAACGTGACTATTAAGAGGAAAAAATACAGAAGAAAGTAATATAATGATTGAAACTTATTTACAGATTTCTATATGTAATAAGAAGAACACAGAAGAACAATTTTTTAAAGTGGTTATTTTAGGACAATAATTCTTTGTTGGTTTTCATATACATTGTAAGGTAGCAAGGAAAAGGCCAATCCTGTGGAAAATTAAGAATGAAAGGTCATCATTGATTCAGACATAAAATTATCAAATACTTTTGATGGATAAACTAGATTAACGATCTTAAAGCGAGTTTTGGATTGCTGTAGCTTATTTTATAAGCAATTATTTCATAATTTTGTGGAAATTGAGCGTTTGGTAATGGAGTAAATCATGGGATAATCTAATAATTTGTTGTACAGGGAATGAAATATCAAAAAAATAGTCGGGGCAACTTTTGGATTGCACTCCCAAAAGAATTTGTGGTTGGGCTCCAAGTTACCAAAAGCTCCCTACAATAATTTTAATACCAAGTTTACCCTTACTTCTTTTTTTTTTTTCGTTTGAAGCGCTTTTTTCTCTTATTATTATTTATGCCCTCTTTTTTTTTTCTCGCTTTCCCTCCTTCATTTGGCATGCAACGTTTCCCTCTCTATTTTAGGTATTTTTTTTTTCTTTTTTAAGATTCAAGCAACCACAATTTTGGATGGTTGTAGCACTTTTAACTTTGCAGGTACCAAACACTCAGTTGTTTCATATTACAGTGGCTTTCTAGCCTAGCACAAAACGTTTATATCTTACATTAAATGATTATACACAACGCATAAAAGGTTGGATTCTCAATGAAAATATAGCGTGAGAGATGGAGATAATGGGGAGATATTTTTCTTCTAGAAAGGGAAATTTGAGTTAGATTTTTTGATAGGGGCATTTCAAATATATCAATGCATGGAAGAAAAAATATCTATTTGACTTTTCTGCTATTTAATAAACTTTTTCTTAAATATGACATTAATTTTTATTAGCCATGACTAATATGTTATTTTCCTTATCCTCCCTTAATTTATGGGTTTTTTTAGTAAATGAACAATATGCATTAAATTTTATGAAACTCCCTTATTTTTGGGTTTTTTAATAAATTAATAATATGCATTAAATTTTGGAAAACTTGCATGCTGAGGAAGTTAACGTTTCGTTCATAAGTTTTGCAACAACCCTACTTATGTAGCTGCTACTTAAACTATAGTTGTGAATCCGTAAGTATACAGGTCGTACAAGTAATAAAGTGCTTCGTAGTCTGGATGTCCCTGTAATGTTCAAAAAAATTAATTAAGTGTGATCAGTATGTAATTTGGTGGATTAGTGTGCCTAATTACAATTTAAACTTAATTTGATCATTTTGTGATTTTTTCTAATTGGTTTCACTTTTAATTATTTTGTTAGTTATTTTAAGTTTTAATATTTGTTAAAATTACCATAAATGATTTTTTTAAGCATTTGTTAACCTTTAAACCATTTTGACATTTTTATTTCCCTAAGACCAGATTTTTGTGAAAACAAATTGACAAATTCCTAGCAAGCCCCAACCCATTTATCAGATAAATTGAAACTATGTGCAGAACACAGTTTTTGCTGTAAAACCACACTCCTTCTCTGCATAAAAATGTGACCTCACTCCAATTCCTCTCTCTATTTCACGCCTCACCCTCAACCTCTTTATACTTTCTTTAAAAAAAAGAGCACTCTAACTCATTCTCTCACTCTCACACACACTCTCTCTTTCCCTTATATTTTCCAGCCACGCTGTAAACTCAGAAATTAAGCCTCCATCTTGTTTTAAATCTTTGCGTGCAAGGTTGCAAAGGTTCAACATGCGGAAATCACCTCCTCTATGAACTCTTTGTGGTTGGTACCCACTATCTAATTTGTGATTTATGTTCTTATTTTGATCCAAGATTCTTTGTTGAATTCTTTGCTCAATTTTTGTAGAAAATTCAAGTTGTAACCTATTTGAGCACGCATGAATTGTTTTTAGAAAGTTTTATGCATCTTTAATAAATTTGTTGCTATGACAGGTTAGATGTTAAATTTGTGTATTAAATTGTTTGCGGGTGATCTGAGAACGACTCTGTCCATGGGTGCGTGTTGGTTTTGAAGTGAATTTAAAGATTTGTACTCAGATTAGAAGTTAGGTTTTGTAATTTTAAAGTTTTGGTTGAAAGCTTGAATCTATAAAACTGTGTTTAAATTTAGAGATTTTGTTTCTAAAAGGTTTAGAGTTGTTTTTCTAATATTTTCTATAAGTTTTTTTGGTTATGGATTACAGGATTACATCAAAACAAGTTCAAATTGAGTTTTTGAGCTCGGGTTGGCCGAGACTTGAAGTCTAAAATTTTTCAAATTTCAATAGATCAGCAGGCCGAACTCACCCTTTGGTAGGCCTGATTCAACTGGTCAGTAGGCCAGAGTCAACTGGTCGGTAGGCCAAACACCAACAGTTCGGTAGGCCGGACCTAAGTAGTCAGCAGGCCGATCGAGCTACATAAAAATGGTCGTATTTCACTAGTGTTCATCATTTGATGATAAAAAGGTGGTTTTGACCTTATGAAATGATTATTTGGACCTTAAAGGCACACTAAGATACCATGAAATAACATACTAATGTAGAACATTCTGAATTAGATATTATAGAATCTAGTCCACGTCTATAGTTGTTCGCAATTCTAAGGAGCTGACGTGTAGCGGACCAAGATAGTAGAGTTAGTGCTATTGTGTTAAACAACGAGGTAGGACTCTAGACCTTTCCTTTCGATAGAAGTGATTTTAAAATGAGTTTTAGTCATATCATTCTTTCTTAAAATGTTTTGAAGAAATGAGCTATTGTTATTTATTTATTTTCACTAGATGTTGGATATGATCGTAATAAATGACAATAATGAATTATGACAATGAATGATGACAGTGAATGATGATGATGATGAATTAATGATAATGAATGAATCATAATGAATGTAAACGATAACCTGGTAAAAGAATACCCTGAAAATGATATGAATAAGTGATAATGGACACTGAACGAACACTGAACCCTGTTCAAAATGATGTGATTGTGCATGATGCCACACAGAGATTGCATCGTGTAGAGAGCGACCTTAGGGGTAGGTCTTGAAACCCAGTTGGGCCACTAGAGTGGTGATATGAGGCTTTGCACATAAAGAATGTTGATACATAATTTGAGATAATTACAGATAGTGAACGACACATGTGAACCTGTTTAATCACTAATTATGAGTTTTGGATAATTACAAATGGTAAGAGGTAAGTATGGATTTGTTAAATATTTAATGTTTCTGTAATTGCTTTAAAATTTTCTTATTTTATTTTATTATATCTTATCTTATGAACGATTTTGAAACCCAAGTCCTACTGAGCCTTCTGCTCACATTTTTGTTTTTAACTTTTCTCCCTCTAGGTGATTCATAGGAAGTCGCCGAGTAGGACACTACTGACATTGTCACGTGGATCGTGAGCTGCATAGCTTATCTATTTATTTATTCAATATAATTTCGAGGCATGTAATAATTTGGATTGTATTTACTTTTTTGTTGGACCGTGGTTTGTATAATTTTTATATGTCTGTATTATGTATGCATAGTGTGGGGTCCGATGCGGTTCGACTTGCTCTTGCTAAAGTTTATATTTTAATTTAATTTAATCTAGGGATAATTCATGATATTATTTACTAGGACCTAACAAACAGTAATTTTCTAAAAAGTTTTAAATTCATCATATTTTTATAAACAACCCAAATTATGTTATCTTGAATTACTAAATAATTAAATGGCATGCTTGGTTATAATTTTTTTAATTAATATAATTAATCTGCCATGTGATTACCTGGATTTGGGTACGTGACATGTCGATTCCACAAGGAGTGAATTTAGTTTACATTAATTACTAGAATTGATTAGCTCTACAATTATTTGTATGACCAAAATTAAAATAAAACTAAAACTAAAACCAAAAGAAAGGGGAATGAACATTAGAAACTAAATTGAAAATAAAAACAATGGAACCAAAAATAAAAGAACAAAAAAGATCAATTAAAAATATTAGAGCATTGATTTCACCATAATCAATCCGTGTTGATTTTATTATTAAGTGAAGCTCATAATTAATTAGTCGAGAATCTCTTAATTAACCCAATTTCCTCTCTTGAGCGTCAAATTGGATAATGTGCTAAAAAACACAATTCTAATGTCTCTATCTAGAATCAAGTAATTAAATACTCATTAAGCTCTTATGAGCGTTACACAAGGCGGCATGCTGGGCCCCTGATGCATGCTATACACGTGTCTTGGGGTGTCATGGGCCTATTCTAACTAAAATTACGTGTTTTAACATCAATTTTGATGCCATTTTTTTTTTGTTGCTAAATTCTAATTTATTAGTTCCCTACAAAATAACACCAAAAACATCAAAATAAAAAAAAAACCATGAGAATTTTCATAATATTTAAGCTTAAGGAATAATTAATATGTAAGTAAAATACTCATTCATCAACTACTTAAACAAATACTTATTAAGCACTTAAACTTATAGAATTTTTTTAAATATTACTATGTTAAATAGCCTTACTAAATAATTTAAAATAAAATTGTTCTTTTGGTTGTTGCAACAAAATTTTCAATGCTTTATAATAACATGTTAGTCTAAAAGTTATATAGACTAAAGATGAAAGACTACAACCTCGGTCTCCATACATATATAATTTTGGTTATACTGTTTACACATAATTAAAACGTAATACTTGTTAGACATGGTGTCCTAAGGAGTAAAATATTGTAATATGTTTTTGGAGACATGTTATCAGTAAGGAGTTTATTAATTATTCATATACCAAATATTGTCCTCTTTATGTTCATTTCTATTGAATATTTGATAAGCAAACAAAATTCTGAGACAGTCGCTTTAAACCTTTAAGAATTGTACATATGATGGATAGATTATACGAAATACATGAATTTTAAAAATGATGATTTAAATCATAAGATTCACAATTGAGAGAATAAAGTTGGGCGCTTTACTCATGCTAAGATTGTTATGTTGTCTACATCCTTAACGAGAGATGGCTTGTCTTGGTCATTGGAGTGGGACTCTGCAAGTAGAAACATTAGTGCATTGTCATAGGTGACGGTGTATTGGATCAGGAACATAAAAATTAAATTGATTTATTTAATAATTCCATTTGTACAAATCAATTTACTTTAGACAATCATATGTGTTATGCCTTAATCATGAAATGACTAATAGGCTCGTATTCTTGACTTTTGTCTTTTGATGTACCAAAGGTTGACATCTTGACTTTATGATAGTACGTATACCGATACATTGGGGGGCATGACTCTTAATTACATAGAGTTGTTATTCATAGATATGGAATCCATAGTTCTTTTGTAAAGTTAATGATATTCTCTTACATACATTTTTCTGTAATTGGAAGACTGGAGTGTTTAACTATTTGGATACATAGGTGTAATCGAAGGGTATACCATCTATGGATAGTAAGTATTCCAATGGTGTTATAATAGAATGTAAGATAAAAAATAATCGAGAAAGGAAAATAGAATTTATCCTTAAGCCGATTATGAATATCCTATAGGGATGTGACACATCATGATTTGTCATGAATAGTTAGCTTACTTGAAGCTTTGTAATTTTATATAGTTTGATAGTGCAACTTTAAGCCTTTAGTGAAGTAGCATTAAAGTTGATAATTATAGAGTATATATCTGGGATATTGCATTTTAAAGTTATATGAGCTTGAACTGTATATGTCCATTGTGTCCCTTTTGCTAGCTCATAATAAATCCTGCAATGATACAACATGTTTTTCCTACATATTGGTGACTTATGTTAAATTATTAGATTGACTGAAAATCGATAAGATTGGATAATTCATGATAATTGATCGGTTGAATTAAATTTGTAAATTAATTCAAAATAAACATGTTGAATTATTTAGATAATATTTTATTTTCTATGGAATTATCTAGATATAACTGTTTTAATCAGATAACTTCTCTATTGGGTTATTTGAATTAAACTGAGGCTCTATTGAAGATTTTCATGCGAAAAATAAGATATTCTCAGGCTTCAAATTATCGCAAGTTCGATAGGCCAATGCATTAGCTCGGCCTACCGATGGAGTAAGTTTGGTAAGCCGATGGCAAAGTTCAGCCTGTCGATCATGCGATAATCTATATACATGTTTTAGACATGCTTTTCATTAGAAGTTGATCCATATTCGAATTTTGAGGCCTTATCTGATAGGGATTAACCCCAGATTCGACCACTATAAATAAGGGGTGAGTTTTCTCAGTTATTTAGATCAGTTGAGAAGCATATAGTGAATATTTTAATATGAGAAACTCTAAAACTCCTTGAGAGCTACTCTTTAACATCATAAACTTTAGTTTTAGGTCTTCTCAAGTGGTTGGAAAGAGAGTCACCTAAGGAAGAGTTGTACGAGGATGACCACCTACACTTCGATCATGGATAGAGAATAGCAAAGAAGACTAGTTGGTTGAGGCACTTTTGGAATGTTTTTTCTTCACAGATTGCTTGTGCTTTTCAGAATACAAAAGGTTAGTAAGATCTATCATTAATTTATGTATATCGCATATCTAACTTGTGTTTTAGAAAATACTCTGATTTTAAAAATTTTAAAATTCTGCTGCATACTTGTTTTCAACAGTACTTAACAAAACAAAATGCAAAAGTAAAATGCGGGTAGTATCTATTCCCTATCTCCACTAATCGTTCGCAGCAGCGCCATCATCTATTAGACGTTACTTGCAGGTTGCTTACCTATAGTATGAACATATTTGGATGAGCTTTCACTCAATAAATGGGAACTACATCTCACAAAACATTTTAAAAGACATATATTAAAATATGCATGTGTCGATTATGCTCATTTATGATCTTATCTTATTAATTGATAGGCCCAAGTGTTTGTACCAGCTACATGCGATCGTTGGGAAGTTAGGTCTTACAAGGTCCCTAACGACACCGTGATCTAAAATTACTATATTGAAACATAAGCCTCCCCATAGGTCGAAAGGTTGGTATGAAACTCAAATTTAACTTATTTTTATAGGTTTCACTAAACTTATTAGTGAGTATGCAATATGACATGGCATCGCATACTATAACATAAGGCATAAACATGCATTTATAATATGTAATATATTTTATTTGGAAACTATTCATAGTGTAGGCGAAATTCCTACTTACTTGTTTTCCAGCACTAGGATTTCCTACTCGCCAAAGTTTCCTACTAAAATTCTATAGAAGAATACCCATTGGAAATGTAAGATTAACTTGTCTTATGCAATTTAATTTAGCATAATCATAAAGGAATTAAATCTTCTATTAGAATATAGTTTCCTTTATTAAAGGATCATAATTTATCACATTTATTGTAAGGATTAATTGACCTAATCCTCATAATTTAGTTTTCCTCAATTGTCTTTAATTAACCATAGTAGAGTTGATAATCAATTAACCAGCTTAATAATTAATTAATTATCTTATCCCTGAACTAAATATTAAATAGAAATTCCTTTATTACTCTTGTTGGGCTCTAATTATATAAGAGTCCACATTTAAATACTTGTTCATTTTTGTAAGCCCAATATAGCCCATTAAGTTTAGAGGCATTCTATGGTGTTCTAAACACTATGTCGTCAGAACTTAGATCCTAGATATAACTTTTGAACTAGTACGGGTGTTGGGCTCGTATTTAGTATCGTAATGCTACGGGCCTAACTTGTCAGGCTTCTATGACTCTTGTTTAAAATTTTGTTTGAAAAGCCATTAAAATTTCTCAAGAAATTCCATATCTTGCATGTGTAAAAATTTAGAGTCAAAAATCACATTTTAAAATAAAGTCCGAATTTGATAAAACTATAAACTATACTCTCATATAGTCTTTCAAATGTTACAATTCCTTTGTTACTCGTAAATTATAATTTTGTCACTAAACATGCATTTTGTTTGAAAATTAGTAATGAAAGGTATTTTTTGGTTAATTTTAAAAGTCACTATATACTTGTATGTTAGAAACAATTTTTCTTAAAATTTTCTTCACAAAAGTTTTTTGTTTTAATAAGGTCAAAAACTTTCATTTTATCAAAATTCTATTTTCTGCTTCTAACATAATAATTTTTAGAGATTTTTCGTAAATGTTACCGATTTAACATTTTCTTTTAAAATTTTGACTGTTTTTATAAATCTATTTTAAAGTTCAGTTTAGAGGCAGATTCTTCAAAAAAAATTTCACAACAGTTCTTTGTGTGAAAATTTAAAACTTTTTGTGTGAAAATTGTGATTCGGACTTTCGAGGGTCATTTTCATCAAAAACAAAGATTGTACTACTTTACCGATACAAACAGGCAGTTTCCTAAATGTGCCTGTAACAATATTTTAGAGGTAGAATTATTAAAAAAAAAATTTCTTCACAAAAGTTATTCGTCTCATTGAGATCTAAAACTTTCATGTTTTGCAAAAATTATGATTCGGCCTCGAAACAACCCATTTATGTAAAACATAACGATGCCTTTTTTCTTTGTTTTTGGTCAGTTTTTGAAAATAGCCCCATGCTCTGCCTTAGAGTGGGAACTACAAAAAAATTTATCAATGAGATTTGCTCAAAACGATGAGACCTAAAAGTTTCATGTTAAAGAAAATTTCAAAATTGACCTCTAAAAGGTCCTTTTTTACGCTCAAAATAGGCAGAAATTTTTTTAAACCTAAACCTTGACTTAGTTCTAACTCATTCACATCGAACTTGCATAATCCTAAACCGTCATAACATAAAATCACAAAGACCACAATAAATATATAAATAGGAGCTTATTACATATCATGATCACTAATACCATAAACTAACTAACTAAAAATAAAATAGAAGAAAGATTAGATCATATACCCTTGAAAAACAAACTTCTAATGTGCTCCTCCTAATCTCTCTTGCCTTTCTTGATTATGGCTAAATTTTGGTGACTGTAAGTATAGAAGATTCTTGAAAGATAAAGGAATAAGGAATTAGCTTTGAGAGAAAAGAAATGGGGGAGGAATGGCTAAAAAAATGGGCTCTTGAAAAGCTAGAGGGCATTTATAGGCAAAAGACTAACTTGGGTTAATTCCCCTATAGTGATTCAGCATGATCATGAGCATTTAATTTAAATAAAACTTGGGCTGAATTGGCTTAAAAGATGACGCCAACTCCTAATCAAATGGAGAAAGAACAACATTTTCTATGAAGTCATTTCTCCTCTACAATTGCACTATTCAAGGTAAGATGTAAGTTTGGTCACTCTTACAAGACAAGATCCATATTTTAAGGGTGTTATTATGATATCCGAGAATTTCTAATGCATTAAAAAAACAATAATTCAGGATTATGTTAAGTAAATTATGTATAAACTTTGTGAACCAAATTTATGCTCAAAATTTTGTTAGGACTTTAAGGGGTAATTTTGACGTCACGAGGATTATTATTTTAATCTGATTTTTACGAAAAATTTCATAAAGGTGAAAATTAGAGTTTTTAAGATTAAAAATCATTCCATAGTCATAAACAAGGAAGGACTGAAATGAAAATAAGTTAGAAAGCCTAATTGTTGTAAAATGTGTAGCAACAAATTTTAAGACAGAAATACAATATGAGGAATACACAGTATGGAAATCATACAGTATAAAAATAATAGAGTGTAAAAATTATCTGGTAAAGTTATACAATATAAGAATTAGACTAAAAAGTTAAGCTGTATAGAAATTATACTGCATATAGTTAAGCAGTATGTATATTATATTGCATAAAGTAATGCAGTATAGAAATTAGACTGTATAAAGCTAAACAGTATAGGAAGTATAGTATGTGGATGTTGTGGAAGCTTGTAGACCATAAAATATAGTGTAGGAAAAAATGCTACCAATATGACAAATATACCGGTAGTATAGAAAAATACTATCAGTATAAGTTTGTACTATTAAAAAGCTTATGTGGGACCCACTTTGGTGCCACCTTTAAGGCGAGCAAAAGCCACCTCATTCCCCCTAAGCACACAAGATTAGCTTAATAAAAGGAGCCAAAATTGGTGTCCATCATTTCTTTTTCATGAAAAGCATGAAAACATTAACAAAAAAAGATGCATTTTCTTCCTCTCAAAACCGACCACCTCTCATCGAATTCCCTCCAATATTTTTCAAAGCACAAGCTTCCAAATCATGCAAAGAAGCAAGAACAAGCATTCTAGAGTAAGGTTTAGCAATTTTTGGAGGTAAAACCCTAAACGTTAGCTTGGAAAGTTTGATGTTTTATAAGTTTTGCTCAAGTTTTGAATGAGATTTTTATGATGTGGTATGGACTTGATGTCAAAGGAATTTGAAAGATTTCAAGTGTCAAAAAAAGAGGGCAAATACCTTGGGACGATTAGGTAAGATTCAAGTATTTGGAATTAGGCTAAAGTTTATATTTTACTGTGCATACTAAGTGTTTAATATATATTATGGGCTATAGACTATAAGGTGGACATTACGGTATGAATAGTTTATGTTTTATATTGAGACGATGATAATAGAAAGAAAAAAAGTAAGATTTTTGTGTTAAAAAATAGAAAATTGTTGAACTTTGTTAAAATACAAAGTTTGACTAGTTTTCAAAGAATGATGATTTTGAGGGCCTTAAAGGCCAATTTATTTTCCAAACAAAGCATAAGATCAGCCAAAACAGAAAGGGCAACAATTTTTATGAACAAAGTTTTATGAAATTTTGAGAGCGACTAAATTACAAAGATTTGTAAAAATTCAGCAGAATTGAAAAATGACAGAAAACTCCATTGTGCCGTTGGAATTTTAGAAAAGCTAAAACACAAAAGTTGTAAAACACATCAAAACTGTTAGGCATTTTGAACGGTTCGCAAAAATTCTACACGGTTTGTGAGTTATGAATTTTATGAGATTTAAAGCACAAAAATTTGTAAAATAAGAAAATGTTGTGAAATGGTTTTGATTGAGCCAAAGAGTTTAAGATTTTTGTTTTTTGGGCCAAAAGTATAAAGCCATGTCAAATTGGATCTTTATTGAGAAAATGTTGGTTTCCTACACTGTTGTGGGCAACGAGTAACCACAAGTTTTAAGTTTGAAAGGATTAATAGTTTATATCAATAAAAGAAAGAAAAACACGCCAAGGACATAATCGCAAGATTTTCAAAATTACGGGTCAAAACTGTAAAGTTTTGATAAATAAATTTTAATGAAAGGAAACTTGTTTTATTTTCCATAATATTACAAAAAGTAAAGAAATGTAAGTTTTGGATTAAAATAGGTTCCGAAAGTTTTCTAGAACCCATCAAAAGCAAAATGGTTATTTTTATAAAAAGGCTGAAACGAACCCTAAAACGACTAAATTAGAAAAACTACCCAAGTTGAAAAATGTTTTGTATCGCAATAAGTAACAAAACTATCTAGTAAGATGAGGAATTTGATCAAGAAATGTTTAAGTTAAGTAGAGGAAAGGTAAATCGATAAGTTACGAAGTTAAGTATAAGGAACGAATGGGTTAAGCAATAAAGAGGTAACCGATAGGAAATGAAGCTAAGAAAAAGCAATGAATATATAATGTCGAAGTTTCATTATCAATTAAGTAGATTGATAATAAGAAAAGTTAGCTAATAGTCAGGTGTCATTTGAAACAGGACATAGAAGCCGACTAACAAAAAGAAAAATGAATGAAATAGGAATGTTAAAGCGTTGCTTAGGTAAGTCTCAAACCTCAGCTATGGCATGAAGAAAATGATTTTTAAATGCTATATATATTTGAAATATGTTTTCTTTTTTGTATGCATTAGGTTTTAAAGATCAAGTCAAAGACTTGCAATGTATTTACAAATTGTTCTACTTAAAGTATGTTTGTATTGGTTATGCATAATGTCTTAAAAATTCAAGTTATGATTTGCAATATGATTACATATGTTATGTTTAATGTTTAAGTATTATGTTATGGCATATGATATGTTAGCATTTGATATGCTCACTAAAGATATAAGAAGGTAAATCAAATATATTAATTAAGTGCCATACTAGCCTTCCTAATGTGAGGTATACAAGTTATGTTAAAGTTTTGACCCGTTGTTTGATGGTCTTAAGTCTTCCATAAGAGAAGCATCATGTTATGTTAAAGTCACAATCTCATAATTGATAATGTTAGTACAAACACTAAAGAGTGCAAGATAAAGTAAGATAAGAACGATGATAAGAGTTCAAGTTATAAATGAAAGATAAAATGTTCATAAAAGGATGTTCATAAATAAGCATAAATGGAATCATGTATTATGATCTTGCTAGTATTCATTTTCATGAAATATTTATGAGATATGTTTATGAAAACATTTTGGGAAATGTTTTAAGAGAAATGTTGTGAAAAACATTTTGTGAAAAATGTTTACAAGAAAAGGTTCATGAAGAAGGATTTAGAAGAAAAGTTTAAACGCAATGTTTTATGAAGAATGTTTTTAATGTTTTTGTGAGATTATGTTTGAACTTACTGAGCGAAAGTTTATTACAAGTTCCTTCATGCTGTAATTAGTCCTACGGAGGACCAATATGACTGGTTGACAGGCTCAGTGTCGTAGAGAGATAGATGTTTCCGTTGTTCAAAGAAAAAGTTTTTCACTATTTGAAATAGTGTTTTAAAAGTTTTAAGAAAGTCAATGTTTAAGGAAATGTTTTATAAGAAATGTTTTTATGAAAAAAATACTATAAAAGATATATTTACGAAATATTTTAAATAATTATAAAGTTAAGTTTTAAGCTATGTTTCAGTTTACTTTGCAATAGATGTTGCAACAAATTCAAGTATGTTTTAAAGTGTGTTAAAAGAAAAAAAAAAGTTATTGGGTATTTTTCTTACTTGAAAGTAAGATTAAATTAAAGAAAAGATACTTAAGCAAGTTAAATGATGGCTCGATAAAGTGGGATGTCACAGTTATCATGACCTAGGTGTCCTTGTGTCTTCATACAGTTAAAGTTTATACAGTGTTAACATTGTACAATGCTTAAGTCTCGGTCCAAAACCAATCTCCAAGTTAGCAGGTACTGATATCAGTACTTAATTACGTAATAAAATCACACTGTTATAGAGTTTAAATTATTTTAAATTGAATAAAACCTAGACTTGACTTTTCCTACACTTTTCTCAATTATGACATGGTTTTTCAACAGTGTCAATTTTCAAATTCGAATAGCACTTTTTTCCGAAATGCTATTTGCGTAACACCCGTATTAGCTAATAGGCAAATAAGGAATTATTGTGTGTTAGAGTGTTTCTCAGCGCACTCTTTAACGCCATACTATACTTGAAATTCTTATTAATCGAATTCTCAAGTCATTTATGATTTAAAATTTCTTCAATCTTAAATCACAATTAAAATCATCAACCAAACTAATCGATCACAAAAATTAAATAATTTAACTTTAAATTTTGGAATTTATATATTAATTCCATATATCCCTCCATCAAAAAATCAAACATAATATATTTTCAAGAAAATATTTGACTTAGATATATAACTTATAATATTTTTTTAGGATTTTCTCAATTACTATAGGTTTAAACAAAAATTCAATTTTTTTTTTTTTAGAAAAACATCCATTGTAAAAAAAAAAAAGGCTTAAAGGTGCATAAGATGCTAGCTGAATGTTATTATGATTTGAAAAAAAAAATTTGTTGGACTCCACCAACAAGCATGCTCAGTGGCGACATAAACATTGCCAACTCAGCATGCTTGTTGGCAACGTCTGTGTTGCGAATAATAAATAGAAAGAAATCAACAATAAATTGAGGTATGGGAGATTTCAAAGCAATATAAATGTTGTAAGGGAGGTTACACTTTTGATGGACTTTGGAGAGAAGAAATTTGGCATTAGAAGAAGAGGAAGCCATAAAAATTCAAAAAAGTCACCAAAAAGGGCCCAGCTTAGCGGCGATGGTTTAAAAACTAAAAGGAAATGTTTCTAGAAAAAAATGGTAAAGCAAGATTTGTAGTTCCAATTGAACCATTACTTGTCCAAATTTATGGGAAAAAAAGAGCTGATGTGGGAGCGACATCTAAACTTAAGACAACAAACAAAGTAAACAACATGCCAAAACTAAGCGTTTCATAGGAAATTCAAAAGAAGGCTAGAATGTTGACATGCAACTAAAAAGAGAATCCAAGAAGAAGAGTTAAGCTCCACTCTACATAGACAAAAGTGTTAGAACAAAATTGTGATGAAAACCATCATCAACTAGGATCATTCATATCAAATCACTAAGAAAGTTAATAAGATACGGAAGCTAACCTGAATCCATAGATATGATATGATTCTTGAGTTTGTAGGTTAAGGATCTTCCAAGTCTGGTACGTAAGTCCTTTTTCAAAGTATGCCTCTGTAATTTCTCTGTAGATGGGGAACAGAACAATAATGTACGTGCTGACTTGGGGACCACAACCCCTTTATATAACTGCTAAACCATAACAGTTATCCTTAATTATCAATTTAACCTATTATAAAATCAATATTATATTTTGGTCTCTACACATAGGAAACCCACACTTAATGATGCATTAAAAGCCCAAAACCCAAATTAATCACTTTTAATTGGGCAACCTTATCTGATAGCTTTTAATTCATATTTATTTAATATATTAGCCTATATATTGGATTTAGTTCCAACAATCTCCCACTTGGGCTATATATGAAACTTTATAAATGTGAATTATATCTTATGAGCTCATGAATTTTGCTATCAAAACCTTATGTATTTCAACAATCTTGTCCATTAACCATATCAATATAGGACCAAAGCGACCTTCGTTACATATGTTGTAACTAGACCTATCAATGATCACATATGCCAGTACAACTAATGACAAGATCAAGCATGGATGTGTAGCATGGAAATTTCGTGCAATGTGATCGTAACATGCCTATTTCCAATTGGTCCATCTGAAAACCTTAGTGAGATCAAATCATACCAAAATCAGAGTGTGAATAAACTGAAAACTTTATTTCTACAGAAAATAATCTTAAAATATCCATAAACTGAAATAACTGAAAATATGTCAATATCATAAAAGCATCTAAAATTACAAACTCCCAATAAAACTAAATATCCTAAAATGATATGACACCCATCTGAACTTTTTCTTTCACAACTAGGAACTTGAGGTCAATATGCTTTGACTTCGTCGAGCTTCTGTTGTTATTGGAATATAAAACTGCTAACTTATTGTCACAAAATAACTTGAGTGGTCTTTGAATATTGTCCACTACACGTAGCCCCGTAACAAAATTTCATAGCCATATTTCATGATTGGACACCTCATAACACGTTATAAACTCTGTCGTCATGGTAGAAGATGTTATAAGAGACTATTTAACACTCTTCTAAGAGACAACACCTCCAGCCAGAAGGTAGACATAGCCCGACATAGATTTCATACTATCTTGGTATCCAACATAATCGAAGTCAGTATATCTAATGATCTCAAGCTGTTCTGACCTCCGATATGTGAGCATATAGTCCTTTGTTTTATGTAAATACCTCAAGACATGTTTGGCTGCTATCCAGTGATCCTTTCTAGAATTGTTTAAGTATTTTCCCAACATCCTTGTAACATATGCAATATCTAGATGCGTACAAACCTGAGCATACATTAGACTCCCTACTGTTGACGCATAAGAAATCTTCTGCATTTCTTTAACCTCAAAATCATTCTTAGGGCACTGATTGAGACTAAACCTATCTCCCTTAGCCACAGGGGTATTACCTGGTTTGCAATTCTGCATGCCATATCTCTTGAGAACTTTTTTGATATAGTCCTTTTGTGATAATCCAAGAATACCCGAGAGCGATCCTGGTATATTTGTATACCCAACACAAAAGGGGCATCACCAAGATCCTTCATCTCAAATTTCTTTGATAGAAATCTCTTTGTTTCGTGCAATAAGCATATATCATTGCTGGCAAGCAAAATGTCATCAACATATAAAACCAGAAAAATATACTTACTCCCACTAAACTTGTGGTATATACAATCATCAACCACAATCATCTCAAAACCCAACGAGATGATAACCTGATGAAATTTGTAATACCACTGACGAGAAGCTTGCTTAAGCCCATAGATGGATTTCTTTAATTTGCAAACCATCTTCTTTGCATCTCCCAACACAAACTTTGCTGGTGGCACCATATAGATTGTTTCATCAATGTCACCATTGAGAAATGCAGTCTTAACATCCATCTGATGAAGCTCAAGATCAAAATGCGCCACTAATGCCATTATAATCCTGAAAGAGTCTTTCGAAGAAACCAGAGAGAAAGTCTCTTTATAATCAATGCCTTCTTTCTGTGTAAAGCATTTATTGACAAGATGAGCCTTGTAGCTCTCCACATCGCCTTTCGAATCCCTCTTAGTCTTAAATATCCATTTGTAACCAATGAGTTTTGCTCCTTTAGGCAATGGGACAAGATCCTAAATGTCATTGTCCTTCATAGACTTTATCTCCTCATTCATAACATCAATCCACTCTTGAGATCTAGAACTTTCCACGGCTTGATGGAAGTTGATTGGATTATCTTCCACCACACTAATGTCATACTTATGTTCTTAAAGAAATACAATGTAATCTTCTGGCACCGTACTTCTCCTTTCTCTAGTAGATCTCCTTTATGGCATAGGTTCTTGAGGCGATAGAGTTTGTTCTTATAGAACAATATTTGGAATGGGAGGTTCTCTGACATTGTCTTGATTTAGATATGCTTCTTGAACAATGTCAAGAATAGGAACCTAATCAATGTCAAAAACAACTGTGGGAATATCAACATATTCATCTTCAAAGATAAAGTCTCTAACCTTATCTCGCCCCGTAAACTCGACATCCACAAAGAATCGGGCGTTTCCAGTCTCAACAATCGACTTACTCGTAGGATCATAAAACTTATACCCCCTAGATCTTTCAGAGTATCCAATAAAATAACAACTCACCATCCTTGAGTCTAGTTTCTTTTCATTAGGCCTATAAGGCCTTGCCTCAGTTGGACATCCTCAAACATGTAAATGCTTTAAACTAGGCTTCTTGCCTGTTCAAAGTTCGTAAGAGGTTTTGACAGTTGCTTTAGTTAGAACCCTATTAAGGATATATGTTACAGTCTTAAGAGCTTCTCCTCAGAGTGATTCTGGTAAGGTAGAATGAGAAATCAGACTCCTCACCATGTCCTTAAGCGTCCAGTTTTGTCTTTCAGCAATCCCATTCATAGTGCGCGAACTCAGCATAGCATACCATAGGATGATACCGTTTTCCTCTAAGAACTTAGCAAACTGTCCTAGATGTTATTCACCTAAACCGTCATATCTACTATAGTACTCACCACCACAGTCAGATCGGACGCTTTTAATCCTTTTGTTGAGTTGGTTTTCAACTTTAGCCTTATAATTTTTGAACACATCCAGCGACTATGACTTTTCATGAATGAGATATATGTAGCCATATCTAGAAAAATCATTTATGAACATTATAAAATATTATTAAACATTCCAAGAAACCATTAGGAATGGCCATAAATATCTGTATGTATAAGTTCTAAGACGTCTAAAGTCCTATTGACTTCAAATCTCCTTTTATTGGTTTGTTTTCCCTTAACACAGTTAACACAAATATCAAAATCTGTAAAGTCTAAGGGGTCAAAAATTTCATCTGACACATATCTCTCTATTCTCATTCTGAAGATATAACCTAATCTCTTCTGCCATAACGTAGCTAAATTCTCAATTGTTAATTTTTTCTTTATACCTCGAGTACTTAATTGCAAGGATTCATTAAATAAAGCAATTGTATCAAGTAAATAAATATTATCGTAACCTGCTAAAGAACCGGAACCAACCAATTTTGAATCATGAAACAAACAAAATTTTTCATTTCCAAATGAACAAGAGTAACCATATTTGTCCAAAGTAGAAACAGAAATCAAATTCCATCTAAAAGACGGTATAATAAATGTATCATCAAGATCCAAATAAAAACCATTCTTTAACAATAGTTTAAATTTTTCTATTGCTTCAACTTCAACCTTCTTGCCATCACCTACGTAGATGTATCTTTCACCATCATTTGGCTTTTGGTATCTCAGGCAACCCTACATAGACACATTGATGTGAGTGGTTGCACCAGAATCTACCCACCAAGTGTGTTTAGGTACCAAAATTAAATTAACTTCAGAATAAACCAAATTAAGAAGCATACCTTTCCTGGCACCCCAAGCATGATACTTGGTACAATGCTTCTTCTTATGTCCTACAGCTCCATAGAATAAACAACTTGTACCTTCCAGATTATCCGGTCTCTTTTGTTATTTCTTTTAAGGTGTCGTAACTGCAGTTTCCTTATCCTTCTTTCTTTTCTTCCCTTTGTCCTTAGAAGTATTAGCCAAGTGAGCACTTTTAGTCTTTTCCTGCTTCAACATTTCCTCTTCTTGTACACAATGTAAGATGAGGTCATTAAGAGACCAAGTCTCCTTTTGGCAGTTATAACTCACCTTAAACTGACTGGATTGTGCAGAAAGATATATAAGAACCAAATGCACTAGCAAGTCCTCAAAAAGGTCAAGCTTAAGTGCTCTCAATTTTGAAGCAAGATAAGACATCTCCATGGTGTACTCCCTAATATTCCCCTTATCTCTGTATCTCATTGAGATGAGGCTTGCCAAAAGTGTACTTGTTTCAACGTTTTCATTTTTGGCAAATCTCTTCTCAATGTCCTCGAGGAACTCTTTGGCTATCTTTATCGTTTCCGATGTAGTGCCCCTAAATGCTTCTAGAATGGCCTTCTTCATGATCATCATACACATGCGATTTGACTTATCCCACCTTTCCATGTCCCTCTTTTCATCAGAGGAACTCTTATCTGTAAGAGGTGCATGAGAAGAAACCCTTAATGCAAGGTAGAGATCCATGACTCCAAGAACTATAAGGAGGTTTTCTTGCCATGATTTGAAGTTGCTATTATTCAGCATAGGAATTGAATTGATTTTGGCAGTAATGTTAGAGGCAGAACTAGTAGCTGAATCAAAAAACAAAACAAACAAACCCAAAACAAGCTCACATAAGAATCCAAAATAACGATAATAAATCCAAATAAAGGTAACCCCATCTCTAGATATCGAGCACTCCATTAATATTTAGTATTTGGACAGAAATATTAACTTGTAAGTGATATCTTAGTGTAGTAATCAAACACTAGCAATAAGAACATGTCAAACAATAAATCTTCCTTTGGACCAATTTATTATTCACATGTAAGACCGGATAATTATCACATGTTTATTACCATAAGTGTACATACAATTCTGTCAAATATTGCCTTCCTTTGCGCTGGTCAATATTCACATAAGTTGCATGGACACAACTATTTATATTCCAAAACAAATTAATTTCCACAAGAGAGGCCACTTTGGTGACATGTTGCTTCAATTAATTCATCTTAAAATATGTATAAAATACCAATGTTTGAATTTAAAATTGCACCAAAAATGACCAAAATTTAAGAAAAAAATTTGGTCAAAAGTTAACCTGGTCAAAGTCAACCAGTCAACTTGACTAGCCAATCATGACTAGGTCGGGGCTGGACCGGGTTAGGTGGACCCAATCCGGATCCTAACCCAACCCCCCTTGATTTTTGCTTATCCTTTTTTTTTTTTAATTTCGGGTCACCTAAGGGTTGAACCCTTAGTGACTGTCTGGTCACGGGCCCAGCCCATGTATCAGATCCATTATCCAGTCACGGGCCCAACTGGGCCCATTTATGCCTTTCTTTTAGGGTTTTTTTTTTTTATATATAATATGGTAACCTAGGGTTTAACCACTAGGTTATAACCTTGGGCCCGTGTAAAGAACCATTTCTCAAGTCTAGGCTGAAGCCCAGACTCGCCCCATGAAAACCTAGGGCTTTCGACCCCTTGGGTGTTATCATGCAAGCAGCCAGATGGCTGCCTCTACACCTTCCGTGGCTCCTTTTTGACCGACGCCCTGGGGTTGCAACCAAAAGGGGTTGACGTTGGCGATTGCAAGACCAGCCGTGGGCAACGGCCCCCAACCCCCTTTTTTCTTTTAAACCTCCCACAAATGGCAGGTTTTGGCCGCCGCTCTCTCTGTGTTGCCGCGGTTCCCTCTCTCCGATACGGCTTGAGGGCCGCCCTCTGAGTTTTACGCCAGTGGCGGTAAGGGTGCTGCTGGCTTCCTTTTGTTCACTGCTTTTTTTTTTTATGAAAATGTAACCCAAAAAAAGTTATATATATTTTTTATATATGCACTAAACGTGAATCTGATCAAGAAACCTTATAATTATATATATATAATTCCATGGAAAGATTATATATATATATCTATATACAATTCACACATATATACATATCTATATAACTGAATTTATATACATGTGTATGTATATGAGCACTGTATTTCATGGATAACCCAACCAAAATTTTTAAATAATTATTCTCAAATTCAATAATTTTAAAGAACCATAGATTGTTAAATTTGAGAATTTTCCTATGAGAATCACATCTAGAAAATTATTGATTCCTAATGATTTAACATGAAGAGGCTCTAGATACCACTTGTTAGAACAAAATTATGAAGAAAACTACCATCACCCAGGATCATTCATGTCAAATCACCAAGAAAGTTAATGAGATACGGAAGCTAACTTGAATCTATAAATGTGATGTGATTCCTAAGTCCGTAGATTGAGGATCTTTCAAGTCTAGTACGCAAGTCCTCCTTCAAAGTATGCCTCTATAATTTCTCTGTAAATAGGGAACAAAAAAATAACGTACGTACTGACTTAGGGGCTACAGCCCCTTTATATAAGTGCTAAACCCTAACAGTTATCCTGAATTAACAATTTAGCCTATCATAAAATCAGTAATTATATTTCGGTCTCTAAACATAAGAGGCCCACACTTAATGATGAGGACATGAAGGCTGCAAGGAATTTTCATGATCTGGTTCAAGTTTCAGTTGGCCCGGTGACGAGGGCTCAAGCTAAAAGATTCGAAGAAGAGCTAAATAACTTAGTCCGAAGAGTTCTACAACAAGAAGAGAGTGTGTTTAGTACTGAGGGTGAACAAATGCTGGTTTTACTCATCAAAGTAGAGCCGGAAGGGAGCCAAGCAACCGAACATGCACATTGAGTCCTTGCATGTTCATTCTGTACACGTACACATGTAGGAGTGGTGTCCAGCAAAGAATCAAGTCAAGATTCAAGATTCAAGATTTGAATTCTTTGTAATCTTATTTTAGTTTAAGTTTTAGTTTCAGAATTTGAAATTTAGAATCTTTGTTTAGTCTTTATTATAGGCGTGAATAGGAGGAAGGAATCTTGAGTTAAATAATACCATCTTAGGGCTTTATTTAGGCGTTTCTTTCATTAAGGGTAGATTAGGAATTTTACATTTAAAAAAAAAACCCCTATGTGAATTTTGGCCATATAAGGCCATCTTTCAGATTATGCAATTAAGTTTTGATATTCATTCATATTGAAAGTTATTCTTCTTGAGTTCTTGAAGAAACTTTTCTGAACTTATCAAGGATTCCTTGTGGCGTTCAATTGACTTATCAAACGGACTTTCCATATCATTTGTGGCATCTTCATCATACCAAGGTTCTTGCTTTGCTAAGCAATGGGTCGTGATTCCACTCAACTTGAGAGGTCTTGGGGTTTGAAATTCTAGATTTGGCATCGGGTTTCATCACATGGTTGGCGTGGTTCGTATCAGTTGGTATCAGAGCCTAGGATTGTCAGGTTTGCTTATCCTTTTGTTGTTTCTAGGCCAAATTCGTGAATTAGGGTTAGGGTGTCAATTCGGCCAATATATATATATATATATATATATATATATATTTTGAATTTGGTTCTTTAGGTTTCTTGAAATCATCATTAGTGGTTCTTGAATTGTTTCTCTAGTCTTGAAAGATTTAAACCTGAATTGCTCTTTTGGTTTCTAGGGTTACAATTTTTTTTTTTTTTTGGTTCTTGAATTTCTTTAGGAATTTGCATTGAGTCTTTAGTTTTTTAGGTTTCTTTTGGGGGATTCTTCTAATCTTCATATTGCAATTCTAGTTTGACATTGTGGATTATGTCTTGTAACCCCTCTCTACAATCTTGATTTGTTCTATTGGTTCCTTGCCAAATTTATTTATAATAAAAAAAAGGAAAGGGAAAGAAAGGAAAGAGAAGAGAAGAAAAAAAAATCAAGAGGATCCAAAAAAAAAAAAAAGAGTTTGGGAACCCTTCTTAAAATTTTTTGTTCTATTCTTATTTCTCACATCTTAGACCCCTTTTTGCCAAAACCCCACACTTGAGTGACAAAAATCATCAAAATCCGTGGCCAAATTTGAGTCCTTTGGTTTGTCTCTTACTTTAAATTGCTGCTTGGATCCTTCTTGTTATCATTTGATTAGTTTTGAAAGAACTAAAAGAAGAATATGAGTGGAAAAAGGCAGAGAGTGTGAGCATACTAAAGGGTAAAAGCCAAATTAATTGAGTGAAACACGAGTGAATTTGAGTCAATCATTTAATTTTGAGTGAAACATGTGAGGGAGTGTGGTGAGGTTCCTTTCTATATTGTTCTAACTTGTTTTACAGAATTCAATCATGTCTCAAAATCAAGAGAATAACACAAATGAAGATGTTCAACCACCCGTTGGACAGAAGTCGCAAATGCAAGCATTCATGGGGGAGATGAGATGGATGTTGAGAAGGGAGTTAGCTCAAATCCATGAAAGGTTGGATAGGGTAGAAGAGGGAACACAACGGGGACTACCACCAATTACACCGAATGCCCCAAGGAGGAATAGGTTGTACCAACGGGAAGTGGAGGATTTAGATGAACTTGAAGGGGACAATTTAGAGGAGGAGTTTGATAGGATGTTAGTGAGCAGCCATAGAAGATTTGGTCAGGATAGAAAAGCTAGGAATCGGGTAGACAACAACTTAGGAAGTATCAAGATGAAAATTCTAGCGTTTCAAGGAAAAAGTGACCCCGAAGCATACCTTGAGTGGGAAAAGAAGATGGAGTTAGTCTTTGATTGTCACAATTACTCCAAATTAAAGAAGCTAAAACTTGCTACCATTGAGTTTACTGATTATGCTATTGTGTGGTGGGATCAGTTGTGCATTAATAGGAGGTGGAACGGGGATCGTCCTATTGAAACTTGGTATGAGATGAAGAGAGTGATGAGACAATAATTTGTGCCAAGTCACTACTACCGGGATCTATACCTCAAGCTGCAAGGTCTTCATCAAGGTAACCGAAGCGTGGATGAATACTATAAAGAGATGGAGATGGCTATGATTAGAGTCAATGTGGAAGAGGATCGGGAGGCGACAATGGCTAGATTTTTGAATGGTTTAAACCGAGAGATTGCCAACATGATCGAGATACACCATTATGTGGAGTTGGAGGATTTGGTGCATATGGCAATCAAGGTTGAGAGGCAATTCAAGTGAGGTGGTGCACGACCAAGACCAGCCCTACAACATCCGAACACCGCTCCTTGGAGGACGAGCTACCCAAAGAAAGAAGAAAATCTATCCACCTCCAAGGCCAAAACCAAGCACAAACCAGCCACCTCCACCACAGTTTCTCAAGATAAATCAACCCCTACTTTGAATCGTTCTAGTGAGATTAAATGCTTCAAATGCCAAGGGAGAGGACATATAGCTAGCCAATGTCTAAACAAGCGAGTTATGGTTATCCAGGAAGATGGTGAAATGGAATCCGAAGATGAAGCTGATCTTGATGGTATGCCACCATTGGAGGATGCCCCCATGGGAGACGATGAGTTTGGGGCTAAACATGGTGAGAAGTTAGGACTAGTCGCACGTCGAGCCTTAAGTTGCATGCTAAAGAAGAGGAAGAAGAAGTACAACGGGAGAACATCTTTCACACTCATTGCCACATGAGAGGCAAGGTATGTAGTGTTATTATCGATGGCGGCAGTTGCACTAATGTTGCAAGCAGGTCCATGGTGGAAAAGCTAGGGCTTACAACACTAAAGCACCCTCAACCATGCAAGCTGCAATGGTTGAATGATAGTGGTGAAGTGAGGATTACAAAGCAAGTGGGGGTACCATTTTGGATTGGTAAAAATGAAGACGAAGTGTTGTGTGATGTAGTGCCAATGCAAGCTGGACATCTCCTGTTAAGAAGACCGTGGCAATTTGATCGACATGTGCAGCATGACGGCTTCACCAATAAGTACTCATTCTTGTTCAATCAACGGACAATCACCCTAGTTCCGATGACGCCAAAACAAGTCTATGAGGATCAAGCGAGATTACAAAAATTGAGTGAATAAAAGAAACCAAGAGATCAATATAACTTGAGGGGACAAAAGAAAGAGAGTGAAAAGAAGAGTGAGGCCGTGCATAATGAGACTGAAGGGAGAGAGAAACACATGGCCAAAGAGAGAAAAGAAGAGAAAAGGGCTGAATCTGGTGAGGATGAAGAGAGAAAGAAGAGTTCAGCCAAGGGGGTAAAACCAGAGAGAAAGCAAAGAAATTTCTATGCAAAAACAAGTGAGGTTAAGCGAACATTGTTTTCAAAATGGCCAATGATTGCACTCATGTACAAAGAGGCCCTTTTAAACACTGACCAACTTGACTCTTCTTTGCCAAGTGTTGTTGTTTCTCTCTTGCAGGAGTTCAAGGAAGTGTTTTTCGAGGAGTTACCACATGCTTTACCACCTATCCGAGGGATTGAACATCAAATCGATTTCGTGCCAGGTGCATCAATTCCAAACCGACCAGCATATAGGAGCAACCCAGAAGAGACGAAGGAGCTTCAAAGGCAAGTTGAAGATTTGATGAAGAAAGGGTACGTGAGAGAAAGCATGAGTCCTTGCGCAATTCCGGTGATTCTAGTGCCTAAGAAGGATGGGACATCGCGGATGTGTGCTGATTGCAGGGTCATCAATAACATAACGGTAAAATATTGACACCCTACTCCTCGCTTAGATGATATGTTATATGAGCTGCATGGTTCTTGCGTGTTTTCTAAGATTGATCTTAAAAGTGGGTATCATCAAATGCGAATGAAAGAAAAAGATGAATGGAAGACAACATTTAAAACTAAATATAGACTGTATGAGTGGTTGGTTATGCCGTTTGGATTAACTAATGCACCTAGCACTTTCATGTGTTTAATGAATCATGTTTTGCGTGGTTTCATTGGTAAATTTGTTGTTCTGTATTTTGATGATATTTTGATTTACAGCAAGAGTTTGCATGAACATGTCTCACATTTGCGTTTGGTTATGGATGTGCTTAGAAAGGAGAATTTATATGCTAACCTCAAAAAGTGTACTTTCTGCACCGATAAGCTTGTTTTCCTAGGTTTTGTTGTGAGTGCTAAAGGTATCAAGGTTGATGAAGCGAAGATCAAAGCGATCCAAGATTGGTCGACCCCCTCCAGTATAGGTGATGTTAGGAGTTTTCATTGACTTGCTAGTTTTTATAGGAGATTCGTAAAAGATTTTAACACCATTGTTGTACCACTTACCCAAGTTATCAAGAACAATGTTGCATTCAAATGGGGTGAAGAATAAGAGACGGCGTTTCAGCTCATTAAACATAAGCTTACTCACGCTCCTTTACTTGCTTTACCTAATTTTTCTAAAACGTTCGAAATTGAATGTGATGCTTTTGGTGTAGGTATAGGCACCGTTCTAATGCAGGATGGAAGACCACTTGCGTACTTTAGCGAGAAGTTAAGCAAGGTTGCACTTAACTAGCCCACTTATGACAAAGAGTTGTATGCATAGGTTCAAGCTTTGGATACATGGCAGCACTACTTGTGGCCAAAGGAGTTTGTGATTCGTACGAATCATGAATCCTTGAAGCATTTGAAAGGTCAACACAAGTTGAACAAGAGACATGCTTGATGGGTTGGATTCATTGAGACTTTTCCCTATGCCATTCGGTATAAACAAGGTAAGGAAAATGTAGTTACGGATGCACTTTCACGCAGGTATGCCTTAATCTCTACTCTTGATGCTAAGTTCCTTGGTTTTGAGCACATTAAGGAACTTTATCTTGATGATCATGACTTTAGGGAGATTTATAGAGCTTGTGAAAAATTTGTAGAAGGTAAGTTCTATAGGCATAAGGGCTTCTTGCTTAGAGAAAATAAGTTGTGTGTGCCTAATTGTTCATTGAGAGACTTGTTAGTTCGGGAATCCCATGGTGGAGGGTTAATGGGACACTTTGGAGTCGCAAAAACTCTAGCTATATTGTAGGAGCACTTTTATTGGCCACACATGAAACGGATGTTGAGAGAATTGGTGGTAGATATGTCACCTGTAGGCAAGCTAAATCGAGGGTTCAACCGAATGGTCTTTACACACCCTTACCTATTTCTAGTTCACCTTGGATTGATATTTCGATGGACTTTGTTTTGGGTTTACCTAGGACTAGGCATGAAAAGGATTCAATCTTTGTGGTTGTAGATCGTTTTTCTAAGATGGCTCATTTTATCCCTTGCAATAAGATTGATGATGCTTCTCATGTTGCAGATTTGTTCTTTAGGGAGATTGTGCGGTTACATGGTATGCCTAGGACAATCATTTCATAGCGGGATGCTAAGTTCTTGAGCTACTTTTGGAAGACATTATGGGGAAAACTAGGAACGAAGTTTTTGTTTTCTACTACTTGTCATCCTCAAACTGATGGTCAAACAGAAGTAGTTAATAGGACTTTATCCACTTTGTTGAGGGCTTTCATTAGCAAGAACATTAAGACCTGGGAGGATTGTTTACCATATGTCAAGTTTGCTTATAATCATACCATTCATTCTGCTACTAAGTTTTCACCGTTTGAAATTGTTTATGGGTTTAATCCTTTAACTCCTTTGGATTTAACACCTTTACTTGTTTCTGAGCATGTGAACTTAGATGGTAAAAAAAAGGTAGAATTTGTGAAGCAACTCCATGAGAGGGCACGACTCAACATTGAGAGGAGAACCGAACAATACATCAAGCAAGCTAACAAGGGATGTCACAAACTGGTTTTTGAGCCTGGTGATTGGGTGTGGTTACACATGAGGAAAGAACGATTTCTAACACAAAGACGTTCTAAATTGCTGCCCCCAGGAGATAGTCCTTTTCAAGTGCTAAAACGGATCAATAACAATGCCTACAGACTTGATTTACGGGGTGAGTACAATGTTAACGCTACTTTCAATGTTTTTAACTTGAGTCCTTTTGATGTAGGTGTTGATTTGAGGACAAATCCTTCTCAAGAGGGGGGAATGATGAGGACATCAAGGCTGCAAGAAATTTTCATGATTCGGTTCAAGTTCTAGTTGGCCCGGTGACGAGGGTTCGAGCTAAAAGATTCAAAAAAGAGTTGAATAACTTGGTCCGGAGAGTTCTACAACAAGAAGAGAGTGTGTTTACTATTGAGGGTGAACAAATGTTGGTTTTACTCATCAAAGTATAGCCGGAAGGGAGCCAATCAGTCGTACACGCACATTGAGTCCTTGCATGGCCAACTTGCATGTTCATTCTGTACATCTATACATGTAGGAGTGGTGTCCAGCAAAGAATCAAGTCGAGATTCAAGATTCAAGATTTGAATTCTTTGTAATCTTATTTTAGTTTAAGTTTCAATTTTAAAATTTGACATTTAGAATATTTGTTTAGACGTTATTATAGACGTGAATAGGAAAAAGGAATCTTGAGTTAAATAATTCCATCCTAGGGCTTTATTTAGGCCTTTTTTTTCATTAAGGGTAGATTAGGTATTTTACATTTAAAAATAAACCCTATGTGAATTTTGGCCATATAAGGCCATCTTTCAGATTATGCAATTCAGTTTTGATGTTCATTCGTATTGAAAGTTATTCTTCTTAAGTTCTTGAAAAAACTTTTCCGAACTTATCAAGGATTCCTTGTGGCGTTCAATTAACTTATCAAACGGACTTTCCATACCGTTTGTGGCGTCTTCATCATACTAAGGTTCTTGCTTGGCTAAGCAACGGGTCGCAGTTCTACTCAACTTGAGAGGTTTTGGGGTTCAAAATTTCAAATTTGGTATCGTGTTTCGTCACGTGGTTGGCATGATTCGTATCACTTAATGATGCATTAAAAGCTCTAAATTGATCACTTTTAATTTATTAACCTTATCTGATAGCCTTTAATTTATATTTATTTAATATATTAGCCTAAATATTGAATTTAATTCCAACAAGAAGATCTAAACTATACAAGAAGAACGACAAGGCACGAGCAGAATGACTAATAGAATGAGCAAGGATCGAGGCACATGTCTTACACAAGTGAACGATCAGGATTATTCAATTAGGAATTAACAGTGAAGATTAAAACAGTTGTAAACAATTTGTTAAGTACCTAACACCTGGTAATAGCGGGAAGTTACAAATATTTGTACGTGTTTGTTGACTTAAAGATCAACAAGAATTGATCTTAAGTTTTATTCAATTCTCAAGTCCAATTTGAGTAATTTCGTTATTTGTCATTTGATCAATTTTTTGGCACAAACATGATGATACTTAAAACAAAAATTCATTGATAATGTAAAAAAAAAAATAAATGTCATAACAATTTTATAAACTACTTTCCATCTGATTAAAATCAAGTTTTGTTAAGTTTTTATTTTTATAATGCACTAAAAAGTACAAAATCTAAGTTTGTGTGTTTACATCTACATCCAATATCAACACATACACACACACACACAAAAGGTTGTGAAGTTCCGTACGGAGCCGGCTTCGGAAGAGATTCATCAATGGACCCATATAGTTAGTTCTTAATGTTGAAAATAGCCATATATCTCTTTGCAGAACCAATTAGAATTTCTCTAACAAAAACATCATTTAGTTACTCAACACAAAGCAAGAAGACAAGTAGATTATGATATAGTGCCATCCTTAGTACAAGTCATAGGAACACGCACGGTATAAACATAAGCAATAAACTTAAAAAAGGCCATATTTTCGGTTTCAGTTCTGAAATAGGAGCCAATCTTATACTAATAGCGCAGTATGACAACCATATTAGTACCTTTAACTTAGCACACCCCAGATTTCTTTTGGTTCACAAAACTCTTCCAATGCCTGGTCACATCTTCTTGAATCTCTCTCGCACTCTTCTTCACGTGGCCGCTATCTACCACCGAGACATTGGCAGTTGTGGAAGAGACGATATGGGCAGGGATGGCGTCTAGTTCCTTCACTACTGTGCCAATGTCAGAGATGAGTCTCTCAGCCAAGCCACGGCTGAAGTCTTCTCTGATCACCACACGAAGAACCGCGACGTGTTGGGCATCCGCCGGCATGGTGTAGGCGGGGACAATCCATCCAAACCTTCTCAAGCTGTCTGCTATGTTGAACACTGTGTATCTGCTGCTGTCCTTCAAGGAGAAGGCCACAAGGGGCACTCCTATGTCTTTGGAGAGAATGTTGAACCGCCCGGTTTTCTCTATACCTTCTTTCAGCGCTTTTGCATTCGCAGTGCAATTCTCCATTATGTTCTTGTAACCCTTTTCATCCAATAAACAATACACGTACATGGAATTAAGGAGATTGTAGTGTAAAACAAATATTAGAGCATTATTGTCCATAGTTAATTGTGAGATAAGTAATATTGCTGCATTAAAACTTAAGACATACAGACATATCTAGAACACTAATATTAATACGGCTTGGAAAACTCAACCATGGAATTTGAATTTTTTAAAGAGAAAAGGTTACCTCAAATCCCAATCTGATGAATTGATAATATTGAGCAATTATTTGACTAGAGCCTGCCACAAAAGATGGGAGAAAAATTATCATCAGGATTTAAATCCTAAGAGAGCTGATCAATATTATGAAAAGTTCAAGATTAAGAAGCACAAACAAATATAAACAAGTAGTTTTACAGTAACTTATGAAGTAAAACGACAAGGTTGTGTTAGAGTTAACCAGGATCTTCGTTTGCCTAGAATTTGCAAATCATGTTACTCTCTTTTCTTTTTTTTTTTCCCAGAAAGAAAGGAAAGAAAAAGGAGCTAACATTAATACAGTTACAACATTTTGTAATACATGTAATGTTGACAAATGTAAAGGACCATCCAAAGGGAAGTAAATTATCTATAAAATGATAAGCGGAAGTGGACGGAGGGGTTGCTTGATATGTGCTCTATAGATCGGGGTGTTTAAATAGTTTTGAAAGATTGAGAGCAACTTTAATTAGGGTACATATTTCGATGGTTTTATGAAAATAATCCTTGTTAACACTTTGTTTAATTGGTAACATAACTTTTTATAAGCATATTCGCCAAATGGAAAATGAAAATTCACTTTATGTGAATTAGTAAGTATAATTTTCAATGATATATATCAACTGACATACCTTTCGAGAAGTTGAGAGTGAAAGTAGGTTGATCAGATCCAAGGTAATTGATGTGAAATATGAGCTCCTCAGGCAAGTCCTCCTTGCTCCTCCACACAACCCAACCAACACCAGCATACACAAGGCCATACTTATGACCACTCACATTGATGCTTTTCACTAAAGGCAACCGGAAATCCCAGTCGAGGTCGGGGTAAAGGAAAGGGGCGATGAACCCGCCGCTGGCTGCATCTACATGGATCGGGGTGTTCCAACCCGTCTCCTTGTTCTTCTTATCAAGGAGCTCATTGAGGAGCTTCACATTCTCAAACTCACCAGTCAATGTTGATCCTAAAATGGCTGCAACACAAATGGTGTTCTCATCCACCATCTCAACAGCCTTCTCTGGATCCATCACATAATACCCCTCTCTCAGCTTCACCTCCTTCAATTCAACCTCAAAGTACCTTGCAAACTTCTCCCAACACACCTGGTAGAGTTATTCACCAAAATGCCAAAAAAAAAAAAAGAAAAAAAAAAGTGTAAAGAGAATATATAAAAAGATAGACAAAAATAAGTAAGAAGAGAATCCAGAGTAAAGAAAAAGATGAGAATTTATGAGATCTGATAGGCTCCAACTCCACATGAGAGGAGGCTATACCCACTTGGACGAGGCCCCCACCCGTGTCATATGGAATCCAAGACTTGCGGAACCTACCCCTGTCTCTACGCATCATTCACCGGATGGTATATTTTTCATTTTTCAAAGGTTCGATTTCACAAATGATCTTTAACGAGTTGGTCTATCAATTTCAACTTTAAAAAACATGCTAGCCCCATATTTATTGTCGTTACACCCTTCTCCCCTTTATTAGAAATCCGTCCAAAAATGAATAGAAACTATCAAGAGCCAACTTGAGATTTGGGAAAAGAACCCTTTTCCAAAAGGAAGTGCCCGTGTTACCTGAACATTAGCTCCGGTGACTATATTAGGCTTGTCATAAGGTTTACCCTGTGATTTCATCTTGTGCTGCCACTTTCTCTTGAAGGCAAGACCTGCCAACATTATTGCCTCTGATGATCCAATTGTTCCCACTCCAATAGCAGCTTCAGAATCTCCCACAGGAGCATTGAAAAGGTTGGCAATCATGTTCACACAACGATTCTGCCACACATAACCAAAAACCAATACCTCTTCAAGCATTTATATGAATCAATAATCATTACTTTCAAGACATTATCAAAACCATGAAAAAAATTTAGTTCAAGAGGAGGCTGAGGATGGATGTTATTAACTTGTTTACTTTAGTATCATTATGACAAATATATATAGATATGTAACTAGAATAAATTGCCAGCCACTTTACATATATTATAGCATATATGTATAGGCTCAAATCTTCTATTCAATCTTGTTATTTCAAATAGTGTCTAACTAATCATGTAATGACGCGTTATTTAAAAATTGATTAGTGTCCTAGATAGTGTTCCAAATAGTATCAACCAATCATATTATGACACTTCATTTAAAATTTGAAACTAATATCTAATTGACTTTTACACTTTTTCACTAAATGATGTGACATAATTTGGACTAAAGATTTGAATCCGTGTGTAATATTTATGTTAGGTTAACTTCGTATTTGGTGTTGTGTAGTGTGAATGATGTGTGTGAGTAAGTGATGATTGCCGAGTGGGTTAAAGTGTTTCCATATTTTGGGATATTCTGAATTGAAAATAATTAGCCAGATTAAAATAGAAAGGGTTTTATCACTTCTCATGTTGGGATTTGTTTCAATCAACGGTAATGAGATTTTTTATGTGTCAATTTTAATTTTACTTCGTTCCCATCATTGAAGTAATGTAATTTGAAGTTAAAATTTAACACTGTAGTATATGAGAGTTTTACATTAGAGCATTCAATAACTTTACACTGTAGCATTAAAGAACTTTACATTGCAGCAGTTAGAACTTATTTTTTCTAATGTGTTTCCCAAACGTGTTTCCCAAACAAACTTGTAAACTACATCTGCTAAATTCATCCCTTTCTCTTGCACATATAGCATCATTGATTAACCTAGCCTATATAAATATATACACACACATATATACTCAGGTTTTAGTTGTTAGGTTCTCAATGGGTTCTATTATTATTAACCATGTGACATTAATCAATGCAATTTTTGTTTAATCATATGCATATTTACCTCATGAGATTTTCTTTATGATAATGTCCTTAGTCTGGATTGTCCGAATTTTCATAAATTCATGAAACAAATATTTTTACAATATAATTTTTGGAATATTTTCATTTATATGTTTTTTTATTTCCTTAAAAGTGTCAGAGGCAATGGCATTATTTTCAAATTGTCATTGATTTTACACAAGTTGTTCAGTGCATTGATTAATCTACTTAAGTCATTGTTTAGAGTTATTTGATTTTCTTAGCCTATGTTTATTATTTATTCCATCCTAAAATTTTTGTACAGTTAAATATTAGAGAAAATATTTTTGTTGAAACTATGAAATTTTATGAACTGTGGTATCTTGCTATATTACTGTGATTTTGTAGAATAGTCAACAAATATCTTCCATCTGTTTGTTTTCTGCTGAAAATGTTACCTCCATAAAAATTTTGGTAACTAAAGGGTTGTATATTTTGAGAGAATCTGTTTGCTGATGATTGTCGCATATCATACGCACTGGGCAGATCGGATTCATGAGATTAAAAATTTACAAAAATTCTCTTACAAATGTCTACAATTCTCAAAAAATAAATTATTAAAAAATTATACACGTTAGGTATGTTTTTGTGAAAATTTGAAGCTAATCGACACTTCTATCATGCAATAAAATTCTAGAGATTTTTAATGCCAATATATATATATATATAAGACATTCATGAGAAATGAACGGTTAAGATTTAAAGCCACGTGTATCATGGACACTTGAATGACACATTTCACGTACTTTGATATTGTTGTGGCTTGGAATCCAAGTAGGCAAACCTACTTAATTTTATTTACAAATTCAATTGGTCTTATTAAGTTATATGATTATGTCACGATGTTTATGTATATAAATTGTTTATTGCATTGATGATTTTTCTACATTAAAGTTTCTAAGTTATAATGATTTTGTATGTGAAGTTTTTAAAAGGATGTTTTTAAAGAAGCAAGTGTGTACACGCTTATAGTAGAGGGCTGAGTGTGTAAAGAATGCAGGGACCAGCCGATCCAGTATAAATGAACGTTAAGACTAATGAATTTGTACATTACAACCTTAACATCTCAAAGCTATTTAAGATATTTGAACTTTTGAACTAATTCATTATTTTCCCAAGAAAAAAGTTATTTTTGTGTTATTATTATAAAAGTAAAGTCCATCGATAATATTTTGTTCATTAATTTATTTATTGGACTAGAGAGTGTAATAATTAGACTTGCATAACAAATTGAGTTTTATTAACATATTTTAGTTGAATAGTTGTAACAAATTGAATTTTATTGCACCATTTTGAGTTTAATAGAAGTTAGTTTGTCTTAATTAAAAGGGGTATAGCAAATTGAATTTTGTTGGGTTATTTTATATCATGATAGGTTTCTTTTAATTTTTATGTTGAAAAATAAGTATTTAATATTATTATTTTTAAAAATCTTAGCTCAATTCGTAAAATCCAATAAATAAGGATTCAAACAACAAACACCGTTAATATTTGTTATCCAAACAGCTATGCTTGTACAAATATTTCTAGTATTTTGGAGTCCCCTTGATCAAGATTAATAATAAAAGAAATATCAGTTGCCGATCATCTTTCCTCGATTTTTATTTTTTTTTAAATCTACCGACAACTCAAACATCTTTTTCAAGCTTGTCTTCTCTTCTCTTTCTAAAACTTACCAGTAATACGTGGCAGTGAGATGTGACATCACATTGGGCGTGGTGAAGCCATCACTCCGCTTGTGGAGTTTTTTGAGCCCATTAAACAATAATAGTAATAATAAGGACTTTACAATCAATAGGGGTATTGGGGGTCCCACGCTACCGCAACCACCGGCATGTCCCCACCACGCCCTTACACATTCAACAAATCGTTAATGTTTTTAGCCTATGTATCATGTAAGATGAATTTCATCTTCATTTCATTTAGAGTTTTTGGTGCTACCCTTCTCTGAATTTGTAACATGTATAGACGCAAATTTTTTGCTTAATTTTAATAAATTAAATAATATCTAATTCATTATCGCTTTATTTAAAAATTAAATAGTATTCTTATAGTATTTTAAATAGTATCAACCGATCGTAACCGTATTATAACAGATCATTTAAAATTTAAACCAACGTCTAATTAACTTTTACACTTTTTCACTCGATTATGTGACATAATTTGGACTGCAGATTTGAATCCATGTGCAATAGTCATGTAAGGTTGACTTCGTCTTTGGTGTTGTGTGGTGTGAATGATGTGTGTTAGTAAGTGATGATCGGCGAGTGGGCTGAAGTGTTTCCAAATTTATGGATATTCTAAATTGAAAATAATTAGCCAGTTTAAAATAGAAAAGGTTTTATCACTTCTCATGTTGGGATTTTTTTCAATCAACGTTAATGAGATATTTTATGTGTTAATTTTGATTTCACTTCTTTCCCATCATTGAAATATTGTAACTTAAAAATGAAATTTAAAACTATAGTATGTGAAAGTTAACAAACTTTTGCTATTCGTTATAGCATTTAAAAACTTTACACTATAGTATTTAGAACTTATTTTTCCTAATGTATTTCCTAAACGAACTTGTAAACCGCATAGGCTAAATTCATCCCTTTCTCTCGCACATATAGCATTATTGATTAACCCTGCCTATACAAATACATATATAATTTAATTGTTACATTTTTAATGGGTTCTATTATTATTAACCATGTTATATGAATCAATACAATTTTTGTTTGATCATATGCATATTTACCTCATGAGTTTTTCTTTATGATAATGCCCCTAGTCTGGATTGTCCAAATTTTCATAAATTCATGAAACAAATATTTTTCCATTATAATTTTTGGAACATTTTCATTTATATGTTTTTTTTATTTCCCTAAAAGTTTCAGGGGCAATGGCATTATTTTCAAATTTTCATTGATTTTGCATAAGTTGTTCAGTGCATTTATTAATCTACTTAAGTCATTGTTTAGAGTTATTTTATTTTCTTAGCCTAGGTTTATTATTTATTCCATCCTAAAATTTTTGTACAGTTAAATATTATGAGTGAGGAAAGAATCCAGGGACCAGCCCATCCAGTATAAATGAACGTTAAGACTAATGAATTTGAACATTAAAACCTTAACATCTCAAAGCTATCTAAGATATTTGACCTTTTGAACTAATTCATTATTTTCCCAAGAAAAAAGTTATTTTTGTGTTATCATTATAAAAGTGAAGTCCGTCGATAATATTTTGTTGATTAGTTTACTTATTGGACTAGAGAGTGTAATAACTAGACTTGCATAACAAATTGAATTTTATTAACTTATTTTAGTTGAATAGTTGTAACAAATTGAATTTTATTGCACCATTTTTAGTTTAATAGAAGTTAGTTTGTCTTAATTAAAAGGGTATAGCAAATTGAACTTTATTGGTTTATTTAATATCATGAGAGGTTTCTTTTAATTTTTGTGTTGAAAAATAGGTATTTAATAATATTATTTTTAAAAGTCTTAGCTCAATTTGTGAAATCCAATAAATAAGAGTTAACCAATTCAATGGACTGTAGATTGAAATTATCTTAATCTTATACTTTTAGATTGGATCGTAGATTGATTCGAAGTCTGTAAAATCCAATACATGCACTACCATACTAAAAAAGATAATTTAGCATAAAAACTCGTAATCACAAATCTGCCATGATACTTTATTACTGCTAATCCACGATGGTTTGTCACTCTTTCGCATTGTTAATTAATCAGGGCTTTCTGGAGAGTATTTCAAACCACTAAGAAGATGTTTAAAAACATTCAATCAAACTATTTATTTTGATTAAAAATACTATAATAATACATGTTAATGTTTTAAACCATTGTCCCAAACGTCGTTAATATTTGTGATCCAAATTGCTATGCTTGTACAAATATTTCTAGTATTTTGGAGTCCCTTTGATAACGATTAATAATAAAAGAAATATCAGTTGCCGATCATCTTTCCTCGATTATTATGTTTTTTTAAATCTACCGACAACTCAAACGTCTTTTTCTAACTTGTTTTCTTTTTTCTTTCTAAAACTTACCAGAAACGTCTTGGCGTAGAGACGTGGCAGTGCGATGTGACATAACTTTGGCTGGAATATGACATGGTGAAGCCACTATCCCACACCCACCGTTGCTCCGATCGTAGACTTTTTTAAACCCAAAAGCAATAATGGTAATAATAGTGAATTTACAATCAATAGAGCTATTGGTGGTCCCACGATTCCGAAACCACCGGCATGTCCCCACCACCGCCCTTACACATTCAACAAAACGTTAATGTTCTCACCCTATTCATCATGTAAGATTAATTTCATCTTCATTTCATTTAGAGTTTTCGGTGCTACCTTTCTCTGAATTTGTCAAGAATTTTCAGTTTAAATTCCCATTTTTCCCCCACTACTAAAATTCATTATTGTCTTCTAATTTAACTGCCACTTACATGTTCCTCTCATAATATTTTTTATTAAAACTTAAAAATAGTCAGCTGAAAGTGTAAAAATCTAACAACAAGAGGTAAAATAAAAAAAAAATCAAACATAAGACAATCTTTAACTAATGATAGATTTTTATGGTTTTGCTTGAAATCTTTAGAGAGAGAGAGTTTGATCGTCCATTAGATATCACCATTTGCTTAAAAATTACCACAAATTAGTGATCATCACATAGAAATGGAGATGCAAATATTAGGATTTCTATTTCAAAAAGAAAAAAACCCTCAAAATCCCAAACTTATGACTTGATGAGTTTTAGTTGAGTTACCTGGATTTCAGTGGTGACAGGGTACTCATCCATATCAACATAGTTCTTGTTGATGGAGGCCATGATGAGCTTGTCGCACTCCGGCTCCATCCACGTCGTCACAAACGACGCCAAGTTCAGCCTCGCGTTGCCGTCGAGCATTAGCTCGTCGCTTATGATCTGGTAAGCCGCTTCCTTTGGTATGGACTCATCCGGCATCCTCCATTTCGGCAGTGGACGCCTCGCGTATCTTGATGCGAACGTCGCGTCCACCAACTCCTCACCATCATCATTCTCTGATTTTGATTTTGCCTTTGTGATCACCATCCTCTTACATATGGTATCATGCGATCTCTCTCTCTAGATCTTTTCTTAACATATATGTTGGGGAGGGAGAGGGCACAAGAAAATATGTGGTGGAAGATGAAATACGAGAGATAGAGATTTTATATGGTACTTCTTATTGCCCCTTTTTTTTCCTAAGAAAAATAATAACTGAGTAGGGGAAGAAGCAAGCTAAGAGAGCAAAAGTCTTCCGACTTTTTTTTAACTCTTAAGGCTTGTTTGTTTTATGATTTAAATCATAGTTTGAATCATTTTGTTATAATAGTTTCTCTTATAAAAATTTAAATCTTTATTCAAATGCTTGAATCAAATAGGCTCTTAATATTTGAATATTTTTATTTTAATAAAAGTTAAATTTTTTATATTTAAAAAAAATTATAATTTTTTTATTTAATATTTAGTTGAGATGATTTTTTTGTTGTCTTTTTAGTAAAAAGATGAATAAATAAAGATCCATATTACATATTTTTTAAGATTATTAACATTAAAATTTTATTAGTTCTATTAATAAATTAAAAACTATTTTTACTACATTTCCAAACATAAATTTTAATTTTATTTCATACTCAAATTAAAACTTAAATGCACATTCAAACATTAATTCGCATAATAATTCAAATCCTAATTCAAATCACACAACTCAAATCAAGTCACTAATTCGAATTTATTTACCAAACGGACCCTAAAAATACTCTTTGACAAATTGAGCCAACTCTTTGACATGTTAGGCCAACTCTTAAACTCTTGAACTAAAAATAATGTGGAAGTGGTAATCTATCTTTAATACTTTTACCCTTTTTTCCCTCGTATAATGCATTAATAATGTTAAATATTGGGAAATATGGACATTTACAAAAAAAAGAAAGAAAGAAAGAAAGAAAGAAACTAGTGAAATATAAGGATGCTTCTTCTCTTTTTCTGTCTTTTTCTCATTACAAGTGCACAACTAAAATAATAATTAAAAAAAACAACATATAGTTGAACAATAAATTCAACTAAAGAGATATATATTAAAAAAAAGAATTGAGTTTTTAAAGAAGAAAAAGGGAAAAAAGATTAACAAGGTGTTTAGAGGCATTAGTCTAAATCAAGCAATTTTAATTAAAAATATTATAATATATAAAAATATTATATTATGGCAATTAAAAATTTTAGTTGAACAATACTGAACATCCTAGTTGAAGTTTTATAAAAAGGAAAATATAAGCATGCAATTGGAAAAATATTCATGGGAATATTTTCTTGACTTTTTAGTGGAAGTACTTATTTATCATTTTATTTATCAACAATAATTTATTGTCCTGATTTAAAAAAAATAATAATAGTAATTTCATGTCATACTAATTTCAGTATCCTTGCTGGATTACAGAGGACATAAATTTGACGTTGTGGATGAAAATCAAAACTGGCTCTTTTTTTTTTTTTGGCAACTGAAATTGAAAGTGTTCAATAATGCTAATACACAACCAAACCAATAGCTTTAACTTTGAAAGGATAAAGTAACTTTGGCGTAAAAGCAAAGAGTGCCCATAAAGAATCTGCAAGCATGAATTTCAATCCCTCCCAAAAAAAACAAAAAACAAAAAAGAAAAAAGAAAAAAGAAAAAAGAAAAAAGAGAGAATGAGGAAAAAAGAAAAAAATATTTCTTTTTAATCCTACGTGGTTAAAACCTCTATTATTCACAAAAATACAATATGCTTTTTAGAACAGGACCTATAAATTTGAGAGTAACAAGGCTTTAACATGTTGAATTAAGTAGGAGTGGTCAAAATGATTATAATAATATTGTTGAGTATGTGTGGAGCCAAATCAACAAAGCAAGAAAAAAAAGGATGAAGAGGCTCGCATCAAACCACTTGAGGCAAAGAGAGTGCACCCTTGCGCCATTAGAGGAAGCGGCAGTGCAGTTCACGAGCCAAAAATCCAGAGCAAAAAGGGAATGCGGGCCACAATGCTAGCAATTGGGTGTTGCGGTGCCACGTCGGGCTAGAAGTGATAGACATAGTGCCATAAGGAGTAAAATGTTGTAATATGTTTTTGGAGACATTTTATTAATAAAAAGTTATTCTCTTATTTATATACCAAACGTTATCCTCTTTATGTTCATTTCTGTTGAATATATGATAAGCAAACAAAAATTTAAGGCTGTCGATCTAAACCTTTAAGAATCGTGCATATGATGCACAGAATATGCGAAAGACATGAATTTTAAAGGTGATGGTCTAAATCATATGATACACAATCGAGAGAATAAAGTTGGGCGCTTTATTTATGCTAAGATTATTATGTTGTCTGCATCCTTAATGGGAGATGCTTGTCTTAGTCATCTAAGTGGGACTCTTCGAGTAGAAACATTAGTACATTGTCATGAGTGATGATGTATTAGATCGGGACAAAAAGTTGAATTGATTTGAGTAATAATTTCGTTTGTTCAAATCAATTCACTTTAAACAATCATATATGTTGTGTCTTAACCTTAAAATGACTAATGGGCTTGCATTCATAACTTATGTCTTTTGATGTATCAAAGGGTGACATCTTGATTTAATGATGGTACTATTGGAAAAAATAATACACAGCAAAATTTTAAAAATTTTATATCAGAGTATTTTCTAAAACATAAGTTTGATATGTTATATTCATAAATTAACCAGATCTTACTAACTTTTGTGTGCCGAAAAGCTCCTGCAATCAGTGAAGAGAAGTAACATTCGTGAAGAGCCTCAACCAACTGGTCTTCTTTGCTATTCTCCATCCACGATCGGAGTTAGTGTGGGCTCACACATACAGCTCTTCTTCTAGGTGACTCTCCTTCCAACCAATCGAGAGAACCCAAAGCTAGTGTTTGTGATTTGTGAACAAGAGCTCTTAGGGAGTTTTCAGATGCTCACCAATAGAGTATCACTCTTAATCTCTCAATTGATCTAAATAACTTGTGTGACTTACTCCCTATTTATAGAGGTTGGGTCTAGGGTCACTCCTTATTAGATTAGGTCTCAAAATTCGAATAAGAATCAAATTCGGATCAATATCGGATGACATCCGTGTAAAAAAGCGTGATTTTTTTTTCGCGCATAGGTAGGCCGATTTGTCTAATAAGCAGGCCGAACTTGCCCCATCGGCAGGCCGAACTTGAGGATCGGTATGCCAAACTGCAGAAAAAAATCTCAGCGAATCTTTTATTTTCCACCTAAAATTCTATAGAATAAAGTCTCAGTTTTAATTCAAATAACCCAATAGAAAAGTTATCTAATTAAAACAACTTTATCTAGATAATCTCTAAGAAAATAAATGAATACTCAATAATTCTACAAGTTTATCTTGATCTAATTTATCCAAAAATTAAATCAACCGATAAACAGATAAGAATTATCCGATCCTTACAATTCAACAAGTTTATCTTGAATTAATTTTTATCACAAAATCAATTCAACCGATAAACAGACATGAATTATTTGATTCTTTCAAATTTCAACAAATCTAATAAATCCAACATAAGTTACCAATTATTGGAAAAGCATGCCGTATTGTTATAGGATATTGTGAGCTCGCAAAGGGGACCAAATGGACCTATATAGTTCAAGCTCCTGATAATTATGAAACCTAATATCCCGGATATACATTTCATAATTATCAACTCCAGCGCTACTCCACTAAAAGCTTGGAGTTGCACTCACAAACTACATAGAATTACGAAGCCCGTATAGCTATGTCTCCATGACATATCATAGTGTATCATATCCCTATATGATCATCCATAATCGGCTTAAGGATAAGTTCTGTCTTACCTTCTTGATTATTTTTATCTTACGTTTCATTATCTCACCATCGAAAAACTTACTATCCAAAGATAGTATACCATTCAGTTACACCTATGTATCTAAATGGTTGAGCGCTCCAGTTTTCTAATTACAGGATAACGTATATAAGAGGATATCACTATTCCTAAAGAGGAGCTATGGATTCCATAGCTATGAATAACAGGTATATGCTATCAAAAGTCATGCCTCCAACGTACCGGCATGCATATCACTATTAAGATGTGGGTGTCACCCTTTGGTACATCAAAAGACACAAGTCAAGACAACAGACCCACTATTCATCTCAAGATTAAGATATAATATAAATGATTGTTTAAAATGAATTGATTTTCTGAGACAGAATTATTAATCCAAATCAATTCCCTTTATATCCCGATCCAACACATTATCACCTATGACAACGTGCCAATGTTTCTATTCATGGAGACCACCTCCGATGGTCAAGACAAACCATCTCTCAATTGGGATATAGACAACATAACAATCTTTACCTGAATAAAGCACCCAACTTTATTCCCTCGATTGCGGATCTTATGTTTTAGACCATCACCTTAAGAATCATGTCTTCTGCATAATCTGTCCATCATATGTCCAATTCTTAAAGGTTTAGACCGATAGTCTCAGACTTTTGTTTGCTTAACAAACATTCAACAAATAGGAACATAAAGAGGACAAGATTTGGTATATGAATAATCAATAAATTCTTTATTGATAAAAATGTCTCTAAAAACTTATTACATTTTTACTCCTTAAGGCATACATGTCTAACAATCTCCCACTTGCACTAAGTGAGTAAATACGACAAATCTCGCATCCACATAGCTTCCACATGCTTCTCGAAGACTCTCCCAGTAAGTGTCTTTGTAAATGGATCATCTAAATTGTCCTCTGATGCGATCTTGCACACCATGACATGCCCGCCCTCAACGAAGTCCTCTATCACATGATACTTTCGATCAATATGCTTACTCTTCTTGTGAAATCTTGGTTCCTTAAAATTAACTACCATTGCACTGTTATCACAGTACAATGATACCGCCTTATCCATACCAAGAACTACCTCAAGATCCCCAAGGAACTTGCGGAGCCACACTGCTTCTTTCGAAGCATCACTAGATGCCACATACTCAGCCTTTATTGTTGAATCCGAAGTGCAATCTTGCTTAGCACTTCTCCAACTGATGGCACCGCTATCCAAAGTAAACACAAAACCCGAAGTCGATTTCCTAGAATCCAGACAAGATTGAAAATCTGAGTCAGTATATTCTAGAGGAATCAAGTCCTCACCGAAACATACAAGCATATATGCTCGAGTCCTTCTCAGGTACTTGAAAATATGCTTTACTGCAACCCAATGGTTCAGTCCTGGATTTGCCTAAAATCGACTTACAATCCCGACCGCATAACTAATATCCGGTCGTATACAAAGCGTGGCATACATGAGACTACCCACTGTCGGAGCATAAGGCACATTCTTCATGTATTCTCTTTCGTCATAAGACTTTGGAGAGCCTTTCTTAGAAAGAGTAATTCCAGACCTAGATGGTTGCCCATCTTTCTTGGAATCCTGCATTGCAAACCTCCTGAGACTTTTATCTATATAGCCAGCTTGGGATAAAGCTATCATTTTGTTCTTCCTATCCCAAAAAATCTAGATACCGAAAACAAAATTAGCCTCACCCAAGTCCTTCATGTCAAACTGCTTGGTCAACCATAATTTGACAGATGACAACGCCCCAACGTCATTGCCAATTAGCAGTATGTCATCTACATAGAGCAGTAGAAAAATCACCTTCTTATCCTTAATGTGTTTGTAAACACATGGTTCATCCACATTTTGTGAGAACCCATAAGTCTTGATCACCTGATCAAATCTTATGTTCCAAGAACGAGAAGCCTACTTAAGTCCATAAATTGACTTTAGCAGCCTACAAACCTTACTCTCTTGACCTGTGACCTTGAACTCGTTTGGTTGTTCCATATAAATGGACTCATCAAGATAGCCATTCAGAAAAGTAGTCTTGACATCCATCTGCCAAATCTCGTAGTCGAGAGCGGCAGCTCTGGACAAGAGAATTCGGATGGACTTAAGCATGGCTACAGGCGAAAAGGTTTCCTCATAATTGATTCCTTCCTTTTGCGTATAACCCTTAGCTACCGGTCTAGCCTTAAAGGTTTTGACCTTTCTATCCACTCCTCTTTTCCTCTTGTAGATCCACATACACCCTATGGGTTTTACCCCTTCGGGAAGATCCACAAGCTCCTAGACCTGATTAGTCTCCATAGACTTCATCTCTATGTTCATGGCCTCTGTCCAGAGTTTTGAATCAACATCCTCTATAGCTTCTGCGTAAGTATAAGGATCCCTGTCATGTTCATCCGGTTCAATCAAAAAGATTTCCCCATTGAACATATACCTCTCAGGTTGACGTCCGATCCTTCCACTACGCCGAAGCCCCTTAGGTTGTTGTTAGGTTCATTTGGTTTTTCTACACTGATCGGAACAATTTCATTCGAAACCTTTGGAGTGATCGGATCACTCCTTAACTCCTCAAGCACCACTTTGCTTCAAGTTTAAAGTCGTCCATGCAGCTCTACTCAAGGAAATTTACATTAGTTGAAACTACGACTTTATTTTCCTTTAGGTTATAGAAATAACCCCCTTTAGTCGCTTTTGGATATCCTACAAACATGCAAACTTTTGAATGTGCTTTCAACTTATTCAAATCCTTAAACAGGACAGGAGCCGGACATCTCTATGTGCGAATATGGTTTAAGGATGTCTTCCTATCCGTCCACAACTCGTGAGGAGTTTTAGGGACCGATTTTGAAGGCACATTGTTCAAAAGATAACATACAATTTATAGTGCATATCCCCAAAAAGATAAAGGCAATGATGAATAACTCATCATGGACCTGACCATGTCCAACAAAGTCTTATTTCTTCTCTCCGCTACACCATTCTGCTACGGAGTGCCCGGCGCAGTCAAATGGGATAAAATCCCATTCTTTAATAAGTGTCCTAAGAACTTATCAGAAAGGTATTCCCCACCTCGATCCGATCGAAGTGCCTTTATGGGTCTACCCAATTGCTTTTCCACTTTAGCCCGAAACTCCCTCAACTTGTCAAAAGTTTTGCTTTTATGGTGCATCAGGTACACATATCCATATCTTGAGTAATCGTCAATAAAAATGACGAAGTACTCATACCTTCCTTATGCCCGGATGTTCATTGGTCCGCAAGCATCACTATGCACAATTTCTAGAACCCCTTCAGCCCTATTGCCCTTAGACCCAAATGGTCTTTTGGTCATTTTACTCTCTAAATAAGATTCACATTGAGGTATAGATTTCACCTTAAAGGTCCATCCCTTACCAACTTTTGAATCCTACTTAGATTAATTTGACCAAGGCACAAATGCCAAAGATAAGTCTTATTAGAGTGAGAAGTTTTAAGTCTTTTAGAGTTATTAACATTCATCTTAGCATTAAGCAATAATTCCATCTTAGGTTTGATAATATATAGATTATTTTGCATCCATCCAGAATAGATAAAAGATTTGTTTTTACGAGGAGTCTTTAAATAAATAAGCTATAGAAATTAAATTCCTTTTAAATTTAGGAACATAAAAACAATCTTGCAAAAATGAATTCCTATAATAATCAAAATAAAGATGGATGTCTTCCATTGCTTCCGCTGAGACCAAAGACCACTGAGACCAAGAATCCATCGCCCATCCAAAGCGTGAAGTCTTCATGTAGTAGACTTCTCATTTCTTTGAACCCTTGTAGAGAAACACAAACATGATTAGTTGCACTAGAATCTATGACCCACATGTCACTAGATTTCTTAACTAAACAAGTTTCTAAATACAGAAGATCACACCTACCTCCTTTGGAAAGGAAGTCCTTGCAATGCTTCTTTATATGCCTGATCTTCCAACAGAAGAAGTACTTAAGCTTCTTTGGGTTCTTCTTCTTCTTTTTCTTGCTCTTGGTGCTAGCAAGAATAGAAGACTTCCTATTCTTGGCCTGTTGCTTCTTTCCATTCTCAGAGTTAAGATTGGAACTAGAAGAGCTACTATGTTGGCCTCACCACCCGCAAGAGACTCCCTGATCAGTAGTTCGAACTCCTGTAACTGTTTCATCAATTCCATCAAGGTCAAATCCTATCTATTGCTTAAATTAAATGTAGCTCTAAACGGAATAAATTCCTTTGACAAAATCTCAAAGACCATAGTCATCTGAGTTTTAGCATCGATGTCGGCTCCATTGGTTTGAGTCTTAGCAAGGTAACCTATGACCAATATCATGTGCTCCTTTACAGATGTTCTTGGCCTCTGTCTACAGTTAAGAAGTTTCCAAAGCGCCCCTTACCGCTTTGTTATGGCCTAGCCTCCCAACATATCCTCAAGATTATCCAAGATCTGCTTCGTAGTCTCATAATCTTGATGTTGAGCCTACAACATGTTATTCAGCGGGCCTGATCATTAGCATCTTTCCAGCGATCATACGCTTGGAATTGCTCATTAGTTGAGTCTCCCGTAGGCTCGAGAGGACATGGGGTTGTCAGTACATATTTCAATTTCTCAAAGGAGAGCACAATATCTAGGTTCCGTTTTCAATCATTATAGTTCTCTCTAGTTAATAGGTTTTTGTCAAGTATCAATGATAAAACATTTTTAGACATTTTTAATCTAGAATAAAGAATCATATACCAAACATAAGCAAACATATGATAATATTTTAGTAAGATAACACAATCATGTAAAAACATACAAATGTGTTTATGTGTCAAAACCTTGAAAATATCACAACCTTACAACGATAATTCTCAACTTAGAATTCAACAAGCTCCTAGGAGAGTCATGCCAAATTCAATCAGGAACACGGATCCCCTCCTGATTAATATATGCCATCCAAAACCCGTATAATCCAGCATATATTAATAATCGTTTTTTTGGCCATTAATTTTATTAACAGAGCTCCTAGGGGAGGTTAATAATAAAATTAACGTGAGTGTATAACCATCATTTCAATATTTTATTCATGATTTATAATCACCACCTAGGGGGGTGCAATCATAAATCATGCTAAAATACCTTATCTTCTCAGAGATTCAATCTGGTACATAATAGAAATCCCTTCCTATGGGTCGGGACCACCATGTTCTGTCTATGGACCAACGATGGAGGCCTTAGGTTCTCTTTTCGAAGACCTTCTCCTACTCAATCTTTTGAAATCAAGGTTTTATTTTAAGAATATACATGAACAATTTTAATATGAGCGGCACTTCTTATTTTATATGACATGTTATCAATATACATGTCAAATCATATTATAATGCAGACAAGCAAAGCAATTAAGCAAAGCTCAAAGCAAAATAATAATAACCGTAATATTATGGTTCCACCCTAGAGAATAGAAAACTAAGATTACAAGAGAATAATCGAGACATATTATCGATTCTTCATCTTTGAATCCTCAAGCTGTATCCTTCTTCATATAATGCCCATCTTCAAGTTTTCAATCCCGTACGAATTGAATTCTTCATATTTTCGGTCAAATCCAAATTTAATGTTTCTCAAAATCGTCCTAAAAATAAAATTAAAATTGCACTGGAAAAACTGCACCTTTTCTAGAAATTTTTCAGCTCTCGGTCGGCAGGTCGATCGGGGTGATCGGCCTGCTGGTCATGCTCCATCGGCCTGCCAACTCATGAAAGATCGGCCTGTCGAACTAGAAGTTCGGCCTGCTGGCAGAGCCTCTGATTTTTGCCTCGCTGTCGGCCTGCCGAACCATTCGTCCGGCCTACCGATCTACGACCATCAGCCTGCCGAACTATGGGGTTCGGCATACCGACTAAGTAGAAATCTTCATTCTAAAAAATACAATTTTTAAAGCAATTTATCAATTTTATTTTTAACAATTCAAAAACATAAAATTAGAGACTCAGGAAATACCTGGGAACGCCATCATCCATCTTCTAGATCCGTCTTCTTCAAATAATTATTTAATTACAAAATTCTTACAAATTTAAAAATTAAGTAACAATTCCTAGACGGAGATAATAGTCTACCATTTAATTACATGAAAAACCTAGATACACATTCTAACATCTAAGGAACCATAACCGGTCTAAATTAATTAATTAATAAATAATTAATAAATAATTTAATCAACCATAATTAATTAATAAACATTCACCATATAATCCATGACAACATAAAAAATATATAGAAACCTAGAGTGCCAACTCTCTATAAAATTAAATTCAAGCATAGGAGAGATTAAGATCACAAAATTTATGCATATAACATGATCACAAACTCGTAAATTTATGTAAATAACCTGGCTTTGAAACCAATTGTTAGAAAAAATAATACGCAGTGGAATTTTAAAAATTTTATATAAGAGTATTTTTCAAAACACAAGTTTGATATGTTATATGCATAAATTAACCAGATCTTACTAAGCTTTGTGTGCCGAAAAGCTCCAACAATCAGTGAAGAGAAGTAACGTTCCAGAAGAGTCTCAACCAACTGATTTTCTTTGCTATTCTCTATCTATAATTGGAGTGAGTGTGGGCTCACATGTACAGCTCTTCCTCTTGGTGACTCTCCTTCCAACCAATCGAGAGAACCCAAAGCTAGTGTTTGTGATTTGTGAACAAGAGCTCTTAGGGAGTTTTCAGATGCTCACCAATAAAGTATCACTCTTAATCTCTCAATTTATCTAAATAGCTTGTGTGACTTACCCCCTATTTATAGAGGTTGGGTCTAGGGTCACTCCTTATCAAATTAGGTCTCAAAAATTCAAATCAGAATCAAATTCGGATCAATATTGGATGAAATTTGAGTAAAAATGCGTGATTTTTTTTTCGCGTATAGGCAGGCCGATTTGTCTAATAGGCAGGCCGAACTTGCTCTATCGGCAGGCCAAACTTGAGGATCGGCATGCCGAGCTGCCAAAAAAAAATCTCAGCGAGTCTTTTATTTTTCACTTGGGATTCTATAGGATAAAGTCTCAGTTTTAATTCAAATAACCCAATAGAAAAATTATCTAATTAAAACAACTTTATCTTGATAATCTCTAAGAAAATAAATGAATCCTCAATAATTCTACAAGTTTATCTTGATCTAATTTATCCAAAAATTAAATCAATCGATAAATAGACAAGAATTATCCAATCCTTACAATTCAACAAGTTTATCTTGAATTAATTTTTATCACAAAATTAATTCAACCGATAAACAAACATGAATTATTTGATTCTTTCAAATTTCAACCAATCTAATAAATCCGACATAAGTTACTAATTATTGAAAAAGCACGTTGTATTGTTACAAGATGTGAGCTAGCAAAGGGGACCAAATGGACCTATATAGTTCAAGCTCCCGATAATTACGAAACCCAATATCCTAGATATACATTTCAAAATTATCAACTCTAATGCTACTCCACTAAAAGCTTGGTGTTGCACTCTTGAACTACATAAAATTACGAAGCCCGTATAGCTAAGTCTCCATGGCATGTCATAGTGTATCGTATCCCTATATGAAAATCCATAATCGGCTTAAGGACAAGTTTTGTCTTACCTTCTAAATTATTTTTATCTTACGTTTCATTATCTCACCATTGAAAACTTACCACCCAAAGACAGTATACCATTCAGTTACACCTATGTATCCAAATGGTTGAGCGCTCCAGTTTTCCAATTACAAGATAACGCATATATGAGGATATCACTACTCCTAAAGATGAGCTATAGATTCCATATCTATGAATAATAGGTCTACGTTATCAAGAGTCATGCCTCCAACGTACTGCATGCATACTATTATTAAGATGTGGGTGTCACCATTTGGTACATCAAAAGACACAAGTCAAGACAACGGGCCCACTATTCATCTCAGGATTAAGATACAATACAAATGATTGTCTAAAGTGAATCGATTTGCCGAGACAGAATTATTAATCCAAATCAATTCACTTTATATCCCGATCCAACACATTGTCACCTATGACAACATGCCAATGTTTCTATTCATGGAGACCACCTCCGATGCTCAAGACAGACCATGTAACACCCGCTTATTTTATGTAATGGATAATGTTATATTAGTGACAACGTTAAGTAATTTTTTATATATATGTTATGATACATGATATTATTGTCACTAACTAATTCTTTTAACTGTTATGACAGGTGACGATCACGTGGAATTGATGTGCTCAAGTGTTCATGTTATTTACATTGTATGTTTAAGTATAATCCCTTAATGATTTAAATGTATGATGCATTCATGTATGTAAGGACAGTTCAGCAGGCCGAACCTTCAAGTTCAGCAGGCTGAATTGTCCCTCAAGCATCGGTAGGTCGGTGGAAATAATTGGCAGGCCAGACTTAGGAGAATCGGTAGGCCGAAGTGATGAATCGACAGGCCAATGACAGCTGACGAGCAGTCAGCCGAAGTCTCCTAAAATTGTGACAATGATGATTGGTTGTGATTGGATAATGATTGCTAATTGATTGGTATATTTGTGGATTAATTTCCTCATTTAAGAAAATAAAACCATTGACTTTTGATTGATTAGAATTGTTTTAAATGGTTTCCTATTTTTAGAAGGTAAAATGTGGTAAGAGAGACTAATTGATTTGACTTTCTCTCATTTCTCTCCATTCTCCAAATTAGCCCAAGATTAGTTAGAAAATTCTGATATTATAGAAAGGATAACTTCCCTCTTTTATGACATTCTCATCTTTTACGATAATTTCATTCTCTTTCTTAGAAATATTCTCTTAGACTGTTCCCTTTCTTCTTCCTTCTCCACGTTCTCTTCTTCTCTTCTCCCTTTATTTTTGATTGCAAATACTTAAAAAAATATTGAGTTTTCTTTGGGTGAATTCGAAATAATTCGAGAAGAATCGTTTTGAGGTAAGAGTTTATTTTCGGTTTAATATTGAAATGAAATCCTTCTTGACATCCGACTACTATATCTTTCTCTACAAAATTCCTTTTGCTCTGAATTTTTAGTATGTTATTCATGTATGAGTTATGTGATGTTCCTCCAAATTTCAAGTTAATTGGATTTTTCTATGATAAGATTTGAATTTTCTACCCACTGCCACTTACAGTAAAAATGTTGTTGTTTGGTTATGATGCTTGAAAATGTGATTTTTGTTCAAGGGGTAAACATGATTTGTTTGCTATGAAATTTGGCAAAATGTTCATATATATGTTAAGTTATGAACTGGAAAGTTTGGTAATGATTTGATGAGTATTTTATGTGTTATGGAATTTTTAGTAAGACTAGGTCTAGAAACTAGTTTAATAGTAAAATGGTTGGACTTTTTGGTTATGTGATGTTTTGTGTGATTAAATGATTTTATTGGTGTTGAGATAATTTTGTGGTATTGTGATGTATGTTAAAAAGTTGTTAGTAAGAATTTTAGAGTTTAAATTAATATGTTTTAATTATTTGAAAATAATGAACTCATGTAGCTCACTGTATAAGTTAATAGAGGTTAGTTTTACCATTGATTTAAAATGTGTATTTTTACCTACCCCAATTTTTGTTGAAGCCAATTTTTGGATATGTTAGAGTTCTATATGTCTATTATATGTGTTAATTTTTGTAGATTTTTCTGTGATGTCAATTGTGATAAACGGACCTAAGTTTTAAGTTGCTCACTATTTTGTGTTGATTGGCAGATTTTTATGTAATGAAATTATGACTTGTTTTTAAATATTAAATGAAATATGATATAATCTATGTTTCAAGAGATGAATGTATGTGAGATGATACATGGTAATGGATGTTATGTAGTGGTGATTAATTCATTAAAAATATATGTTAATTGCCAATTTCTTTTTAATGAATGTATGACATGAACACATTATGAAGAAGAGCACATCGAGACCATGACATCGTCACCAACAATATTAAGATTAAGTAAGCTAGCTAGAAAAGTAAGACTATTCTCACCTGCAACATGATATATTTTATAAAAGGTTTGAAATAATGTTCATGATGATATCTATGATGATTTTATGATGATTTCATTTAAAGATTTCTTATGAAATATTTTTATGTTCTTAAAGATATATTCATGTATGATGATGACGTATTTCAAAGCATGAAAGTGTATATATATGTCTATATATGTATCACCTAAATAAGTGTTGCATACTAATGTTATGTTATGATGTCATGTTTAGTTTAGGATTAGCTACCCTACTCCTCTCATGACGGCATGCCTACGATGATGATTATGGTGCAACACTTGGGCCCTTAAGATAAAATGGAATAAGTTTTAATATGGTCAAAGTAATGAAAGATATGTTCCTATAAAAAAATGTGCCTAATGCACTATGATGACGACGACGACAACGACGACGATGATGATGATGATGATGTTCATAAAATATTTTAAGATGTGAGATAATAATGTACTTACTAAGCATTAGCTTATCTAGTTTTTATATCATGTTGCAAATAAGGGTAATAAGGTCATGGACTAGATGGAGGATATGGAAAGGCATGTGAGCAAAGGTCGATGATTTTTAATCGAAAGAACGCCAAAGAAGCAAGTTTTATGATTAAACCATGTTTATAATTTTGGAACATGTTATTTGATGAGTTTTTAGAGATTTCATGAACTATGTTTTAATATTTTACCTTATTAAGTATATGGTCTTCCGCTTATTGAATCTTGTCTTTAAATTAAATTTTCTAATGTTTTTCTTTAAAGTCGATCGGCTTGCCAGACAATGATGATCGGCCTGTCGATTTTAGCAAAGTTTAAAACCCAGTTTTACAGAGCCTCGGGCGGCCTGCCGATGGATGAACTCTGGCCTGTCGATCCAGTTCGGCCTGCCGAACCAAGAATGAAGATTTTTCTTAAGATGATTTAAAGTTTGTTGATTATTTTAAAGTGTTGCAATGTTTCATGATAAAATATGTTTTTATCATTTGGTATATTTTATTATAAAAAGATGTTTATGATCAATTATATGTTTAATAGTATTATTAATATTATGGATTAAGTTATTGAATGTAGTAAAAAACAATTATGGATAGATCCTGGGTATGGTTTCTTAATTATGTTTTCAATAAAGTTTTGTTCAAATAGTTTACCTTAAATAAAAGTATGTTATGTATGAATGTATGATATCTGTGTATGAATGTATGATATTTGTGACATCCGCAAGGAGGCGTCACAAACCATCTCCCAATTAGGATATAGACAACATAACAATCTTTATATGAATAAAGTGCCCAACTTTATTCCCTTGAGTGCGGATGTTATGTTTTAGACCATCACCTTAAGAATCGTGTCTTCTGCATAATCTGTCAATCATATGATCAATTCTTAAAGGTTTAGACGACAGTCTTAGACTTTTGTTTACTTAACATACATTCAACAAATATGAACATAAAGAGGACAAGATTTGGTATATAAATAATCAATAAGTTCTTTATTAATAAAAATGTCTCCAAAAACTTATTACATTTTTACTCCTCAGGGCATACATGTCTAACAGGTACATATACTAGTATGTTAAAGACATGACTCTTGATTCATGTAGACTCATTATTCATAGATATAAAATCCATAGCTCTTTGTAGAGTTAATGATATTCTCTTATATACATTATACTGTAATTAGAAGACTTGGACGTTTAACTATTTAGATACATAGGTGTAATCGAATGGTATACTATCTATGGATAATAAGCATTCCATGAGTGTAATAATAGAACATAAGATAAAAATAATCGAGAAGGTAAAACCGAATTTATCTTTAAGCTGATTATGAATATCCTATGAGAATGTGACACATTATGATATGTTATGGACGGTTAACTTTTTGGAGCTTTGTAATATTATATAGTTCGAGAGTGCTGCCTAAGCTTTTAGTGGAGTAACATTAAAGTTGATAATAATAAAATATATATATGAGATATTATTTTATAATTATAGGAGTCCATCAAATCCCTTTTGTTAGCTCGTAATAATCCTATAACGATATAGCATGTTTTTCTTACATATTAGTGACTTATGTTAAATTTTTAGACTGGTTGAAATTCGATAATACTGAATTTAATAATTTATATTAGTTTATTGGTTGAATTAATTTTGTGAATTAATTTAAGATAAACATGCTAAATTATTTTGATAATATTTTATTTACTGTAGGATTATCTGTATATGACTATTTTAGTCAAATAACTTCTCTATTGGGTTAATTGAATTAAAACTGAGGCATTATCTAAGATTTCTAGGTGAATAAGATATTTTGAGGATTTTAGATTCTCACACGATCAACAGACCGGTGGGAAACTTCGGTAGGCCAATGGAGTAAGTTCGACAGGCTGATCTCTCAAATCGAGCTACCGAACATGCTATAATCAGTATATGCATTTTTGATGCATTTTTTATCTGAAGTTGATCCAGACGCAAACTTTAACGCCTAATCTGATAAGGTTTAACCCCAAATTTAACCACTGTAAATAGGGGTGAGTTTTCTTTGTTATTCAGATCATTTGAAAGCATAGAGTGAGTACTCTAGTGAGAGAAACTATAAATTCCCTAAAAGCTATTTTCAACATCCAGAATCTTAGCTCTAGGTTTTCTTATGTGGTTAGAAGGAGAGTCACCGAAAAAAAAGCTGTACGACATACGACCACCTACACTCTGATCATAGATAGAGAATAGCAACGAAGACTAATTGATTAAGGCTCTTTTGAAACGTTCTTATCTTCACGGATTCCTGCTACTTTTGGTATACAAAAGAGGTTAGTAAGATCTGTCATTAATTTATGTATTTAGCATGTGAAACTTATGTTCTAGAAAATACTCTAATTTAAAATTTTTAAAATTCTGTTGCGCATTGTTTTCCAACAAGAAGGGCCTTGACAATATTTTTTGGAGTTTTTGTTTCCTTTCTCTAGCTAACCTGTAAGTAAGAAAAAAAATGGGGAAAATGGGCTTTTTGTTGTCAACGTGAAAAACAATTATGAGAGCTAAAAACACATATAAAGATATTGTGAGAGTAAGGAAAAACACAATTGAAGTGTGTGAGAATTCTCATGTAATATGTATTCATTATCTTCAGCATAGTGAAATCTACAATAGTGAAAACAAGACGTACTTTTAATTTTGGACGAACCTACAAAACATTTGGTGTCACGTGTTTTATTTATCTTTCTACAATTTATTGTTCTCCATAATTTATAGAATTAGGGTGTTGCTAATTCTTAACAACCGGTATCATAGCTTAGTTTTGATTGAGAACGATGGCTGGCAATGAAGGATCAACACTATGAATCACCAAGTTTGATGGTTAGGATTTCTCGTTCTAGAGGATGTAGATGGAAGACTATCTGTACATCAAGAAATTGTATACACCTTTGGACAAGAAGCCAAAAGGCATGAAGGATGATGGGCGAAATCTCCTTAATAGATAAGTGTTGGATGTGATCCGTTTGAGATTGTCCAAGAACGTGGCCCACAATGTAGCAAAGGAAACACCATATTAGGTTTGATGAAGGCTTTGCTTGAGATGTTCGAGAAGCTCTTGGCAAATAACAAGATACACTTTATGAAAAAGCTTTTTAATTTAAAGATGGCTAAAGGTCGTTCGGTGATAAAACATCTGAATAATTTTAGTACTATCAAAAATAAATTGGTTTTTATGGAGATCAATTTTGATGATGAGATGTATGCTCTATTTCTTTTGACCTCTTAGTAAATAGTTGGAAAACCATGAGAGCAACTGTTACTAAACGATAGGAGTGCAAAACTAAAATTCATTAATATTAGGGATATTGTTCTTGCCAAAGAAATTCGCAAGAAAGATTTTGGAGAAGCCTTGACATTGAACTCGACTCTCAATGTCGAGAACAGTGGCAGAAATTTTGACAAGTACTCCAACAAGTGTAACAAAAATAAAGGCATGTCGAGGAATGGCAAGACCAAGTCTAGAAATGGTAAGAACATGGAGTGTTGTAACTATTGCAAGACCGATAACATGAAGAATTGTAGATGTAACACCTGAGAATTTTAAATGAAATTAGTTATATTCAATTTTATTATTTAATATGCCAATTGAAATTTAAGCCATCATTTGTATTAATTTAATATTCTTTAAGTTTATTTTATACGAAAATAAAGGTCTTGTATATTGAAAATATTAGTTTTCAAAACAATTTTGTTAAATCACAACTTTGTCACTGCTTACTCATTTAATTACCAAAGTGCCATGTTGTTTCATGTTAATTCCTTTCACTTGAAAATCCTAGAACACGTCAGACTCAAACCTTTCTCTTCCTCTCTCTATCTCTTCTTTCTTTTGCTTTCTTTCACCCTTTCAATTTTCAGACCAAAATACTCAAACAAAAAAGGAGAAAAACCATCTCTTTTGTAATACAAAAGAAATTTTCAAGTTCATACACGTATACTATTTGAGAATTATGTAAAGCAATATACATGTGACGAGAATTAATATTTAAATATGATTTTTATGATAAAATCTATCAGAGTAAATATGGGATTTTTAAATAAAAAATCATACCATAGTCCTAAGTAAAGTATGAATTAAACGAAAGATGATGATTAGTTAATAAGCAAGGACAATGTGCTAGAAAGCTTGCTTAATTGTTGCAATATGTGTTGCAACAGATTTTGAATCGTAAATGTTATATAAGGAATACTATGCAATATAAAGATTATAATCCATAAAGTTAAACTGTATGGAAATAAGACAATATAAAGTTAACTAGTATGGGAATTATACTGTGTCGAGGATATGAATGAAGATGCAATGTTGTGTAAGCTTATAACAGTGTAGAAAATATACCGATGGTATAGGAAAAATACTGTTAATATAAATTTAGACAGTATAAAAAATGAGTAGGACCCACCAAGGTGACACTCTAAAGGAGGAGAAATCACCACATCTCCCTACGGAGAACCAGTTGGAATAAGTGGATAGGAGCAAAGTTTTTAATTACAATTTAGCCCTAAAATAGGCTATTTTGCTGATAAGGACCTTAGTGATAAACACTAACTTGTCTCTATCATTTTTTATGCAAACAAGGAAGAAAAAAAAACAAGTCTATTTCCACACTACCAAACCGGCTCCCCTCTCCATTGTCCTCTCAAATATTTTCTTAAAAACCTCCAATCAAGCTTAGAAGCACGTTTAAGTATTTTAGAGCAAGGATTAGCAACTTTGGAGGTAAAATATCCTAATTTTCTTCAAGTGAATTAGTGATTTTCTTCAAGTTTTGGAAAGGGATTTTGATGGGTCATGTCTTTTATGTTCTCAAGGGTTTTTAAAAGGTTTTCTAGCACTGAATGGAGGAATAAAAGCTCTTGAAATCTCTAGGTAAATTCTAGACCATAGCCGTGAAATGGTTATGATATAAGGTGTTTGATTTGATGTTTATGGACTATGGCATGTAAAGTGGACACTATGGTATGATTATGTTATGTGTTTATTATATGATGATGATGACGATGGATGTTAAAAACTAGGGTTTTTATGCCTAAAATGAAAGTTTGAAAAACTTTGATTGAAAGCAAAGTTTTAAATGGTTTTCAAAAAAATTGGGGTTTTGACAAGTTTAGAGGCCAAATTAGTTTTCGAGTTTGACATGAGATTTACTAGAAATATCAAGATAAACGACTTTTATGAAAAAAGTTTTGTAGAATTTCCTTTGCATCATATTGAAAATTTAAGTTCCAAGCTTGGTAGATTTGAAAATTGGCAAGAAAACCCAATGAAACATTGGAATTTGGGAAAATCTAAGTGCACATAAGTTGTAGATCTCATCGAAACTATTAAAAAACATGAACGGTTTACGAAAATTCTACGTAGATTTTAAATTATGAATTTTACGAGATTTAGTCACAAAATTTCAATACAGTAAAATGAAGAAAATGTTTTGAAATAGCTTGAACTTGACCAAGGAACTTTTGTAAGATTTAATCCTGGCAAAAAGCTAGATGCTTTGGTATAAAGCGGTGATTTTTTGTTCCAGGGGTAAAAACATTAAAATTTTATGTTTTGGGCCAAAACCATAAAACCATGTGGAACGGGAATTTTCACTGTGTAAAAAATGGCTTTTATATAGTTTAAGCAAGTAATTTTATGTATGAAAACCTAAAATAATTTTGGAATTTTCTAAGAGAAACACGTTAAGGGCAAAATCAGAAAGATTTTTGCATTACGAGTCAAAAACATAAAGTTTTATAGAACATGATATTTTTTTTTTGCAAAAAAAGCCAATGTTTTGTTTCACTTTTTTTTTTAAATATTTGTATTGTTATGAGTAGTAAAGAAATGTAAGTTTTGATTTAAATGAGTTCAGAACATTTTCTAAGACCTGTCAAGAGCAAAACATATATCATTTTTTAAAAAAGAGGCTAAATGGACCCCGAAACGTCCGAATTAGGAAAATTCCTCTCAATGAAAATTTTTTCGTAACTTGTAAGTAACAAGATGTTAAAGTAAAAATGAGAAGTTTAGTGACATAATGTTTGACATATGTGACTTACGAAAAACCTGTGAATGGTAAAATCGTCATTTTATATGATGATTAAAAAAGAGCCCGATCGCTTCAATTTAGCTAAATGTCCTTAGACAGAAAATGTTTCATGTCACATTAAGTAGCAAAATAGTCAAGTAAGACGAGAAATTTGACTAAAAAATGATCAAGTTAAGTAATAGAGAAGTGTACTAATGAAAACAAGATGAAAAAAATTAAGAATGAATGTTTAACATTTAAGTTGTGTTATTGATCAACTAGGTCGGTAATAAAAAAGGTTAGCTAATAGTTGGGTGTTGTTTGAAAAGGACACAAAGCCGATTGATAGATTGAAAAGGATAAACTGAAAACGTTAGAGCGCTGCTCAAGTAAGTTTCAAACCTCACCTATGACATGAAAACAATGATTTTCTAATGCTTTGAATAAGTTTGAAGTATGTTTGCATTTGTTATGTGTAATATTTTAAAGTTTAAGCATAATTTGTATTGTGTTAGTAATTGTTATGTTTATTGATTTAAACATTAAGTTATGTCATGCAAATGTTTACTAAGATTACAAGGTTGGTAATCTAAACTCTCAAGTTAAGATAAGTAAGTGTTGTACCAGCCTTCTTAATGTGAGATTTATAGGCTGATGGTCGAAGACCAGCAGGTTGAACCTCCAATTCGACAGGCCATCCATGAGGCAGGTTTTAGCCAGCTCTAATGGCATGCTAAACTACCAAGTTCTACAAGCCGATGGCTTATGATCGACAGGTTGATCTCACAGATTGGCATGCTAGCAGAGAGCTGTATTTTTTCAAAAAATGTGTGTTTTTCAGTGTAGTTTTGATTTTACTTTTGAGACAATTTTGAGAAACATGAAATTTTGTGATGACTGAAAAAGTAAAGTATTTGATCTATGTGGGATTGAAGACTTGAAGATGGATACGACATGAAGGCGGATACAACTTGAAGATACAAGGATGAAGAATTGATAATATGTTTCAATTGATCTCTTGTAATCTTTAATTTCTTTTCTCCAGGGTGGAACCATAACATTACGGTTATTTATTATTTTGCTTGTGGCTTTGCATGATTGCTTTACTTGTCTACATCATAATATGATTTGTCATGTATGTTGATAACATGTTATATAGAATAAGGAGTGCCACTCATTAAAAATTGTTCATGCATGTTTTTAAAATAAAACTTTGGTTTTTCAAAAGCTTGAATGGGAGAAGGTTTTTGAAGAAAGGACCTACGGCCTCTATTGTTGGTCCATAAGCAGTACATGTAAGAAGGGATTTCATCATGTACTGGGTTGGATCTCTTAAGGATAAGATATTTTAACATGATTTATCATTGCACACCCTTAGGTGGTGATTATAAATCATAGATAAAATAATTAAAATGATGGTTATATACTCATGTTAATTTTATTATTAACCTCCCCCAGGAGCTCTTTAATAAAATTAATGGCCAGAGAAAATTATTATTAGTATATGCTGGATCAGACAGGTCTTGGATGGCATATATTAATCTGAGGGGATCCGTGTTCCTAGTTGAATTTGGCAAGTCTCCCTTAGGCGGCTTGTTGAATTTTGAGTTAGGAATTATTATTGTAAGGTTGTGATATTTTCAAGGTTTTGATACATAAAAACAATTGTTTGTTTACTTGATTGTGTTATCTTACTAAACTATTATGGTATGTTTGCTTATGTTTGGTACGTGATTCTTTATTGTAGATTAAAATGTCTAAAAATGCTCTATCTTTGATAATTGATAAAAATCAATTAACCAGTGAGAATAACAATGATTCGAAAAGGAACCTGAATATCGTCCTCGCCTTTGAAAAACTAAAATTTGTATTGACAACACCATGTCCACTCAAACCTACCGGGAAATCCACCAATGAGCAAATCCAAGTGTATGATCGCTAGAAAGATGCTAATGATCAGGGCTGGTGTTATGTTATGGCTAGTATGAATAACATACTGTAGGCTCAACATGAAGATTATGAAAATGCGAAGTAGATCTTGGATAATTTTGAAGATATGTTTGGAGGCCAAGCCATAACAACAAGGCAAAGGGCACTTCGAAAACTTTTGAGATGCAAACAAAGATTAGGGACATCTATGAAGGAGCATATGATATTGGTCATGGGTTACCTCTTGAGGCTCAAGCCCATGAAGCTGATATCTATGTCGAGTCATAGATGACTATAGTTTTTCAGACTTTATCAAAGGAGTTCATCCTGTTTAGAGCTTCATACAATTTGAGCAATAGGCAGGATGTGACCTCAACGGAGTTAATAAAGCGATTACAGGAGTTCAAAAATTTGATCAAGGAAACTCTTATGGGTGACGAGGCCAACTTGGCAGCTACATCTGATTCCAATCCTAACCCTAGGAATGGAAGGAAGCAGAATGCTAAGAACGGGAAGTCTTCTACTCCTGCAAACGACAAGAATAAGAAGAAGAAAAAGAAGAACCCAAAAAAGCTCAAGTGCTTTTCTGTGGGAAGATCGGGCACATCAAGAAGAATTGCAAAGACTTCCTTCCTCGAGGAGGTAGGTGTGATCTTTTGGTTATTGAAACTTGTTTGGTTGAGAAATCCAATGATACTTGGGTCATAAATTTTGGAGCAACTAATCATGTTTGTATTTCTCCGTAGGGGTTTAAAGAAATGAAAGGTCTACTGCATGAAGATATCATGCTTCAAATGAGTGATGGATCCTTGGTGTTAGCTGAAGTAATGGGAGACGTCCATCTTCACTTTGATAATTATAGGATTTTAGTTTTGTGAGATTGTTTTTATGTTCCTAGACTTAAAAAAAATTTAATGTTTGTAGCTTATTTATTTAAAGACTCTTATTTAGTTTCTTTTAATAATAAAGTGGTGATTCGTGAAAACAAATCTCTTATCTATGATAGATGGATGCAAAACAATCTTTATTTTATCAAACCTAAGATGGACTTACTACTTAACACTGAGGTTAATGATAATAACTCAAAAAGGCTTAAGGCTTTTCACTCTAATAAGACCTATATTTGGCATTTGTGATTAGGTCATATTAACCTGAATAGGATTCAAATATTAGTAAGGGATGGACCTTTAAGTCACTTAAAGGTAGAATTTATACTACAATGTGAATCTTGTTTGGAGGGTAAAATAACCAAAAGACCATTCGAGTCTGAGGGTAATAGGGCTGAAGGGGTTCTAAAACTTGTGCATAGTGATGTTTGTGGTCCCATGAACATTTGGGCATAAGGAGGGTATGAGTACTTCGTCACTTTCATTAATGATTACTCAAGGTATGGGTATGTCTACCTAATACATCATAAAAGTGAAACTTTTGACACATTTAAGAAGTTTTGGGCTGAAGCAAAAAAACAATTAGCTAAACCCATAAAGGTACTTTGATCCGATCGAGGTGGTGAATAACTCTCATATGAGTTCTTATAACACTTATTAGAGAATGGAATTTTATCTCATTTGACTACACCGGGCACTTTGTAGTAGAATGGTGTAGTTGAGAGAAGGAATAGGATTTTGTTGGACATGGTCAGGCCCATGATGAGTTATTCATCATTGCTTTTATCCTTTTAGGGATATCCACTACAAACCGCATGTTATCTTTTGAATAATGTGCCTTCAAAATCTGTTCCTAAAACTCCTCACGAGTTGTGGATAAGGAAGAAGACATTGTTGAACCATATTTGCATATGGGGATGTCTGGCTCATGTCTTGTATAAAGAAGCAAATAAGTTGGAAGCACGCTTGGTAGTTTGTGTGTTTGTAAGATATCCAAAAGGGACTAAAGGGGTTATTTCTATAACCCAAAGGAAATTAAAGTCATTGTTTCAACTAATGCAATGTTCCTCAAGGAAAGTTACATGAATAACTTTAAACCTTAAAGTAAAGTGGTACTCAAGGAGTTGGCGAGTGATTCGATCACTCCGGAGGTATAGAAACCAATCCAATCAATGTAGAAAAACCAACCGAACAACAACCTAAGGAGCTTTGGCGTAGTGGTAGGATCGAGCGTCAACCCGAGAGGTACATGTTCAATGGTAAGGCCTATTTGGCTGAACATGATGAATATAACAAGGATCCTTACACTTACAATGAGGCTATGGAGGATGTTGATTCAAAACTCTAGACAAAAGCCATGAACACTGAGATAAAATCTATAGAGATTAATTGGGTCTAGGAATTTATAGATCTTCCTAAAGGGGTAAAACCCATAGGGTGTAAGTAGATCTATAAGAGAAAGAATGGAGTAGATGGAAAAGTCAAAACCTATAAAGCTAGATTGTTAGCTAAGGGATACACACAAAAGAAAGGAATCAATTACAAGAAAACCTTTTCGCCTGTGGCCATGCTTAAGTCCATTCGCATTCTCTTGTCTATAGCTGCTGCTCTTAACTATATGATTTGGCATATGGATATCAAGACAATCTTGCTAAATGGATATCTTGATGGGACCACATATATGGCATAGCCAGACAGGTTCAAGGCTAAGGGTCAAGAAGGTAAAGTTTGTAAGCCGCTAAAGTCAATTTATGGCCTTAAGCAGGCTTCCCGTTCTTAGAACATAAGACTTAATCAAGTGATTAAGATTTATGGGTTCAACAAAATGTGGACGAACCATGTGTTTACAAACATATTAAAGATGATAAGGTGGTTTTTCTACTGCTCTATATAAATGACATTTTGCTAATTGGCAATGACGTTGTGGTGTTGTCATTGGTCAAATTATGGTTAACCAAGCAGTTTGAGATGAAGTACTTGGATGAAGCTAATTATGTTCTTAGTATCTAGATCTTTTAGGATAGGAAGAACAGAATGATAGCTTTGTCCTAAGCGAGCTACATAGATAAAATTCTTGTGAGGTTTACAATGCAGGATTCTAAGAGAGGTGGGCAACTGTTTAGGTCTGGAATTACTCTTTTTGAGAAAGACTCACCAAAGCATGATGAAGAAAGAGAATACAAAAGGAAGGTGCCTTATGCTTCGACAGTGGGTAGTCTCATGTATGCCATACTTTGCACATAGCTGGATATTAGTTATATAGTCGAGATAGTAAGTTGGTTTCACTCGGATATGGGATCAAACCACTAGGTTGCGCTCAAGTATATTTTCAAGTACCTAAGAAGGACTCGAGGGTATATGCTTATATATTCGGGTAAATATTTAACACCTCTAGGATATATTGATTTAGATTTCCAATCTGCCCAGATTCAAGGAGATTGACTTTTGGTTTTGTGTTTACTTTGGGAGGCGGTGCCATTGTTTAAAGAAGTGTTAAGTAAGATTGCACCCTAGATTCAACAATGGAAGCCAAGTATGTGGTAGTTAGTGACGCTTCAAAAGAAGTAGTATGGCTCCACATGTTCCTTGAGAATCTTGAGGTAGTTCCTGGTATGTATAATGCGGTATTGCTGTATTGTGATAATACTGCAGCGATAGCTAATGCTAAGGAACCAAGATTTCACAAGAAGAGTAAGCATATTGATCATAAATATTATGTGATAAAGCATATTGATCATAAATATCATGTGATAAAGGACTTCATTGAGGGCAAGCATGTTGCTGTATGCAAAATTGCATCTGAGGATAATTTAACTGATCCATTCAGGAAGACAAATTGCAAAAGTTTTTGAGAGGCATGTGAAAGCTGTAGGGATGCGTGATATATCATATTTACTCATGCAATGCAAGTGGGAGATTGTTAGACGTGTATAACCTAAGGAGTGAAATGTTGTAATATATTTTTGGAGACATTTTATCAATAAAGAATTTATTTATTATTTATATGCCAATTATTGTCCTCTTTAGATTCATATTTGTTGAATGTATAATATGCATATAAATATCAGAGACTATCAGTCTAAACCTTTGAGAATCAGGCATATGATGACAGATTATACAGAATACATGATTCTAAAGGTGATGGTCTAAATCATAAGGTTCATAATTGAGGGAATAAAGTTGGGTGCTTTATTCATGCTAAGATTGTTATGTTGTCTATATCCCTAACAGAAGATGATTTGTCTTGGCCATCGGAGTTAGACTCCGCAAATAGAAACATTAGTACATTGCCATAGGCGATGATGTATTGAATTGGGATATAAAGTGAAATTGATTTGGATTAATAATTCTATCTATGCAAATCAATTCACTTTAAATAATCATATGTGTTGTATCTTAATCCAGAAATGACTAATCGGCCCGTTATTTCGACTTATGTCTTTTGATGTATCAAAGAGTGACATCTTGACTTTTTGATAGTGTGCATATCGGTTAGTTAGAGACATGACTCTTGATAGTGTAGACTTGTTATTCATAGATATAAAATCCATAGCTCCATTGGTGGAGTCAATGATATTCTCTTATATGTGTTATCCTGTAATTGAAAAATGGAGCACTCAACCATTTGGATACATAGGTGTAACCGAATGGTATACTATCCCTAGATTGTAAGTTTTCTAATGGTGACATAATGGAATGTAAGATAAACATAATCGGGAAGGTAAGATAGAATTTATCCTTAAGTCGATTATGAATATCTTATAGGGATACGATGCATTACGATATATCATGAATACTTAGCTAATTTGGGCTTTGTAATTTTATATAATTCGAGAGTGTAAGTCTAAGCTTTTAGTGGAGTAGCGCCAGAGTTGATAATTATAAAATGTGTATCTGAGATATTATATTTTACAATTATTGAAGCCTGAACTATATAGGTCTATCAAGTCCTCATTGCTATTTCATAACAAATCCTGTAATTATACGGCATACTTTTCCAATTATTAGATTGGCGACTTATGTTAAATCATTAGATTGGCTAAAAATTTGATAGGATTAGATAATTCACGTCTGTTCATCGATTGAATTAATTTTTGTAAATTAATTCAAGATAAACTTGTTGAATTTTTAGGAATATTTATTTTATTAGAGATTGTCTAGATATGACTGTTTTAATCATATAACTTCTCTATTAGGTTATTTGAATTAAAACTAAGGCTCTATTCAAAGAATCTCAGGTGGATAATAAAAGATTTTCAAGGATCATATTATTGCAAGTTTGGTAGGATGATCGGTTAGTTTGGCCTGCTAATGGAGCAAGTTTGGTAGGCCGATCCGTTAGTTTATTTTGTCGATCCAACGATAATTTGATCACATATTTTTGATGCGATTCTATTAGAAGTTGATCTAGATTCAAATTTTTGAGGCCTTGTCTGATAATGACTAACATTGGAGACGACCTCTATAAATAGGGACTGAGTTTTCTAAATTATTTAAATCAGTTGAGAAGTTAAGAGTGAGTATTATATTGTTAGATACTCTGAAACTCCTTGAGTGTCATTGGTGGAAAAGTTGCATGACGTGTGCCCACTCACACTCCGATCGTGGATAGATAATAGCAAAGAAGACCAGTTGGTTAAGGCTCTTCTGGAGCGTTCTTCTCTTCACAAATTGCAGGAGCTCTTCAGAGTACAAAGGTTAGTAAGATCTAGTTAATTTATGTATATAGCATGTCAAACTTGTATTTTAGAAGATACTTTGATTTATTTTTTTTTTTAAATTCCACTACGTACTTGTTTTCTAATAGTTTTTACATTTATGCAATTGACATTCTAACTGTTTATATATTTATTTTACACCATAAAAACTAATGATGAGATAATACAAAAATAATGGGACATGAAAGAAAGATTTTTTTTGGTAGCAAAAAGTAATTGACTTGTTGAAAACTACAAAGGGGTCAAAAATAGAAAACTATATGTTTTAAGTTGTAGAGTTTTTTGCAAATTAAGAAACTTAATAAAAAAAGTAAAATGGCCTGAATGAATAATGGCACACTAGATTGGCATGCTTCTGTTCATTTCTCTCTTCACGCCAATTTGGCTTGAATAAATGGCATCTCATTGGAGACGAATTCAACGCCAAAATGGTGTTTGCTCCACAAATTTGGCATCGATTAGATATAGTCTAAGACTACGGATCATATAGCACATATTCACAAAGTAATTCTGCTTCTCCTTTTCTTCCTTGCTCGGCTTCAAACTTTGGAAAATGAACTTTGGCATTAATCAACATTGCTCACTTGTTGGATTGAAAGAAGAGCAAACCAAATCTCTGTTGTCATTGTATATCTAACTTTGTGGGATCGTAATTGCAACGAGTGAGCGGCGATCTCCCTTTGGTGATGTTTGATTTGGACTGACACAACGCTCAACCTAGGACGGGGGCGACGACGGGGACAATGACGATCTATGATGAAGGCGGCGGCGATAGGTAGCCAAGTAGATGTGGGTTACCGGAGGGATGGAAGAGAAAGCATGAGAAATGAGGAGAGAGAGAATGGGGGAATTAGAGAAAAAGAAATTGATAAGGAAAAAAAAAAGTGTTGGTTAGAAAAATTCCCCCTGAATTATAGTCCTTGTAATACTTTGTCCTCTAATTTTAAAACATAACATCCGTTCCTTGAACTGTGAGCTATTAACAAAAATCGTCCATTTGTTAGGATTTTAATGGCAAATTAATACGTAATTTTAAAATTAAGGGCATTTTATTGATCTAATAATAAAAACAAACATAAAAATTAAAACTATAATTAACATAGTCTTTATTAACGATTAAAAAAATCAATTGAAATCACAATATCATTTGGATTCCTTTTTTTGATATACCAAAATTTTCTATAAAATTTTATCGACTTTTCTCACACTTAAAAATTATTTTGAAATTTTAAAAGTTATAAATATTAATGAAAACTTTAAAAGTATGGAAAAAATTAAACAATCTTAGTTTTTTTTTTTTCTCTTTGAAACATTTATGTTATATTTTTCATTTATATTAAATATATTTTTGTTATATTTTTTTTTCACTAGCATTTATAACTTTTATAATTTCAAAATATTTTTTGGGCATGAAAAATGAATAAAAAATTTAAAAAAATTTTGGTATATAGAAAAAAAAGAGGGATCCAAATAGTATTATGATTTTAAATTTTTTTTTGTTGTTTTTAATCATCAATAAAGACTATTTTTAGCATAATTTTAATTTTTTGTGGTTATTTTTCATAAGTAGATTACCAAAATACCTTAATTTTAAAACTATTTGTTAAATTTTTGTTAAAATTCTAACAAAAAAACTATTTTTGTTAATAATTTATACTCAAAGGGAATAGATGTTACATTTTTGTAACGCTCCTAAGTGAGGTTAATAGTTTTTAATAAATAAAGATCAGAAAATATAAATAAACATCAAAAGAATTTTGCTCGGGACTTGAATGAAAACTCTCAAAACAAAGTAAAAATATAAACAACAATTAAATCACAGTTTAATGTAGCACCTTAAGTTTAATAATACAAAATTGTCATCATCATTCCAACCCTCAACAGATTTAAATACAGTTACAGAAAGTAACATTCAATGCTTACGTTAACATGATGGACATTCTTATCAAATGAAGCAAATCCAACAATACAAAGCTACATAGCTTCCCCAACTATGTTTCTTGTCACCACCTCACACACTATGAGTCCTGAAAAGATAGAAATATAGGAGAATGAATGACAACATGCTCAGTAGGGAAAACATTACTCACCTTTTGGCTTTTATTATTGCCACATTAAAACCTGCATGGTTAGTTAGTTAGTTCTCAATATTATTCATCAATATTATCATGTTCAATTCCGGTGGATACTTTATAATTATTCTTACCAAGTTCCATATATATATATATATATTAATTTAGGATTCAATTATGCTCATCTGTATTCCTTATATTATAGAACATCATATCACTCAACTCAACAAAATCTAAATGGGCACGCTTGATCACTCTACAATCATTCCAAGGGTGTTCCGATGAGGGGGCACTAAGCCTTGAATTCTCACCAAGTCGATTTCTATACAGTGCGTTTCTAGGACTTTCGACCCAATGGAGTATCACCACCTCCCCCTATTTTACCTTCTAGCGTATTCATGTCAAAGGACGTAACTGCCGTCATCTTCACGTCTTACCATTCCTCTATAATTATTCATTATTTATAGAGTCAATTTTTTCTAACTATGCTTCTCAATTTACAACAACATATGTCAAATCAATATATTCCTCGCTGTACAATACATGAGGAGTTCATGTCATAGTTGCATATGTGATACTCATATAACAACAGTTCAACATGCATATATATATATATATATATATCTTGTAGTAAAACAACCTATTTTAATTCCATAAAAACTCACAAAAGATGAGTAATAGAATCCATACCTCTTGGTGAATTACCATGCTGATAACTTTCAGCTTACAATAACAAGCTCACAACGTAAGTTTCAAGTACTCCATCATCCTACGACGTACAAAATAACCATGCTTTAACTAAATTCCTAATCTATAATCATACCGACTTACCAACCATTCTTATTAGTGTATCATAATCATTTATATGAAATCCTTGGAACATTTTATAACACAAAACAATGAAAAACATTTGAGTTTGGACTGCCCAATTGGCCTATCAATTATTGTTTTCATCCTACCAACCAAAACTGCTATTTTTGAACTCTATGTTAGTCTATTGGTACTGTTTATTAGCTTGTCGATACTATTCATTAGTACTATTCATCCGGCCTGCCGACAGAACAATTTTCTAGAAATTCCAGATTTTTATTTTGAAGGTTTCAAACTTTTAAACTTAATCCAATCCTTTTTATCAACTTCTAGGACATAGAAAATGTATAAAAACTATGAAATATCACATCAAATACATATGGATAATTTTTCTCAAAATTTTTATGCTCAATAAACAAATCTAAACCGAAAATTAAAACTTTTTAAAACTAGCTCAAATACACATTTTAAACAAAGATCTATGTAAATCAAGTTTCAAAAACGTTATATGATTACCCACAAACATCAAGAACACATTTCTCTCATTTCTCAAGCCCAAAACACATATTTAAATCAAAGTTTTTATTTTAGAAATTCCTACCTCAACCTCAAAGAAAATTTGTGATTTGATCTTAAAAATGTCTAAATCTCCTTGACACTTGCGTTTGTGAGTGATTATTTGTGGTTTTTGTGGAAGAATAGCATGAGTTTCTTTTGGGTTCTCTCTGCTAATCTCACCATGAAAGAGAAATAAAGGAGAAGAAAAGAAAGGAAAAGAGAAGGAAGAAAAGAGAGGGAGAAGTGGGCGTGAGAGGAAAGAAGAGAAAAGAAGAAATAGAGATAGGAAAAATAGGGAAAATGAGTCTCCTTCAGAGACTTTAGGCATATAATGCTAAATGACACTTTTGAAATAATTTAGAAGCTTTAAGGACATTTTGGTTAATATACTAAACAAGTATAGGAATTTTAAAAATAAGTATAAATAAGTATTGTGAAATAGTTTTTAAATGAAATAAATTTTTAATTGACACACTAATAATTAATTTAGTTACTATAATACCCGTTAGGAAAATAATGGGTGTCACAGTTTTAAAATTCAGGGGACAAAGTGTTACAAGGGCGATAGTTTGGGGTGATTTTTTGTAATAAATTCAAAAAGAAAAGGGAAAAAAATTGACATTAATTTTATGTGGCAATAAAAAATAATGTTATAAAAGTGTGGTATAACATATAATTTTCTCTTCAATAAATTGGCGAGCGGTTTGAACTATCAAACCACCATTTCTTTAATTCCTTTTAAGAATGTATTTTTTTAGTTTTTATTTCTTAAAAGGATGAATAGCTAGATTGGTTTTTAACTTTTTTGAAAAAGTACAATTTGGTCTCAAGTCTTTTTTTTATTTAACTAAGAACTTTTTAAAAAGAGTGCAATTTAGTCTCTATCATTTAATTTTGGACGGAAGAATTTGTTTGTCTTTACTTTTTACTCAAAATTACCATACTACCCATTTAAACTAACTAATACATTAAAAACAATTGTTTCATTTTTTTATTTCTATTTCTCTCTCCCTCCTTCTCTCACTCTGTCTCTCCCTCTCCTTTCTCTCTCTACTATGAATAAAAGACAGCACCCATACCCGAGCCTGCTTATGCCTCTGAAACCTAGCCCCCCTAATGCCAACGACTTCTCGACTAGGCCCGCCCCTCCCTCGGGTGGCCTCTCAAACCCAGCTCCCCCTCCCTCAGCTCCTGACCTCCCTCCTAGCACACACCCCCCCAACCATCTCTCGAAGGACGAAGAAAAAAGAAAAAAAAAAGAAAAAGAAAAAGAAAAGAGTAAAAAAAGAGAGATAAAAAAACTTTGGTTTGATTTTTTGTTTAAAAAAATCATATTTTTTTAATGTTTTAATAATACAAAGTCGTTTTTTTATTCTTAATTTTTTATATTTTAATTTAAAATTTTTAAAACATATTAGATATTTTACTAAAATACTATTATTTAAGTGGCCAAAATAAACTTTTCCATCAAAATTAAATAATAGGGACTAAATTATACCTTTTTGAAAATGTTAGACCTAATTAAAGAAAAAAATTAAAGACTAAATTATACCTTTTAAAAAACATTGAGGGCTAACGGACCTATTTACCATTCTTATCTTGTGTTGGCAAAAGTGACTCTCATTATTTTTTTAGTTATAGATAATATAAAACTTCTATATGTTACAATGACAATAAAAAAATTACTACAATATAAAATTTTTATATTTATAATAAAAATACTTCTAATGAAGGCTTTCCACCTTCCTCTCAAACGTCCTATTAAAAAAATAAAAACTTCATAAATGTAAAAAACCAACGATTCGTACTTCACCAACAAAACCAAAAACCCAAAAAAAAAAAAAAAAACTCACTCTTTCACGATTCATCTTCAAGGCCCAGTGCCTCCGGCCTTCATCCCTCCTCCGGCCTCCTTAGTCCCGCCCTGCCGTCGGCGACGACCCCGCCTCCAGACGCGCACGAGGCACGAGCAAGCCTAGTTAGTTCCGCCTCCTCCATACTCCTGCCTCCCTAGTCCCTCCTCCTCCCTCCTGTTTCGGACAGCGCCGCCGCCTGCCTCCCCTGCCTCCTCTGCCTCCTCCTTCAGTTTAGTCCACAGGTCAGTGGGTTGCAACCTTCAGTTTAGTTCTCTGATTTTTTTTGGGGTTTTGTTTGTTTTGTTGGTTCATGGATACTGTTTTTTTCTTTATTAATGTTGTAGTTGTCGTTGATGGGTTTGTGTTGATGGGTTTTGTTTTGTTTGTTTTTTTTTCTTTATTAATGTTGATTGGTTTCGTCTTTTTCCCCCTTCTGTTTTGCAATTTCCAAGAATAAAACTTCAAATTAGTTGATACAATGTTTACAATGTTATGTTGTGATATTGAATAATCAATTAATGGTTCATATTCTTTTAGTTATTCTATTAATGTTATTGTTAGTTATGATTATGTGAAATTTAAATGTGATTGTGAAATACTTGAGAATATGATAATGTTAAGGTTGAAAATGGAGGGTGATCATCAAGCTTCTTCTCAAGCTAGTTTGTAAATATGTTTTTTTAATAAATTTACTTTTTCTATCTTCTTTTTTTTAGGCACTTGAGAATTGGCACATGGTTACTTCTTTTTAGCCTGCACTTGGAAGTTGGAACGTGTAATGAACAATTTGGATTTTGGAAGCATATTGACATGACATGGAGTCATGGACAATATATGTATTTTCTTGTTTTGGAACTTTAATTTTCTATATGGGTTCTTTTGAAGTATTATTATTACCATGTTTGTTGTGATTTTATTAACTATGTTGGACTTGGTCTTGGACACTTAGATTTGGGACTTTGTTTTAGTATTAATATTTTGTAATTTTATCATTGCATGTGTATTGGAGACTTAGAGTTTGGATTTTGTTAAGTGTTGCATTTTGTTGGACTTAGAGACTTAAGTAATAGATTATAGATGTTTTGTTAATTTTTCTTGAGAATTGAAATGTGTATCTTCAAGAACATAATTACAAAATCATATTGTATGCAAGGGAAAAACTGCCCTTCATTTTTTTTTTTTAAATAGGTAAAGGGCCAAATCGCCAACCACCCGCAAACCACCCTGCCACCACATGTAAGGGGTGGATCGTTTGGATTTTCGAAAACCGCCTTTTTTCAAAACCGCATTTCCTGCCCGCCAAACCTCTAAACCACCCGCATGTTCACCTCTATTTGCCGCCCCTAGCTTAGTGTTGTGCCGATAATCTCTCATTCCCTTCTTTTAATTTAATTGCAAGCTGTGAAGAAATCAAATCTAATTTCTATTTAGCTTGAGGTTTGCACTCAAACCTTTTTCCTTTCTATTGTCTTCATTTCGTTTTTGAGTTGACTTTTCTCAGATGATAAAACCTCTTGCATTACAAATTTGAGAATCTGTATATTTTTCAAGCAAGCACTTAAAAAGTGTATGTGATTTTATCAGACACTGAAATAGTTTAGTTTTGCTATGTCAGTGTGGCCACATTTGATTTGAACCAATAACAAAATTATTGCTTATCAGATTTAACAACTTCTTGGATTACCCAGGAAAAAGATGATCTTGGCTTCATATTCTTTGAAAAGATCAATCTCAACTCTGCATTATCTTTGTGGGAGGCTTAAACAAACGGGTAAAAGTTCACTTGAACTACACACACACACACATAGCAAGACTGTTCGTAGTTTATTGGATTTCTACTATTGGGTATTTCACTTTATTGGTCTAATTTTTGCTATGTGACAAACTTAATTTAGTGCTGTTACTTTGCTTTATTGAAGCAGACAATGAAATAGTTCAAATGTTCCGCTTGGATAGTTCCAGTGAGGTGATGAAACACTTTCCTATTAACGGAAAGTTGTCAAGAAAGGATCCATCAGTTCGGACATTGGATGAAAGGTTCACAAGGATTTTGAAGATTTTCAAGTGGGGACCCGATGCTGAGAAGGCGTTGGAGGTGCTTAAGCTGAGAGTGGATCACAGATTGGTTCATGAGGTTTTGAGGATCGATGTTGAGGTCAGTGTCAAGATTCAGTTTTTCAAATGGGCTGCTAAGAGAAGGAATTTTCAGCATGATTCAACAACTTACTTGGCTTTAGTCCGCTGCTTGTATGAGGCACGGCTGTTTGGTGAAATGTGGAAGACTATCCAAGAGATGGTTTGGGCTGTATCTATTCTTGATCCTGCTCAGTTATCTGAAATCATTAATATCTTGGGAAAGGCTAAGATGGTGAACAAGGCGTTATCTATATTTTACCAGGTCAAAGGCCGCAACTGCAAGCCGACAGTATATACATACAACTCGATGATCTTGATGTTGATGCAAGAAGGGCATCATGAAAAAGTCCATGAACTTTATAATGAGATGAGTAACGAGGGAAACTGTTTTCCTGACACTTTTACATACAGTGCACTTATATTAGCATTTAAGAAATTGGGTCGTCATGATTTTGCCATCCGGTTATTCAATGAGATGAGGGAGAATGACCTACAGCCAACTGCAAAGATCTATACCAACTTATTGGAAATATATTTTAAGTTGGGTAATGTCGAAAAAGCTTTGGGCCTTGGGAAGGAGATGAAGGAGAAGGGATGCCTCCCGACTGTCTTCACTTACACAGAATTGATAAAGGGGCTTGGTAAAGCTGGGAAGGTTGAAGATGCCTACGCCATATATAGGAATCTCCTAAAGGAAGGTTGCAGACCTGATGTGGTGCTCATTAACAATTTGATTAACATGTTTTGCAAGGCAGGTCGGGTAGAAGATGCTCTTAGGATTTTTGGGGAGATGGAGTCTTTTCAGTGCATGCCTAATGTGGTGACATATAATTCTATTCTTAAAGGATTATTTGAATCCAAAGCTCGCACGTCTGAAGCGTCTTCATGGTTTGAGAAGATGAAAGCGAATGATGTCGCTCCTAGCTCGTATACCTACTCAATTCTCATAGATGGATTCTGTAAAAGAAATAGGGTCAAACAAGCTTTGTTACTTCTTGAAGAAATGGACGAAAAGGGTCTTCCTCCTTGTGCAGCTGCCTATTGCAGCCTGATCAACAGTCTTGGAAAAGCAAATCGGTGTGAAGCTGCAAATGAGTTGTTTCAGGAACTGAAAGAGAACTGTGGACGTTCAAGCGCTCGGGTGTATGCTGTTATGATTAAACATTTTGGAAAATGCGGGCGTATTAATGAAGCCGTGGATCTGTTTGATGAGATGAAGAAGCTTGGTTGTAATCCTGATGTTTATGCATATAATGCACTCATGTCCGGGCTGGTAAGGGCTGGCATGATAGATGAAGCTCATTCCTTGTTTAAAACCATGGAAGAAAACGGTTGCGTTCCTGACTTAAACTCACACAACATTATGCTAAATGGCTTTGCTAGGATTGGGAATCTGAGTCGGGCTATGGAAATGTTTACAAGGATGAAGCATTCTAAGATTAAGCCAGATGCAGTCTCCTACAACACTATTCTTGGTTGTCTCAGTCGAGCTGGTATGTTTGAAGATGCTGTGCGGCTTATGAAAGAAATGGATTCAAATGGTTTTGAGTATGATCATATCACTTACTCATCCATACTCGAGGCGGTTGGAAAGGTTGATGAAGTTTGTAATCTCGCCAGTAGGTGAAAAGGACAGGACCTGGTATGACATAACCTTGTGTCATTTTTTTACTTTTGAATCTTTTTTGTTGAGGCTCATCTGCAGAAGAAATGATTTTTTTTTTTTTTTTTTTTGGTCTTCAACTAATGGCCTGACTCTTTTGCTGGATAACCCTTTGTGGGGGTTTTTTTTCTATATTTTTTTAACTATTAATGGAAAGAGGGAGAGGGGGTAACAAGGGAATTGAGTAATTTGCAAGATGGTCTACGGTTGTGACAGTATCTAACTTGTGCATTGATTGATCAAATTTCAGCTGACTAAATGAATGATATAAGTTCACACAAGGAAGTTAATGTGTGTTTTTGTTACCTATTGTAGTTTCTGCGTCCAAAGACATTTTGCCTTTTCAATGGAACGATTATGGCTTGCTGATAGCCCATACATGATGCATATTATTCCTTCGATTTTCCTCCCAAGGCATCCCTTTCAAGCTGCTAAAGGTTTCTTTTCCCCTCTACTTTTGATGTTTATTAATCAAATATGGTTGTGTTGTTCTGATCAACTTTGCAGAAGTTTAATGATTGAAAGAGTTGTGTGGTGACTGAAATATTTTGTTTATAAGTTGCACTTGTATTTTCCCGTTTCGCCCTTTTTGGAATGGAACAAAATTGGTTAATCTTCTAGCCACTGGGATAGTGGTTCAATTTTATCTTTTCCGTAAAACTTGTGCCATGACTGTCTGTTTAAGCTGTTATTGCATGACTTTGGAAAGCCAGCTGACTGGTTAAGAGGAATCTATTGAAGGTGAAAGCATATTACATTGGAAGGTATTGTTGGTCTGTAACTGTGGAACCTGGTGTGTATCTATCTTATTTTTCAAATCAAGATTTTTAGTGCTGTTATGTCCTCATCATGAAATCACATAACTGAAGTAACACTTTTGGCAGTGGTGGAAACCACTTAGTTCCTACCACAATCTCAGTTATGAACAATGTAAAGCTTTCAAATGCTACAGTAACAATAAAAAAATGTGCTACAGTATAAAAACTCTCACATGCTACAGTAAAAGTGATTCCTACCACTAGTTCCCACCACCCTTCCAAACACCCTATTAAATTTTGGCTTTTGACACAGATGCATTTTTATATTTTTGCAATCCACACCACTGTTGATAGAATTCTTTATAGATCTGTGTGATACAAAATTATTCGGCAATTTGTCATATGATATTTATCGTCTATTACTGTGCCATTGACCGTTGTGGATGTTCATTTACACAGTCATACTTGTTTATAGTATTAGGGCTGGCAAATTTATGTTTTCGGTTGCATTAGGACTCAGGTGTTCCATCTAAAAATCAATTGAAGTGGAAGCATATGTGATGAAAATTGTAGAAAGGGATTGAAGACAATGCCTCCCTTTTTATAAACTTCATACAGTTAACATTTTAGGCTAGAAGCAAAAGTAGAGAATAGGAGACAATGACCACTAGGCCAAACGGCATAGGTATAAGGGGGGTATGGCTTGAGTTTGGGAGGGCACTGATTCGATCCCTTCATGCTACCCAAAATAAAGGACTTGGCTGATGTTTATGGTAAATGGTCTTCAGAACAACTAAGTTGGCCTTTATATTTTAATTTTCTTAATCATGTTCGATATAATATTATTACTATGAACAAGTCTGAGCTCTGTCAAAGGATACTGATTGTAGAAAACTGACTTTTGGCAGGTAGTTAATATGGACTTTTTGTATTTCAGGTGTTGGTCTTCGTATGCTCTTTATGTTGACGGACCTCAACTCTGATGACTCATTTGACCCGCAAATTGCTCAAGTTTACAAGACTGATTGCCAAATACTAAGCCATGGGATTAACGTTAAAGTACAACCTCATTGTACCATGGTCTTAAGTCTTTCACAAGGAAGCATCATGTTATGTTACAATTATGATCTCATGATAGATAATGTTGGTACGAATACTCAAATTTAAAATTCAAGTAAGTTAAAAATAATAATAAAAATTTAATAATTGAGCATAAATAAAATTATACATTACGATATTGCTTGCATTCCTTTTAAGAAATGATTTTATGAGGAACGTTTTGTAAAAAATGTTGAATGAGAAATGTGTTACGAGAAATATTCAAGAAATATGTTTTACGAGAAAAGTTCTAAGAAGGAAGTTGTATGAACAATGTATTATGTTTTGTTCGACATGTTTTAACTTACTGAGTAAAAATTTATTACAAGTTTTTTCATGCTATAGGTAGTTTTACATATTATCAGTATAACTGGTTAAAGAGTTGGGTGTTTCGTGAAGACAAATGCAAAAGGTGGGTTATGGATACTATAGTAGACTTTTGTTGTTTAAGAAAAAGTTTTCCACTATTTTGAAAAGATGTTTTAAAAAGTTGTACGAAAATAAATGTTTAATTAATAAATTTAAAAAATATTTTGGATGATTTTAAAAGGCAAGTTTCGTATTATTTTTTAGTTTATGTCGCAATGGATGTTGTAATAGTTTCAAGTATATTTTTAAGTATGTTGAAAAAAAATTTACTTAGTATTTTTTTTTACTAAAAAGTAAAATTAAAGTTAAGAAATCAAGTTTAAGCAAGTTAAGTCACTACCTCTTTAGCCTTGAGTCTTTCTTTCTCTCTCTTTCAGATGCTTGTTTAAACTTAGGAAATCCTATTGCTAAATCTAGAAAAAGTGTCATGAATCCTTTGCTCTATCTCCTATTTATCGACTTAATTTTCCTTCCTTTTTTTTGTTTTTTGTTTTTTTTCCATTTTCACTGTTGATTGGGTTTTCTTCATTCTTGACCGATCGATTTATTTTTTTGCTTCCGTCTTTCGATCTTTTGTTTTTATATTCGGCTTTAGCGATCCTTAATTTTACTTTGTCATGTTCAATTTAATTAGTCTCCCTTTCTTACTCAAATATTTCGCTTGAATTTTTAAGGCAGTGTTGTTCTGTTTACTCTTGGATGATTGTCATTGCTTTGACAGAGAGAGATTTATGTAATACTTCTTACTGTCCTTTTTTTTTTTTCCTAAAAAAAAATAGAATAACAGATGAAGCAAGTTAAAGAGTAAAAGGGATATTATTAAAATGGAAATTCTAAAAAATGTCACTTTTTAAAACTAATTGTAGTAAACGTGAAGTTTTGAAACTATTTGTAGTAAATATTAAATTTATGATATAAATAATTTATGTACTTTTTTTTATAGTGTAAGTAATTCTTATTTAAACAATAAATAGATTTATGTTGTAAATAATGCATTTACTTTCTTGTTTACAATGTAAATATTTCTTATTTATATAGTAAATAAGTTATTTATATTATAAATCTATATTGAGTACAAATATTTTTAAAACGTGATATTTGTTTCAAAAAATTTCAAATATTTGACATTTTTCTCATTCCTCCATATTAAAAATACCAAAAGCCTTTTAAAAAAGAGTGGAGGTGATAATCTCTCTCTTTGGTACTTTCTTACTAGCCTTTTTTTTGCCCCTCATAAAATGCATTAATAATGTTTAATATTTGGAATAAATAAACGGAAAGAAATTAGTGAGCTTTCATAATGCTTTTTTTTTTTTTCCCCTTGTCTCGTTAGAAGTACACAACTAAAATAATAACAAATCAAGACATAGTTGAACAATAAATTCAACTAAAGAGAATTATATTAAAAAAGATCGAGTTTTTAAAAGAGAAGAGGGGGAAAAAAGATTAACAAGGTGTTTGGAGGCATTGGTTCAAATTAAGCAATTTTAATTAAAAACAGAATAGCATATAAAAGTATTATATTATAACAATCAAAAGTTTTGATTGAACAATATCAAACACCCTATATATTGGACATATATAAAGAGGGGGGAGAGGAAAATGTAGGCATGCAATTAGAAAAATATTCACGAAGATATTCTCTTAAGTTTTTAGTAAAGATAATTATTTATCTATTTTATTTATCAATAATAATTTCTTATCATATGTTTTATAAAAAAAATAAAAAAATTATTTTCATCTTTGTAAGATTATAACTTCGAAACTCACACAATTATAGACTCCAGTCTCATATGTAATATACTTTTTAAACTGAGCACTATAAGATTAAATAAGATTACTTAAACAATAATTTCTTGTCATACCAATCTCAGTATCCCTGTTGGATTACAGAGGACATAAATTGGACGCTGTGGATGAAAATTGAAATTTTTTTGTTTTTCTTGGCTACTGAAATTGAAAGTGAGATTCAATAATGCTTGTCCTTTCTAATTGTCTTATCATAATACACAACCAAACCAATAGCTTTAACTTTGAAGGGATAAAGTAACTTTGGCCTGAAACCAAAGAGTGCGCAAAAAGAATTTGGCGTAAAACAAAAGAGTGCGCATAAAGAATCTGCAAGAGTGAATTTCAATCCCTCCCCAAAAAAAAAATTAAAACAAAAAACAAAAAGAAGATAGAATAAAGAAAAAGGGAAAAAAAAATTTCTTTTATTACATTGTGGTCAAAAGTTTCTGGGAGCGGAACCTGTAGACTTATGAGTAACATGTGAAATCTAGTAGGAGTGGTCAAAATGATGATGACAATAATAATAATAATAATAATATTGTTGGGTCTGCGTGAGCCAAATCAACAAAGCAAGGAAAGAAAAATCCGAAGAGAAAAGGTAATGCACGCCGCAGTGCCACCAAATGATGAAGTGGCTCGCATCAAACCACTTGAGGCAGAGAGAGTGCACCCTTGCACCGTTAGAGGAAGCAACAGCGCGGTTCACGAGCCAAAAATCAGAAGAGAGAAGGAAATGTGTGCCGCAGTGCAAGCAAATGGGCGCCGTGGCATAGCGTCGGGTTGAAAAGGCCTTGAAGACTTTTTTGGTTTTTGTTTCATTTTTCTAGCAAACCTATAAGTAGGAAAGCTTGGCTTTTCTTGTTAGTGTGAAAAACAATTGTGTTGGCTAAAAACACATAGAGAGATTGTGAGAGTAAGGAAAACACAATTGAAGTGTGTGAGACTTCTCTTGTAATATGCATTCATCATCTTCAGTATAGTAGAATCTGCAGCAATAAAAACAAGACGTAGTCTCAATTTTGCACAAACTTGCATAAAATCTAGTCTCTTGTGTTTTTTTTTTTTCATTATGCAATTTATCGTTCTCAGTAATTTATAGAATTAGGGTTTAGCTAATTTAACAACTGGTATCAAAACTTGGTTCTGATTGAGAACGATGGTTGGCGATGAAGGATCGGCACCGAGAATCATCAAGTTTGATGGTTTGGACTTCTCCTTCTAGCAGATGCAGATGGAGGACGATTTATATGGCAATAAATTTTACATGCCTTTGGACAAGAAGCCAAAAGGCATGAAGGATGATGAGTGGAATCTCCTTGATAGATAAGTGTTGGAAGTGATCCGTTTAATGTTGTCCAAGATCGTGACACACAATATAGCAAAGGAGACGCCACATTGGGTTTAATGAAGGCTTTGTTTGACATGTACTAGAAGCCTTTGGCAAATAACAAGGTGCACTTTATGAAAAAGCTATACAATTTAAAGACGGTTGAATGTGGTTCAGTGATAGAACATCTGAATAGTTTTAGTACTATCATAAATCTAATGGTTTTTATGGAGATCAATTTTGATGATGAGGAATGTGCACTAATTCTTTTGGCCTCCTACCAAATAGGAAACCCATGAGAGTGACAGTTACTAATCGATAGGAAGAACAAAACCAAAATTCATTAGTGTCAAGATACTGTTCTTGCGGAAGAAATTTGTGAAGAAGCCTTGGCGTCAAACTTGGCTCTCAATGTCAAGAACTACGGCAGAAATTTTGACAGGAACTTCAATAAGTGTAACAGTAATAAAGGCAAATTGAGGAATAACAAAAACAAGTCTAGAAACGATAGGAACATGGAATGTTAGAATTGTGGTAAGACCAGCCACAAAAAGAAGAATTATAGATGTAACGCGTAAGAATTTTAAATGAAATTAATTATATTAAATATAATTATTTAATATGCCAATTGATTTTTAAGCCATCATTTGTACTAATCTAATGGGTTCTTGTTCAGAACCACACTTCTTTAGAATGTGGGACGCTCCCACAAATTACCCAAACCGTATGTTTTGTAGGGAGATATTATATTATATTATTGCTTTTTCATCCAATGGCAGGGGATTTTGAGAAATGGTTTTAAGAAAACGCTTTTTTTTGGACAAATAGTTTTTTTTTTGACACAAAAAAAAAAGTTTTTTGGCAGGAAAACTACTCTAGTTTTTTTTTTTTTCATCTTATTGAGGGTCCTTTTCTTGCTATAGTTTTTTTTTCTCATCTTTCTAAAAAAAATGAGACAGTTTTTTTGTCCAAAAAGCTTGTTTTTTGGTGTTAAAAAAAAAAGAAGTCATTTTCCCAATTACATTTTTTTTTGCTCTTTTTTTCAAATTTCTCATCCAAGGGATATTTTGAAAAAATGGCCAAAAAAATTTCAATTGGAGAAATGGTTTTTTTTTTTTTTTGCACTAAAAAACAGACTTTTTCAGGTAGAAAAATTACTCTAATTTTTTTTTTTAAAAGTAAAAAAATTATAATAAAAAAAAAACCTCAACAAGATATTAATAAAAAATTAAAACAATATTTCTATCCAAAAACTTTATTTTTGATGTAAAAAAAATTATTTGTTTAAAAAAAAAATTTTCTTAAAGCCTTTTGCCAAAATATCCTGCAGTCAAGAGTATGCCAGTATATGATTACACTGGCAACCGGTCGGATAGAGTAATATTTTCTTCATAAGTGGGCCCGTGGGGCCTTTCTGTTACACTTGCATCTATCGTTCTACACCGCCACAGATCCAAAGAGAAACCAATGGTCGAGGCACGTCCACCGGAAAAAAGATAAGCTTTTATATGGTTTTTTTGGTTGATAGAAGAAACTTTTATATACTTGCTTTCTGAGCAATTTTATTTAATCACATGGTTAAAAATTTGTTATTAATAAAATATTAAGTTTTAATTTAAAAACATTACATATTAAACTATAGTTTATAGTTTTATAAATAATTGGGTTTTAATTTTACAGAGATGAAGATAATTTTTTTTTTTTTTTTGTATTTTCCTACATCATTTGCCCCTCTAACCTTGACAATTCTCCTTTATATTTCCGGTTTTCTTTTTACACCAACCCTGCAAATTAATTTTAAAAACTAAAAACTAATTAAGTCATCTATAGTTTTTGGCTTCCCTTCGCGTTGTTCTTTCTCATTGATTTTAGTTTCCACTTTTTAGTTTCACTGATCTTTATAGAAATTTAGTTTTTTTTTCTTAAGATTTATTTTCAATAGAATGTAATAAAATGTGTTAAATCTTATCCTGATATTTTATGTGGAATAATTAGGAAAAATTTCGTTAAAAGGACATGAGAGACTTGGAATTATTAATCCCTACGCAAAAAAAAGATAATAAAATTACTTAGTTAATAAAGTTTATTGTAAATGCATATTAAAAAGGGTTATTTATGTTTTTATACCTTGTTTTTTGCTTTTATTTAAAAATACGTTATATTAAACAATCTTGCATTTGTACATCTTGAGTTTGCATTTGATACACAAATACCGTTTCACAGTCAACGCATCAATTTGATGGAGAAAAAAAAAAATTTGACCTTAATATATAATGCCCATCCATGCTTAACTAATCTTTGTAAGTATTCTTTTAGAATTAAGGCCCTTTTTTTTTTTTTTTTTTTTTTTTTTTTTTTTTTATCAAAGTGGTGTTTTAACCGAGAAAGGGTACATATTTGTGTAGTAAATATAAACTCAAGATATGACAATGCATGATTTCAAAATCTAAGGTATACTTTTTGAGTAAAAATAAAATACAATGTATAAAAAGGTAAATAACCTTATAGAAATTCAACTTGATTTTTTAAATTGGAGAAAACTATTTAGTAAATATGGATACACTCTACATTTTAATTATTCGGTAAGAAAATAATATAATTTTTCTTATACAATGGAGGCACAACTTATATGAGAATCTAAGATTAAAACTCAATTTTTTTAAATTTGAGTGGGGGCACAATTAATATTTTATAAAACTTTAGGGCTAAAATTTAATTCAAAAAATTTGAGCAGGGTACATCTAATATTTTTTAAAACTTTAGAGTTGAAAACTTAATTTTTAAAAACCTGGGTGGGGCACGTGTCCCACTTAAAAGTGCTTTAGCTCTGCTATTGATAGGCGGTGAAGATTCATGTACAAAAATTACCACTAATGATTTCATCTTTAGCAAAAAATATTAAAATTAAATATCTAAATATAATGATTTATAACTAGTAAGTGTTGAGTGTTCAAAACTAATGTTTTTGGCTTACAAATAATTATTTTGCGTTAGCAAAACAAAAACAAAATAAAACTACTACTGATTTTAGAATTGGTTGTTGATTGAGGGTGAAGACTAACGAAGAGACTTACTATTAATTATTTTACCTTTGGCAAAAAATATTAAAAATTAAAAATTAAAAATTAAACATACCACGTATGACTTTTGAATTGCTTAGTGATTAACAGTGAAGACTAACGCACTAGACTTACAACCTATAATGATTTTAAAACTAGTTAATAATTAATGGCCAAGACTAATATACTAGATTTACTACTAAAGACTTTAACGCTAGTTAGTGATTAATGGTCAAGACGAATGTACTAGACTTAGCACTAATGATTTTACCATTAGCACCAAAAAGAAAACTGCTAATGACTTAGAACTAGTTAGTAATTAGTGGTCAAGACTAAAGTACTAAACTTACTACTAATGACTTTATACTAAATAGGCTTACAAGTAATGATTTTAGAGCTAGTTAATGATTAATGGTCAAGACTAGTATACTAGACTTATAACTAATGAATTTATACTAACAACTGATTAGTGGTTATTATTAATGCACTAGACTTACAACTGATGATTTTAAAACTAGTTAGTAATTGGTAGTCAAGATTAATATTCTAGACTTATAACTAACAAATTTAAACTAACTACTAATTAGTGATTATTGTTAATGTACTAAACTAACAATTAAAGATTTTAGAACCTGTTAGTGATTAGTGGTAAAGACTAACGTACTAGACATACTACTATTGACTTTATATTAACTTCTAATAAGTGGTTATTATTAGTGTACTAGAGTTACAACTAATAATTCTACAACTGGTTAGTAATTGGAAGTAATAAGACCAATAAATTAGAGTTACTGCTATTGACCTTCCTTTAACCAAAAAAAAGATACTCATGATTTTAGAGCTAGTTAGCATTTTTTTTTTCTAATCAAAGAGGAGAACTAATTAGTGATTGGTATCACAATAATAATATTTTAATACATATTATTTTCTATGGCTGCATGATTACATATTTATTGATATGTTTAATAATTAAGCATTTATCGTGAGATTTCAGCTACGCACTTGGTGCAGTCATTGAGCATGTGATTGCATGATTTTTCAATAATATTGTTGTACCCTAATTTTGTCAAAATGATATAAAAGACAACGAATGGTTTTATATGATTCTTGGGTAAACTTGGAACGGGGCCAGGCAATATAAATAGGTCTCGATGGAGGCATGTCTTGTGGAGACTTTCGAAAAGTGTGACAAGAAAAACCTCAATAGGGGTCAGTCTCGATGGAGATTTATAATATGTCTCGAAAGAGACTCTGAACTATATGATTATCTTGATGGATACTATCCTGATGGAGACTTGCAGTGTGGGACACCATATGACCTTATTTAAAGTCCAAAGGAATTAACGAAAGGAATGCCTACCCATTTCAACTAGCCCTAAATGAAAAATTTGGGCATTATGTTTAAAATACTGAAGGGTACAAGAAAAAATTGCTTTGTATAAATAAGAATTCATGAGTTCATGCATTACATCATTACATGCATGATTTTTGCTTACCAAGCTTTAGCTCATTGTAGTTCTTGTGATACAGGTTAGTCCTGTTTTTTATTAGGTATGATCAAAGGTTGACTAAGAAAGAGAATCTTGTTGGAAAAAATAATGTGAGGTGTGCAGCGAGAATTTTAAAAATTTTAATATCAGAGTATTTTTTTAAAACACAAGTTTGACATATTATATGTATAAATTAAACAGACCTTACTGACCTTTGTGTATCGAAGAACCTCTGCAACCTGTGAAGATAAGTAACGTTTCAGAAGAACCTCAACCAACTGGTCTTCTTTGCTATTCTCTATCCACAACCGGAGTGAGTGTGGGTGCACACGTACAGCTCTTCCACCAGTGACTCTCCTTCAAACCAATCGAGAGAACCCAAAGCTAGTGTTCGTGATTTGTGAACAAAAGCTTTCAGGGAGTTTTTAGATGCTCACTAGAAAAGTATCACTCTTAATCTCTCAATTGATCTGAGTAACTTATGAGACTTACTCCCTTTTTATAGCGATTGGTCCTGGGGTCAGTCCTTATCAAATTAGGTCTCAAAAAATTGAAACAAAATCAAGTTCGGATCAATATCTGATAAGATCCGTGTGAAAACGCGTAATCTTATCGCTCGTTGATCGGTAGGCCGAACATGTAGATCGGCAGGCTGAACTACCGCGTAAATATCTCGGCAAATCTTTTATTTTCCACCCAAGATTCTATAGGATAAAGTCTCAGTTTTGATTCAAATAACCCAATAAATAAGTTATCTGATCAAAACAAACTTAATCAAGATAATCTCTAAGATAATAAATCAATTCACAATAATTCTACAAGTTTATCTTGATTTAATTTATCCAATTAAATCAACCGATAAACAGACAAGAATTATCCGATCCTAATAATTTAACAAGTTTATCTCAAATTAATTTTATTACAAAATTAATTCAACCAATAAACAGACATGAATTATTTGATTCTTTCAAATTTTAAACCAATCTGATAAATCCGACATAAGTCACTAATTATTGAAAAAGCACGCCGTATCGTTATAGGATTTTATGAGCTAGCAAAGGGGACCAAAATGGACCTATAAAGTTTAAGCTCACGATAATTATGAAACCCAATATCCTAGATATACATTTCACAATTATCAACTCCAACGCTACTCCACTAAAAGCTTGGAGCTACACTCTCGAACTTTATAGAATTACGAAGCTCGTATAGCTAAGTCTCTAAGACATATAAAAGTGTATCGTATCCCCATATAATAATCCATAATCGGCTTAAGGACAAGTTCTGTCTTACCTTTCCGATTATTTTTATCTTACATTCCATTATCTCACCATTAGAAAACTTACCATCCAAAGATAGTATACCATTCGGTTACACCTATGTATCCAAATGGTTAAGCGCTCCAGTTTTCCATTTACAGGATAACGCATATAAGAGGATATCATTACTCCTAAAGAGGAGCTATGGATTCCATATTAGTCTACGCCATCAAGAGTCATGCCTCCAACGTATCGGCATGCATACCACTATTGAGATGTGGGAGTCACCTTTGGTACATCAAAAGACACAAGTCAAGACAAAGGGCCCACTATCCATCTCAGGATTAAGATACAATACAAATGATTGTCTAAAGTGAATTGATTTGCCAAGACAGAATTATTAATCCAAATCAATTCACTCTATGTCCCGATCCAACACATCGCCACCTATGACAACGTGCCAATGTTTCTATCCATGGAGTCCAACTCCGATGGTCAAGATAAACCATCTCCCAATAGGGATATAGACAACATAACAATCTTTGCATGAATAAAGCGCCCAACTTTATTCCCTCGATTGCGGATCATACATTTTAGACCGTCACCTTAAGAATCGTGTCTGTCGCATAATCAGTCTATCATATGCCCAATTCTTAAAGGTTTAGACGACAGTCTCAGACTACTATTTGCTTAACATACATTCAACAAATATGAACATAAAGAGGACAAGATTTAGTATATATAAATAAATAAATTCTTTATTGATAAAAATGTCTCCAAAAACGTATTACACTTTTACTCCTTAGGGCATACATGTCTAACAATCTCCCACTTGCACTAAGTGAGTAAATACAACAAATTTCGCATCCCCATAGCTTCCACATGTTTCTCGAAGACTCTCCCAGTAAGTGTCTTCATAAATGAATCAGCTAAATTGTCATCTGACGCGATCTTGCACACCATGACATGCCCGCCTTCAACGAAGTCCTTTATCACATGATACTTCTGATCAATATGCTTATTCTTCTTGTGAAATCTTGTTTCCTTAGCATTAGCTACCGTCGTACTGTTATCACAGTACAGTGATACCGTCTTATCCATACTAGGAACTACCTCAAGATCCCCAAGGAACTTGCAGAGCCACACTGCTTCTTTCGAAGCATCACTAGCTGCCACATACTCGGTCTCCATCGTTGAATCTGAAGTGTAATCTTGCTTCGCACTTCTCCAACTGATGGCACCGCTACCCAGAGTAAACACAAACCCCGAAGTCGATTTCCTAAAATCTAGACATGATTGAAAATCCAAGTCAGTGTATCCTAGAGGAGTCAAGTCCTCACCCGAATGCACAAGCATATATCCTCGAGTCCTTTTCAGGTACTTGAAAATATGCTTTACCGTAACCCAATGGTTCGGTCCTGGATCCGCCTGAAATTGACTTACAATCCCAACCGCATAACTTATATCCGGTCGTGTACAAAGCATGGCATACATGAGACTACCCACCGCCGAAGCATAAGGCACATTTTTCATGTATTCTCTTTCTTCATAAGACTTTGGAGAGTTTTTCTTAGAAAGAGTAATTCTAGACCTAGATGGTTGCCCACCTTTCTTAGAATCCTACATTGCAAACCTCTTGAGAATTTTATCTATGTAGCCAGCCTGTGACAAAGCTATCATTTTGTTCTTCTTATCTTGAAAGATCTGGATACCGCCAACAAAATTAGCCTCACCCAAGTCCTTCATATCAAACTGCTTAGTCAACCATAATTTGACCGATGACAACGCCCCAACGTCATTGCCAATTAGTAGAATGTCATCTACATAGAGCAGTAGAAAAACCACCTTCCCATCCTTAATGTGTATATAAACACATGGTTTATCTACATTTTGTGAGAACTCATAAGTCTTGATTACATGATCAAATCTTATGTTCCAAGAACGAGAAGCCTACTTAAGTCCATAAATTGACTTAAGCAGCTTACAAACCATAACCTCTTGACTCGTGACCTTGAACCCATCTGACTTTTCTATATAAATGGACTCATCAAGATAGCTATTTAGAAAAGCCGTCTTGACATCTATCTGCCAAATCTCGTAGTCGAGAGCGGCAACTATGGATAAGAGAATCCGGATGGACTTAAGCATGGCTACAGGCGAAAAGGTTTTCTCATAATCGATTCCTTCCTTTTGCATATAACCTTTAACTGCCAATCTAGCCTTAAAGGTTTCGACCTTTCCATCCACTCCTCTTTTCCTCTTGTAGATCCACTTACACCCTATAGGTTTTACCCCTTCGGGAAGATCCACAAGCTCCCAGACATGATTAGTCTCCATAGAATTCATCTCTACGTTCATCGCCTCTGTCCAAAGTTTTGAATCAACATCCTCCATAGCTTTTGTGTAAGTATAAAGATCCCTGTCTTGTTCATCCGGTTCAGCCAAGAAGACCTCCCCATTGAACATATACCTTTCAGGTTGACGCCCGATCCTCCTACTACTCCGAAGCACCTAAGATTGTTGTTCAAGTTTGTTTGGTTTTTCTACACTGATCGGAATGATTTCGTTTGGAACCTCCAGAGTGATCGGATCACTCCTTAACTCCTCAAGCACTACTTTGCTTTGAGGTTTAAAGTCGTCCATGTAACTCTCCTCAAGGAAAGTTGCATTAGTTGAAACAACGACTTTATTTTCCTTTGGGTTATAAAAATAACCCCCTTTAGTCCCTTTTAGATATCCTATAAACACGCAAACTTTCGAACGTACTTCCAACTTATTTGGATCCTTAAACAGGACATGAGCCGGACATCCCCATATGCGAATATAGTTTAAGGATGTCTTCCTTCTTGCCCACAACTCGTGAGGAGTTTTAGGGATTGATTTTGAAGGCACATTGTTCAAAAGATAGCATGCAGTTTGTAGTGTATATCCCCAAAAGGATAAAGGTAATGATGAATAACTCATCATGGACCTGACCATGTTCAACAAAGTCCTATTTCTTTTCTCCGCTATGCTATTCTGCTGTAGAGTGCCCAGCACAGTCAAATTGGATAAAATCCCATTCTCTAACAAGTGTCCCAAGAACTCATCAGAAAGGTATTCCCCACCTCGATCGGATCGAAGTGCCTTTATAGGTCTACCCAATTGCTTTTTTACTTCAGCCTGAAACTCCCTGAACTTGTCAAAAGTTTCACTTTTGTGGTGCATCAGGGACACATACCCATATCTTGAGTAATCGTCAATAAAAGTGACGAAGTACTCATACCCTCCTCATGCCCGAATGTTCATCGGTCCACAAACATCACTATGTACAAGTTCTAGAACCCCTTCGGCCCTATTGCCTTTAGACCCGTATGGTCTTTTGGTCATTTTACCCTCCAAACAAGATTCACATTGAGGTATAGATTCCACCTTTAAGTGACTTAAAGGTCCATCCCTTACCAACCTTTGAATCCTATTTAGGTTAATGTGACCAAGGCGCAAATGCCAAAGATAAGTCTTATTAGAGTGAGAAGTTTTAAGTCTTTTAGAATTATTATCATTCATCTCAACATTAAGCAATAAGTCCATATTAGGTTTGATAAAATATAGATTATTTTGCATCCATCCAGAACAGATAAAAGATTTGTTTTTACAAATCACCATTTTTTCATTAAAAGATACCACATAGGAGTCTTTAAATAAACAAGATACAGAAATTATATTCCTTTTAAATTTAGGAACATAAAAACAATCTCATAAAAATAAATTCCTATAGTTATCAAAGAAATCTTGATGTTGAGCCTGCAGAGCATTATTCATGCTAGCCATAACATAACAGCGGGCCTGATCATTGGCATCTTTTCAGCGGTCATACGCTTGGAATTCCTCATTAGATGAGTCTCCCATAGGCTCGGGAGGATAAGGGGTTTTCATAACATATTTCAGTTTCTCAAAGGACAGGATGATATCCAGGTTCCGTTTCCAATCATTGTAATTCTCACCAGTTAACAGGTTTTTGTCAAGTATCGATGATAAAGCGTTTTTAGACATTTTTAATCTATAATAAAGTATCATATACCAAACATAAGCAAACATATCATAATAATTTAGTAAGATAACAATCATGTAAAATCATACAAATGTGTTTATGTGTCAAAACCTTAAAAATATCACAACCTTACAACGATAATTTCCAACTCAAAATTCAACAAGCTCCTAGGGGAGTCATGCCAAATTCAATCAGGAACACGGATCCCCTCTTGATTAATATATGCCATCTAGGACCCGTATGATCCAACATATATTAATAATCGTTTCTTTAGCCATTAATTTTATTAATAGAGCTTCTAGGGGAGGTTAATAATAAAATTAACGTGAGTGTATAACCATCGTTTCAATATTTTATTCATGGTTTATATTCACCACCTAGGGGTGTGCAACCATAAATCATGCTAAAATACTTTATCCTCTCAGAGATCTAATCTGGTACATAATAGAAATCTCTTCCTAGGGGTCGGAACCACCATGTTCTTCCTATAGACCAACGATGGAGGCCTTAGTTTCTCTCTTCGAAAACCTTCTCTCACTCAATCTTTTGAAATCAAGGTTTTATTTTAAAATTATGCATGAACAATTTTAATATAAGCGGCACTTCCTATTCTATATGACATGTTATCAATATACATGGCAAATCATATTATAACGCAGACAAGCAAAGCAATCAAGCAAAGCTACAAGAAAAATAATAATTACCGTAATATTATGGTTTCACCCTAGAGAATATAAAACTAAGATTACAAGAGAATAATCGAGACATATATCGATTCTTCATCCATGAATCCTCAATTTGTATTCTTCTTCATGTAATTTCCATCTTCAAGTCTTCAATCCCGTATGAATCAAATACTTCATATTTTCGATCATATCCAAATTTAATGTTTCTCATAATCATCTCAAAAATAAAATTAAAACTACACTGCAAAAATTGCACCGTTTTTGAAAAATTTACAGCTCTCGGTCGGTCTGGTCATGCTTCATCGACCTGCCGATCGAAAAGATCGGCCTGTCGACCCATGAAAGTTTAGCATATCGAACTAGAAGTTTAGCCTGCCGGCAGAGCCAGCCAATTTTTGCCCCTCTGACGGCCTACCGAACTACACGTCCGGCCTGCCGATCTGTGACCATCGGCCTGCCGAACTGTGATGTTTAGCATGCCGATCGAGCAAAAATCTCCATTCCAGAAAATACAATTTTAATGCAATTCATCAATTTTATTTTTAACAATTCAAAAACATAAAATTAGAGACTCAGGAAATAGCTGGGTGCGCCATCATCCATCTTTTAGATCCGCTTTCCAGTTCCATCTTCTCCAGATAATTATTTAATTACAAAATTCTCACAAATTTAAAATTAAATAACAATTTTTAGACAGAGATGATAGTCCGTCATCTAATTACATGAAAAACCGAGGTACATATTCTAACCTCTAAGGAACTTAACCGGTATAAATTAATTAATAAATAAATAATTAAATAATAATTTAATCAACCATAATTAATTAATGAACAATTAACCATATAATCCATGACAACATATAATTATATAGAAACCTAGAGTGTCAACTCTCTGTAAAATTAAATTCAAGCATATGAGAGACTAAGATCATAAATTTATATATATAGTATGATCACAAACTCGTAAATTTATGTAAAAACCTATGGCTCTGATACCAATTGTTGAAAAAAATAATGTGAGATGTGCAGCGGAATTTTAAAAATTTTAATATCAGAGTATTTTTTCAAAACACAAGTTTGACATGCTATATGTATAAATTCAATAGATCTTACTAACCTTTGTGTATCGAAGAACCTTTGCAACCTATGAAGAGAAGTAACATTCCAGAAGAGCCTCAACCAACTGGTCTTCTTTGTTATTCTCTATTCACAACCGGAGTGAGTGTGGGCTCACACGTACAGCTCTTCCACCGATGACTCTCTTTCCAACGAATCGAGAGAACCCAAAGCAAGTGTTCGTGATTTGTGAACAAAAGCTCTCAGGGATTTTTTAGATGCTCACTAGAAGAGTATCACTCTTAATCTCTCAATTGATTTGAGTAACTCATGAGACTTACTTCCTTTATATAGCGATTGGTCTTGGGGTTAGTCTTTATCGTATTAGGTCTCAAAAACTCGAAACAAAATCAAGTTCAGATCAATATCTAATAAGATCCGCGTGAAAATACGTAATTTTATCGCTTGTTATCGGCAGGCAGAACAGGCCCCATCAGCAGGCCAAACACATAGATCGACAGGCCGAACTGCCACGCAAATTTCTCCACAAATCTTTTATTTTTCACCCGAGATTCTATAAGATAAAGTCTCAGTTTTGATTCAAATAACCCAATAGAGAAGTTATCTGTTTAAAACAAACTTTATCAAGATAATCTCTAAGAAAATAAATCAATTCACAATAATTCTACAAGTTTATCTTGATTTAATTTATCCAATTAAATCAACCAATAAACAGACAAAGAATTATCCGATCTCAATAATTTAACAAGTTTATCTTAAATTAATTTTATTACAAAATTAATTCAACCAATAAACAGACATGAATTATTTGATTCTTTCAAATTTTAAACCAATCCGATAAATCTGACATAAGTCACCAATTATTGAAAAAGCACGCCGTATCGTTACAGGATTTTGTGAGCTAGCAAAGGGGACCAAAATGGACCTATAAAGTTCAAGCTCATGATAATTATGAAACCTAATATTCCAGATATACATTTCACAATTATCAACTCCAACGCTACTCCACTAAAAGCTTGGAGCTACACTCTCGAACTTTATAGAATTACAAAGCCCATATAGCTAAGTCTCCATAACATATCAAAGTGTATCGTATCCCCATATGATAATCCATAATCGACTTAAGGACAAGTTATGTCTTACCTTTCTGATTATTTTTATCTTACGTTCCATTATCTCACCATTAGAAAACTTACCATCCATAGATAGTATACCATTTGGTTACACCTATGTATCCAAATGGTTGAGCGCTTCTGTTTTCCAATTACAAGATAACGCATATAAGAGGATATCATTACTCCTAAAGAGGAGCTATGGATTCCATATCTATGAATAACAAGTCTACGCCATCAAGAGTCATGCCTCTAATGTACCGACATGCATACCACTATTGAGATGTGGGAGTCATCCTTTGGTACATCAAAAGACACAAGTGGAGACAACGGGCCTACTATCCATCTCAAGATTAAGATACAATACAAATGATTGTCTAAAGTGAATCGATTTGCCAAGACAGAATTATCAATCCAAATCAATTCACTCTATGTCCCGATCCAACACATCGTCATCTATGACAACATGCCAATGTTTCTATTCACTCAGTCCAACTCCGATGGTCAAGACAAACCATCTCCCAATAGGGATATAGACAATATAACAATCTTTGCATGAATAAAGTGCCCAACTTTATTCCCTCGATTGCGGATCATACGTTTTAGACCGTCACCTTAAGAATCGTGTCTCCACGTAATCAGTCCATCATATGCCTAATTCTTAAAGGTTTAGAGTGACAGTCTTAGACTACTGTTTGCTTAACATACATTCAACAAATATGAACGTAAAGAGGACAAGATTTGGTATATATAAATAAATAAATTCTTTATTGATAAAAATGTCTCCAAAAACGTATTACATTTTTACTCCTTAGGGCATACATGTCTAACAAATCTATAGTCCCGTGACTGAGAAGTTGTAATCCCGTAACTAGGCTATCAAGATTTTGATAACTTAAGATTTTGAATTTCTTAGTTTTGTATAAGAATTATTATTTTAATTTTTCCATTGCTTAAAGTTTTTCATATATAAATTTCATTCATTTTAAGAAAATTCCATGAGAAGTAGTGCTTTTTTTAGGCTAGTCAGATATACTTAATTTGATGGATGACCTGTTAGCTTAGGGGATGTTATGGCTTCACTACTCAAACTTTTCTCAAATTTAAAATTATATGAAAACCTAGTTTCATGATATGCAAAATGTTCTAATTTTCAAAGATTTTCAAGAGCATTAAGATTTGCAAATGATTTCTACAAATTTTAGAAATCTATGATAAATTCAAGGGGTTTCAAAGTAAATGGTTGTTTTTAAGCCATTTTAGCACATGGTTGAAGTGTTGTTAAATTAAAAAAATAATCGTTTTGAAAATGGTTAATTGATGATTTATTGACTTGTAGTTATGATTGATAAACTTGGTAGTTTATTAATTAGTGGCAAGCTAATTTCAATCTATAGTTTAAGGGTATATTAGGGATAAACCATTAGTAAACTATCCATGCTAGTTAATAATTGATAAACTCTTGATTTATCATTATTAATTGTTGCAAAAAAAAAACACTTATTTATCTTTAAAAAAGAAAAAAAAAAAGTTCAGTCGTTTATCTGAAGTGACCTTTTTCAGTAAATGTCCAAAGCTTTTTTACATTAGATAAATGATTGTTTTTAGAAAATATTAATAGTAGTGGTTATCGCTGATTAATGTAATGGTTTATCGTTAATTAACCATTATCATGTAGTAATTAACTAATTTCAATCAATAATTTATCGGTGTATCAATAATAAACCGTTGATAAATTATAACAGGCTTGTTAATCAATGATAACCATAATTCTCAATTCGAAGCATTTTAGTAATTTTGATTGAAATTATTATCATGTGAGTCTCGAGTGAGTAAAACCATGATGAAATAGATGGTTGTCAATTAATTTTGTTCTTTTGCACCTAAAACAAGATGTTATACCTGGTTAAACAAAGAGAGAGAATAGAGACCAATTCATCATTTGCTTAAGAGGTTAGGGACTAGCTGAACCATTGACCTAATGCCAATATAGTTTAGTTTTGAACTACTTTTTTTTTAATATATATAAGTTAAATTTAACATAGTTTTCTGTTTTATTTTTATATTGTTCTCTATTTTTTTTCATGCTCGTCGTTGAATTTTCCTTAAAAGTGAATTATTTTTGTACTTGTGTGAAAATGATCTTCTTTAGCATTTTAAATTCTTCTAAACTAGTGTGTGTGTGTGTGTGTTTATTTAGAATAAAAAAATAAACTAACTTTTAATAGGGCAAAATTATTACCTTTTATTATTTTATTTTAATATATGTGCTAACTTTTCAAATATTGGAAAAGTATGGTTTTAAAATTTACCTAATTGATGAGTTGATCTTTGGTCTTTTTGACTCTTTCAACTAAAATGCTTATTTTGGTCAAAGCTTCAATTAATTAGGTGTGATATATGTATCAAGTTCTAATTGAAGTTTTTATGATGTAGGTGGTACATAAAAAATAAAAATAAGAAAAATTTACATTGAAATTCCAAAAGGAAATATGGTTATTTGCACAAATAGTCTCTAAAGATATGTATTTGTTTTGTTTTGACATCTAACATTCCTTTTAGATATAAAGCTACCTTGTATTTATAAATTGTATAGTTGGTCCTAATGAATATTTTAAGACAAAATGTAGCATGAGTATAAATATATTAAGATTTTATGAAAATAGGTTAATAATAGAATTAGACAGATCTAAGAATATATTCTAAAAAGGAAAAAAAATATTTGGACTAATAATACAATTTTATTTTTTTGTTTAGACTGAATTTAAAACTACCTTTTTTATTACTTTTTTTTAAAAAAAATTTCCTTATATCACTTAAATTATGTCTAAAAATAGATAGTTTATTAGTTGAGGAATTAAATTATATATTTTATAAATCAAGTGAAACTTTGATTTAGTTTTTTGGTCTAGAGAAACTCTAAAAGACACACGCACACAAGCTATGAAATAAATGAAAGAAATTAACCACAATAAAAGTTAGAATCGAACACAAGTAAGAAGATTATTTCAGTGAGAATGACATTTAAGAAATCTAACAGAAAGAGAGCGACAAAATTAAAATCTAAGGAAAAAAAAAGATGAATAGAAAGGCAACTGTAAGATAATATTGGGAGAATGCAGTAGGCAAATGAAGCCAAAAGAAAGAGAGCAAAAAAGTAAAGCTCCAAAAAAAGAAAAAAAAAGTAAAAAAAAATATAGGGTACCAAAAAGATAAAAAAAAAAAAAGATAAAGCATTATTTGTAAAAGATTGGTTGGCAGATAGGGTTTAAAAAGAGAGTAAATTGATCAAATGATCCCTAATCTATTTAAAAGGTGACTATTTGGTCCCAATTATTTTTAAGCTGAAAAACAACATTAAACTCAAAAAAGGGCTCACAAGGACTAAATTGATTGATGTCCATTTATTTGGTGATCATGTGCATGGCACATAACTAAATATTTTTAGTAAAATCATAAATTTTTACTACATTTTAATAAAATTAAACAAAATTAAGTTAAATTGCAATACGTAGAGGAAAAAAAAAACCAAAAAAACAAATCCACTATCTCCTCTTTTGTTTTCTAGAACCGTCAACCCTCCGGCAACCCCCTCTGGCCAACCACCGCCTCTGCCTTTTCTCTTTCTTCACCTTTTTCTCCTCTTCCTTCTCCTCCTCCTCCTCCACCTTCTTCTTCCTCCTCCTCTGTCGGAAAATAAAGTGAAGTGCGTAGCAGAATTTTTTTTAAAAAAATTTATATCAGAGTAATTTTCAAAACACAAATTTGACATGCTATATATGTATAAATTAAACAGATCTTACTAACCTTTGTGTGCCGAAGAACCTCCGCAACCCGTGAAGAGAAGTAACGTTCCAAAGGAGTCTCTATCAACTGGTCTTCTTTGCTATTCTCTGTCCACGATTGGAATAAGTGTAGGCTCACACATACAGCTCTTCCACCGGTGACTCTCCTTCCAACCAATCGAGAGAACCCAAAGCAAGTGTTCGTGATTTGTGAACAAAAGCTCTCAGGGAGTTTTCAGATTCCCACTTAGCAGAGTATCACTCTTAATCTCTCAATTGATCTGAGTAACTCATGAGACTTACTCCCTTTATATAGCGATTGGTCTTAGGGTCAGTCCATATCAGATTAGGTCTCAAAAACTCAAAACAGAATCAAGTTCAGATCAATATCTGATAAGATCCGCGTGAAAACGTGTAATCTTATCTCTTGCTAATCGGCAGGCCAAACAGCCTGATCAGTAGGCCGAACACGTAGATCGATAGGCCGAACTCCCACGTAAATCTCTCCGTGAATCTTTTATTTTTCACCCGAGATTCTATAGGATAAAGTCTCAGTTTTAATTCAAATAACCCAATAGAGAAGTTATCTTATCAAAACAACTGTATCAAGATAATCTCTAAGAAAATAAATCAATTCACAATAATTCTACAAGTTTATCTTGATCTAATTTATCCAATTAAATCAACCGATAAACAGACAAGAATTATCCGATCCCAATAATTTAACAAGTTTATCTTAAATTAATTTTATTACAAAATTAATTCAACTAATAAACAGACATGAATTATTTAATTCTTTCAAATTTAATATATCTGATAAATCCAACATAAGTCACCAATTGTTGAAAAAGCACGCCGTGTCGTTACAGGATTTTGTGAGCTAGCAAAGGGACCAAATGGACCTATATAGTTCAAGCTCCTGATAATTATGAAACTCAATATCCCAAATATACATTTCATAATTATCAACTCCAACGCTACTCCACTAAAAGCTTGGAGCTGCACTCTTGAACTACATAGAATTACGAAGCCCGTATAGTCAAGTCTCCATGACATATCATAGTGTATCGTATCCCCATATGATAATCCATAATTAGCTTAAAGACAAGTTCTGTCTTACCTTCTCGATTATTTTTATCTAATATTCCATCATCTCACCATCAAAAAACTTACTATCGAAAGATAGTATACCATTTGGTTACACTTATGTATCCAAATGGTTGAGCGCTCTAGTTTTCCAATTACAGGACAACGCATATAATAGGATATCATCACTCCTAAAGAGGAGCTATGGATTCCATATCTATAAATAATAAGTCTATGCCATCAAGAGTCATGCCTCCAACGTACTGGCATGCATACCACTATTGAGATGTGGGAGTCATCCTTTGGTACATCAAAAGACACAAGTGGAGACAATGGGCCTACTATCCATCTCAAGATTAAGATACAATACAAGTGATTGTCTAAAGTGAATCGATTTGCCAAGACAGAATTATTAATCCAAATCAATTCATTCTATGTCCCAATCCAACACATCGTCATCTATGACAACATGCCAATGTTTCTATTCACGGAGTCCAACTCCGATGGTCAAGACAAACCATCTCCCAATAGGGATATAGACAACATAACAATCTTTGCATGAATAAAGTGCCTAACTTTATTCCCTCAATTGCGGATCATATGATTTAGACCATCACTTTAAGAATCGTGTCTTCTGCATAATTCGTCCATCATATGCTCAATTCTTAAGGTTTAGACCGACAGTCTCAGACTATTGTTTGCTTAACATACATTCAACAAATATAAACGTAAAGAGGAAAAGATTTGGTACATAAATAATGAATAAATTCTTTATTGGTAAGAAAATGTCTCCAAAAACTTATTACATTTTTACTCCCTATGGCATACATGTCTAACAATCTCCCACTTGTACTAAGTAAGTAAATATGACAAATCTCGCATCCCCATAGCTTCCACATACCTTTCGAAGACTCTCCCAGAAAGTGTCTTCGTAAATGGATCAGCTAAATTGTCCTCTGATGCGATCTTGCACACCATGACATACCCGCCCTCAACGAAGTCCTTTATTACATGATCCTTCCGATCAATATGTTTACTTTTTTTGTGAAATCTTGGTTCCTTAGCATTAGCTACTGCCGCACTTTATTATAGTATAGTGATACCGCCTTATCCATGCTAGGAACAACCTCAAGATCCCCAAGGGACTTGCGGAGCCACATTGCTTCTTTCGAAGCATCACTAGCTGCTACATACTCGGCCTCCATCGTTGAATCCGAAGTGCAATCTTGCTTAGCACTTCTCCAACTAATGGCACCGTCGCCCAGAGTAAACACAAAACCCGAAGTCGATTTACTAGAATCCAGACAGGATTGAAAATCTGAATTAGTATATCCTAGAGGAGTCAGGTCCTCACCCGAATATACAAGCATATACCCTCGAGTCGTTCGCAGGTACTTGAAAATATGCTTTACCACAACCCAATGGTTCGGGCCTAGATCCGCCTGAAATTGACTTACAATCCCGACCGCATAGGTAATATTCGGTCGTGTGCAAAGCATGGCATACATGAGACTACCCACTGCTGAAGCATAAGGTACCTTCTTCATGTATTCTCTTTCTTCATAAGACTTTGGAGAGTCTTTCTTAGAAAGAGTAATTCCAGACCTAGATGGTTGCCCACCTTTCTTGGAATCCTACATTGCAAACCTCCTGAGAATTTTATCTATGTAGCCGGCCTGAGACAAAGCTATCATTTTGTTCTTCCTACCTGAAAGATCTGGATACCGAGAACAAAATTAGCCTCTCCTAAGTCCTTCATGTCAAACTGCTTGGTCAACCATAATTTGACCGATGACAATGCCCCAACGTCATTGCTAATCAGCAGAATGTCATCTACATAGAGTAGTAGAAAAACTACCTTATTATCCTTAATGTGATTATAAACACATGGTTCATCCACATTTTGTGAGAACCCATAAGTCTTGATCACCTGATCAATTCTTATGTTCCAAGAACGAGAAGCCTGCTTAAGTCCATAAATTGACTTTAGAAGCTTACAAACTTTACCCTCTTGACCCGTGACCTTGAACCCATCTGGTTGTTCCATATAAATGGATTCATCAAGATAGCCATTTAGAAAAGCCATCTTGACATCCATCTGTCAAATCTAGTAGTCGAGAGCGACAACTATGGACAAGAGAATCTGGATGGACTTAAGCATGGCTACAGGCGAAAAGGTTTCCTCATAATCGATTCCTTCCTTTTGCGTATAACCCTTAGCTACAAGTCTAGCCTTAAAAGTTTTGACCTTTCCATCCATTCCACTTTTCCTCTTGTAGATTCACTTACACCCTATGGGTTTTAGCCCTTCGGGAAGATCCATAAGCTCTCGACCTGATTAGTATCCATAGACTTCATCTCTGTGTTCATGGCTTCTGTCCAGAGTTTTGAATCAACATCCTCCATAGCTTTTGCGTAAGTATAAGGATCCCTATCATGTTCATCTGGTCCAACCAAGAAGACCTCCCCATTGAACATATACCTCTCAGGTTGACGCCCAATCCTCCCCCTACGTCGAAGCCCCATAGGTCGTTGTTCAGGTTCGTTTGGTTTTTCTACACTGATCGGAATGGTTTCGTTTGGAACCTCCAGAGTGATCGGATCACTCCTTAACTCCTCAAGCACTACTTTGCTTCGAGGTTTAAAGTCGTCCATGTAACTCTCCTCAAGGAAAGTTGCATTAGTTGAAACAACGACTTTATTTTCCTTTGGATTATAAAAATAACCCCCTTTAGTCCATTTTAGATATCCTACAAACATGCAAACTTTCGAACGTGCTTCCAACTTATTTGGATCCTTAAATAGGACACGAGCTAGACATCCCTATATGCGAATATAGTTTAAGGATGTCTTCCTTCTTGTCCACAACTCATGAGGAGTTTTAGGGACTGATTTTGAAGGCACATTGTTCAAAAGATAACATGCAGTTTGTAGTGCATATCCCCAAAAGGATAAAGGTAATGATGAATAACTCATCATGGACCTAATCATGTCCAAAAAAGTCCTATTTCTTCTCTCCACTACACCATTTTGCTGCGGAGTGCCCGGCGCAGCCAAATGGGATAAGATCTCATTCTCTAACAAGTGTCCCAAGAACTCATCAGAAAGGTATTCTCCACCTCGATCAGATCGAAGTGCCTTTATGGGTCTACCCAATTGCTTTTCCACTTCAGCCTGAAACTCCCTAAACTTGTCAAAAGTTTTGCTTTTGTGGTGCATTAGGTACACATACCCATATCTTGAGTAATCGTTAATAAAAGTGACGAAGTACTCATGCCCTCCTCGTGCCCAGATGTTCAACGGTCCGCAAATATCACTATGCACAAGTTCTAGAACCCCTTCGGCCCTATTGCCTTTAGACCCAAATGGTCTTTTGGTCATTTTACCCTCCAAACAAGATTCACATTGAGGTATAGATTCCACCTTTAAGTGACTTAAAGGTCCATCCCTTACCAACCTTTGAATCTTATTCAAGTTAATGTAACCAAGGTGCAAATACCAAAGATAAGTCTTATTAGAGTGAGAAGTTTTAAGTCTTTTAGAGTTATTATCATTCATCCCAGCATTAAACAATAAGTCCATCTTAGGCTTGATAAAATATAGATTATTTTGCATCCATCTAGAATAGATAAAAGATTTGTTTTTACGAATTACCACTTTCAATTAAAAGATACTGCGTAGGAGTTTTTAAATAAACAAGATACAGAAATTAAATTCCTTTTAAATTTAGGAACATAAAAACAATCTTGCAAAAATAAATTCCTATAGTTATCAAAATAAAGATGGACGTCTCCCACTGCTTCCGTTGAGACTAAGGATCCATCACCCATCCGGAGAGTGAAGTCTTCATGTAGTAGACTTCTCGTTTCTTTGAACCCCTGTAGAGAAACACAAACATGATTAGTTGCACTAGAATCTATGACCCAAATGTCTCTAGATTCCTCAACCAAACAAGTTTTGAAATACAAAAGATCACACCTACCTCCTTTGGAAAGGAAGTCCTTGTAATGCTTCTTAATATGCCCGACCTTTCCACAGAAGAAGCACTTAAGCTTCTTTGGGTTCTTCTTCGTCTTTTTCTTGCTCTTGGTGCTAGCAGGAACAAAAGACTTCCCTTTCTTGGTCTGTTGCTTCTTTCCATTCCCAGAGTTGAGATTGGAACCAGAAGTAGCTACCATGTTGGTCTCACCACCCGCAGGAGACTCCCTAATCAACAGTCCAAACTCCTATAACTGTTTCATTAATTCTATCAAGTCATATCCCGTATATTGCTCAAATTAAATGTAGCTCTAAACGGAATAAATTCCTTAGACAGAGTCTCAAAGACCATAGTCATCTGAGTTTCAGCATTGATGTCGGCTCCATTAGTTTGAGCCTCAGCGAGGTAACCCATGACCAACATCATATACTCCTTTACAGAAGTCCCCGGTCTCTGTCTACAGTTTAAGAGTTTCCAAAGCGTCCCTCGTCGCTTTATTATGGCCTGGCCTCCAAACATATCCTCAAGATTATCCAAGATCTGCTTCGCACTCTCATAATCCTGATGTTGAGCTTGCAGCACATTATTCATGCTGGCCATAACATAGCAGCGGGCCAGATCATTAGCATCTTTCCAGTGGTCATACTCTTGGAATTGCTCATTAGATGAGTCTCCCGTTGGCTCGGGAGGACAAGGGGTTGTCAGAACATATTTCAGTTTCTCAAAGGGCTGGACGACATCCAGGTTTCATTTCTAATCATTGTAATTCTCACCAGTTAACAGGTTTTTGTCAAGTATCGATGATAAAGCATTTTTAGACATTCTTAATCTACAAAAAAGAATCATATACCAAACAAAAGCAAACATATCATAATAATTTAGTAAGATAACACAATCATATAAAATCATACAAATGTGTTTATGTGTCAAAACCTTAAAAATATCACAACCTTACAATGATAATTCCCAACTTAGAATTCAACAAGCTCCTAGGGGAGTCATGTCAAATTCAATCAGGAACACGGATGCCCTCCTGATTAATATATGCCATCCAGGACTCGTATGATCCAACATATATTAATAATCGTTTCTTTGGCCATTAATTTTATTAACAGAGCTCCTAGGGGAGGTTAATAATAAAATTAACGTGAGTGTATAACCATCATTTCAATATTTTATCCATGATTTATAATCACCACCTAGGGGTGTGCAACCATAAATCATGTTAAAATACCTTATCCTCTCAGAGATCCAATCTGATACATGATAGAAATCCCTTCCTAGGGGTCGGTACCACCATGTTCTACCTATGGACCAACGATGGAGGCCTTAGGTTCTCTCTTCGGAAACCTTCTCCCACTCAATCTTTTAAAATTAAGGTTTTATTTTAAAATTATCCATGAACAATTTTAATATGAGCGGCACTTCCTATTCTATATGACATGTTATCAATATACATGGCAAATCATATTATAATGCAAACAAGCAAAGCTACAAGAAAAATAATAATTACCGTAATATTATGGTTCCACCCTAGAGAATATAAAACTAAGATTACAAGAGAATAATCGAGGCATATATCGATTCTTCATCCTTGAATCCTCAAGTTGTTTCCTTCTTCATGTAATTCTCATCTTCAAGTCTTCAATCCTGTATGAATCAAATACTTCATACTTCCGATCATATCCAAATTTAATGTTTCTTAGAATCGTCTCAAAAATAAAATTAAAACTGTACTACAAAAATTGCATCTTTTTTGGAAATTTTCCAGCTCTCGGTCGGCAGGCCGATCTGGGTGATCGGCTTGCCGGTCATGCTTCATCAGCCTGTCGATCGAAAAGATCGGCCTACCGACCCATGAAAGTTTAGCCTGCCGAACTAAAAGTTTGGCCTACAGGCAGAGCCGCCTGATTTCTGTCCCACTGACGGCTTCCCAAACCACACGTCCGGCCTACCGATCTGTGACCATCGGCCTGCCGAACTGGAGGGTTCGGCATGCTGATTGAGCAGAAATCTCCCATTCCAGAAAATATAATTTTAATGCAATTCATCAATTTTATTTTCAACAATCTAAAAACATAAAATTAAAGACTCAGTAAATACCTGGATGCGCCATTATCCATCTTCTAAATCCGCTTTCTAGATCCGTCTTCTCCAAATAATTATTTAATTACAAAATTCTTACAAATTTAAAATTAAATAACAATTCCTAGACGGAGATGATAGTCCACCATCTAATTACATAAAAAACCTAGATACACATTCTAACCTCTAAGAAACCATAACCGGCATAAATTAAGTAATTAATAATTAATTAAATAATAATTTAATCAACCATAATTAATTAATGAACACTCACCACATAATCCAGACAACATATAATTATATAGAAACCTAGAGTGCTAACTCTCTATAAAATTAAATTTAAGCATATGAGAGATTAAGATCACAAAATTTATACATATAACATGATCACAAACTCGTAAATTTATGTAAAAACCACAACTCTGATACCAATTGTTGGAAAACAAAGTAAAGTGCACAGCAGAATTATTTTTTTTTAAAATTATATTAGAGTAATTTCTAAAACACAACTTTGACATGCTATATACGTATAAATTAAACAGATCTTACTAACCTTTGTGTGCCGAAGAACCTCTGCAATCCGTGAAAAGAAGTAACATTTCAGAAGAGCCTCTACCAACTAGTCTTCTGTGCTATTCTCTATCCACGACCGGAATGAGTGTGGGCTCACACGTACAGCTCTTTCACCGGTGACTCTCCTTCCAACCAATCGAGAGAACCCAAAGCAAGTATTCGTGATTTGTGAACAAAAGCTCTCAGGGTGTTTTTAGATTCTCACTTAGCAGAGTATCACTTTTAATCTCTCAATTGATCTGAGTAACTCATGAGACTTACTCCCTTTATATAGCGATTGGTCCTGGGGTTAGTCCTTATCAGATTAGGTCTCAAAAACTCGAAACAGAATCAAGTTCGGATCAATATCTGATAAGATCCGCATGAAAATGTGTAATCTTATCTCTCGCAAATCAGCAGGCCGAATAGCCTGATTGACAGGTCGAACAGGCCCCATCGGCAGGCCGAACACATAGATCGGTAGGCCGAACTCCCATGTAAATTTCTCCGTAAATCTTTTATTTTCCACCCGAGATTCTATAGGATAAAGTCTTAGTTTTAATTCAAATAGCCCAATAGAAAAGTTATCTAATCAAAACAACTTTATCAAGATAATCTCTAAGAAAATAAATCAATTCACAATAATTCTACAAGTTTATCTTGATCTAATTTATCCAATTAAATCAACCGATAAACAGACAAGAATTATCCGATCCCAATAATTCAACAAGTTTATTTTGAAATAATTTTATTACAAAATTAATTCAACTGATAAACAGACATGAATTATTTAATTCTTCCAAATTTAACCAATCTAATAAATCTGACATAAGTCACCAATTATTGGAAAAGCACACCGTATCGTTACAGGATTTTGTGAGCTAGCAAAGGGGACCAAATGGACCTATATAGTTCAAATTCCCGATAATTATAAAACCTAATATCCCAGATATACATTTCATAATTATCAACTCCAACGCTACTTCACTAAAAGCTTGGAGCTGCACTCTCGAACTACATAGAATTACGAAGCCCGTATAGCCAAGTCTCCATGACATATCATAGTGTATCGTATCCCCATATGATAATCCATAATCGGCTTAAGGACAAGTTCTGTCTTACCTTCCCAATTATTCTTATCTAATATTCCATCATCTCACCATCAGAAAACTTACTATCGAAAGATAGTATACCATTCGGTTACACTTATGTATCCAAATGGTTGAGCGCTCCAGTTTTCCAATTGCAAGACAACGCATATAATAGGATATCATCACTCCTAAGGAGGAGCTATGGATTCCATATCTATGAATAACAAGTCTACGCCATCAAGAGTCATGCCTCCAACGTACCGGCATGCATACCACTATTAAGATGTAGGTGTCACCCTTTGGTACATCAAAAGACATAAGTCAAGACAACGGGCCCACTATTCATCTCAGGATTAAGATACAACATAAATGATTGTCTAAAGTGAATCGATTTGCCAAGACAAAATTATTAATCCAAATCAATTCACTTGATGTCCCAATCCAACACATTGTCACCTATGACAACATGCCAATGTTTCTATTCACGGAGTCCATCTTCGATGGTCAAGACAAACCATCTCTCAAAAGGGATATAGACAACATAACAATCTTTGCATGAATAAAGCGCCCAACTTTAATCCCTCGATTGCGGATCGTATGATTTAGACCATCACCTTAAGAATCGTGTCTTCCGCATAATCTATCCATCATATGCCCAATTCTTAAGGTTTAGACCGACAGTCTCAGACTATTGTTTACTTAACATATATTCAACAAATATGAAAGTAAAGAGGACGAGATTTGGTACATAAATAATGAATAAATTCTTTATTAATAAAAAAATGTCTCCAAAAACTTATTACATTTTTACTCCCTAGGGCATACATGTCTAACACCCTCCCCCTCCTTCTCCCCCTCATCCTCCTTCTTCTTCTTCTCTCCCCTCTGAAAACATAAATCACTCTATCCCTTATCTCTTACCTTTCAAATCCCACCAACCTAGATCTAAAAACACACAAATGCATAACCAAAAACCCACCACATGTTAGAACAAAATACTGTGATGAAAACCATCATCACCCAAGATCATTCAAGTCAAATCATCGAGTGAATTAATGAGATGCAGAAGCTAACCTGAATCCATAGATAGAATATGATTCTTGAATCTGTATGTTGAGGATCTTCTAAGTCTAGTACGTAAGTCTTCCTTGACTACGTAAGTCTTTTTTCATCTCTGTAATCTTTCTATAGATGGGTAACAGAAAAATAATGTACGTACTAACTTGGAGACCACAACCCCTTTATATAACTGTTAACCTTAGCACCTGTTCTCAATTACCAATTTAGCCTATCATAAAATCTGTAATTATATTTTGGTCTTTACACATAGGGGGCCTACACTTAATAATGCATTAAAAGCCCAAAACCTAAATTGATCACTTTAATTAGTGTAACCTTATTGATAGCTTTTAATACATATTTATTTAATATATTAGCCTATATATTGTATTCTCCCACTTGGGCTATATATGAATCTTTATAAATGTGAATTATACCTTATGAGCTCATGAATTTTGCTATCAAAACCTTATGCATCTCAACAATCTTGTCCATTAACCATATCAATATATGACCAAAGTGACATTCGTTATATATATTGTAACTAGATCTATCAATGATCACATATAGCAATACAACTAATGACAAAGTTCAAGCATAGATGTATAGCATGGAAATTTCACGCAATGTGATCTTAACATGCCTATCTTCAACTGGTCCACCTTAACACTTTAGTGAGATCAAACCATACTAAAATCAGAGTGTGCACAAACCAAAAACTTTATTTTTGTAGAAAATAACAACAAAATATCCATAAACTGAAATAACTGAAAATGTCTATATCAAAAATCATCTAAGATTACAAACTCCTACCAAAACTGAATATCATGAAATGATATGATACCGATATGAGCAATGTACTCATGAAATATTTTGGGTGGCAATTCCTTAGTAAGTAGATCCGTAATCATGAAGTTTGTACTGATGTGCTCTATATACAACTGTCCACTTTGAACTTTTTCTTTCACAACCAAGAACTTGATCTCTATATGATCTGACTTTGTCGAGCTCTTGTTGTTGTTTGAGTATAGAACTGTTGACTTATTGCCACAAAATAACTTGAGTAGTTTTTGAATAGTGTCCACTATACACAACCCTGTGACAAAATTCTGTAACCATATTCTATGATAGAATGCCTCATAACATGTTATGAACTCTGCTGCCATGGTAAATGACGCTATAAGAGACTCTTTAGCACTCTTCTAAGATATAACACTTCCAGCCAAAAGGTAAAAATAAACCGACATAGATTTCATACTATTTTGGCATCCAACATAATCGGAGTTAATATACCTAATGATCTCAAGCTGTTTCGACCTTCGATACATGAGCATGCAGTCCTTTGTTCTCTGTAAATACCTCAAGACTTGTTTGGTTGTTATCTAGTGATCCTTTCTGGGATTACTTAAGTATCTGCCCAACATCCCTATAACGTATGCAATATCAGGAAGCGTACAAACGGGCATACATCAAACTCCCTACTGCGATGGACAAGGAATCTTTTGCATTTCTTGAATCTCAAAATCATTCTTAAGGCATTGATTGAGACTAAACTTGTCTCCCTTAGCCTAAGGGGTATCACCTAGTTTGCAATCCTACATGCCATATCTCTCAAGAACCTTTTCGATATAGCTCTTTTGTGATAATCCAAGAATACCCTGAGAGCGATCCTGGTGTATCTATATACCCAACACAAAAGAAACGTCACCGAGATCCTTCATCTCTAATTTCTGTGATAGAAATCTCTTAGTTTCATGCAGTAAACTTATATCGTTGCTAGCAAGTAAAATGTCATCGACATATAAAACCACGAAAATACACGTACTTCCACTAAACTTGTATATATACAATCATCGACCACATTCATCTCAAAACTGAACGTGATGATAACCCGATAAAATTTATAATACCATTGATGAGACGCCTGCTTAAGCCCATAAATGGATTTTTTTAATTTGCAAACCATCTTCTTTGCATCTCTCGACACAAAGTTTTCTGGTTGCACCATATAGATTGTCTCATCAATGTCATCATTGAGAAACGTAGTCTTAACATTCATCTAATGAAGCTCAAGGTTAAAATGCACCACTAATGCCCTTATAATCCTGAAAGAGTTTTTTGAAGAAACCAAAGAGAAAGTCTTTTTATAATCAATGTTCTCTTTCTGTGTAAAGCCTTTAGCGACAAAAATGAGCTTTGTACCTCACTACATCGCCTTTTAAATCCCTCTTGGTCTTAAATATCCATTTACAACTAATGGGTTTCGCTCCTTTAAGCAATGGGACAAGATCCTAAACGTCATTGTCCTTTCGTGGACTTTATCTTCTCATTCATGGTATCAATCCACTCTTGAGATCTAGAACTTCCATAGCTTGACGGAAGTTGATTGGATCATCTTCCACCACACCAATGCGAAACTCATGCTCTTGGAGAAAAATAATGTAAGCATCTGGCACCGCACTTCTCCTTTCTTTTGTGGATCTCCTTAATGGTATCAGTTCTTGAGATGGTAGAGCTTATTCTTTTGGAACAATTTCTGGAATGGGAGGTTCTCTGACATTGTCTTGATTTGGGTCTGCTTCTTGAACAATGTTAGGAATAGAAGCCTAATCAATATCAATAACAACTATGGGAATATCAACATATTCCTCTTCAAAGACAAAGTTCCTAACCTTATCTCCCCCCACAAACTTGACATCCTTAAAGAATCAAGCGTTTTCCATATCAAAAATCAACTTAGTCATGGGATCATAAAAATTATACCCCTTGGATTTTTTAAAGTATCCAATAAAATAACAACTCACTGTCCTTGAATCCAGTTTCTTTTTATTAGGCCTATAGGGCTTTGTCTCAGTTGGACATTCCCAAACATACAAATGCTTTAGACTAGGTTTCTTGCCCGTCCAAAGTTCGTAAGGGATCTTGGTAGTTGCTTCAGTTGGAACCATGTTAAGGATATATGTTGTAGTCTTAAGTGCTTCTCCCCGAAGCGATTCTAGAAGGTAGAATGAGAGATCATACTCCTCATCATGTCCTTAAGCGTCCTATTTCATCTTTTATTAACACCATTCATAGTGGGCGAACCCAACATAGTGTACTGTGGGACAATACCATATTCCTCTAAGAATTTAGCAAACGGTCCTGAACGTTGTTCACTTAAACCATTGTGTCTGAGTGTTCACCACCACTGTTAGATCTGACGCTTTTAATCCTTTTGTTGAGTTGGTTTTTAACTTCAGCCTTATAATTTTTGAACACGTCCAACGACTGTGACTTTTCATGAATGAGATATATGTAGCTATATCTAGAAAAATCGTCTATGAATGTTATAAAATATTGTTGATTATTCCAAGAAACCATAGAGAATGGCCCACAAATATCTATATGTATAAGTTTTAAGACGTCCAAAGTCCTATTGGCTTTAAATCTCCTTTTATTGGCTTATTTCGCCTTTATACAATCAACACAAACATCAAAATCTGTAAAATCTAAGAAGTCTAGAATTTTTTCTGACATAAGTCTCTCTATTCTCCTTTCAGATATATGACCTAATCTCTTATGCCACAACGCAACTGAATTCTCATTGGTTAATTTTCTCTTTATACCTCATGTACTTAATTGCAGGATTCATTAAATGAAACAATTGTATCAATTAAATAAAGATTATTGTAACCTGATAAAGAACCAGAACCAAGCATTTTTGAATCATGAAAAAAACTAAAATTTTCATTTCCAAAAGAATAAGAATAACCAAATTTGTCTAAAGTAGAAATAGAAATCAAATTCTGTCTAAAAAATAGTACAATAAATGTCTCATCAAGATCCAAATAGAATATAGTCTTTAACAATAATCTAAAATTTTCTATTGCTTTAACTTCAACATTCTTGTCATCACCCACGTAGATGTATCTTTCACCATCATTTGGCATTCGGTATCTCAGGCAATCCTGCATAGACACATTGATATGAGTGGTTGCACTAGAATCTATCCACCGAGTGTGTTTAGGTACCGAAGTTAAATTAACCTCAGAACAAACCAAATTAAGAAGCATACATTTCTTAGCATGCTAAGTGTGGTAGTTGAAGCAATGCCTCTTCTTATGTCCTGCAGCTTTATAAAAGAAACAACCCGTGCCTTTTGGATCATCAGGTCTTTTTTGTTGTTTCTTTTAAGGTGCCATAACTGTAGCTTCCTTATCCTTCTTTCTTTTTTCCCTTTGTCCTTGGAAGTATTAGCCAAATGAGCACTTTCTATCTTTTCATGCTTCAACCTTTCCTCTTCTTACACACAATGTGAGATGAACTCATTAAGAGACCAAGTCTCCTTTTGGCAATTATAGCTCACCTTGAACTGAATTAATTGTGCGGGACGAGATATGAGAACCAAATACACTAGCAAGTCCTCAAAAAGGTCAAGCTTAAGTGCTCTCAATTTTGAAGCAAGATGAGACATCTCCATGATGTACTCCCTAATGTTCCCCTTACCTCTGTATCTCATTGAGATAAGGCTTGCCAAAAGTGTACTTGATTCAGCCTTTTTATTTTTGGCAAATCTCTTTTCAATGTCCTCAAGAAACTCTTTGGCTGTCTTTATCATTTTCAATATAGTGCCCTGAATGCTTCTGGAATGGCCTTCTTCATGATCATCATACATAAGCGATTTGACTTCTCCCACCTTTATATGTCCCTCTTTTCTTCAGAGGAACTCTTATCTGTAAGAGGTGTAGGAGAAGGAACCCTTAACACAAATTCGAGATCCATGACTATAAGAACAATAAGGAGGTTCTCTTGCCATGATTTGAAATTGCTACCATTTAGTATAGGAATGGAATTTATGTTGGTAGCAATGTTTAAAGCAAAACTAGTAGCTGAATCAGAGAACAAAACAAACAAAAAACAAGCTCACATAAGAATCTAAAATAACAATAATAAATCCAAATAAATGTAACCCCATCTCAAGATACCGAACACTCCATTAATATTTAGTCTTTGGATAGAAATATTAACTTGTAAGTGATATCTTGGTGTAGTAATCAAACACTAACAATAAGAACATGTCAAACAATAAATCTTCCTTTATGCCAATTTATTATTCACATATAAAATCGGATAATCATCACGTATTTATCACCATAGGTATATATGTAATTTTTTCAAATATTGGCCTTCCTTTAGGCCGGTCAATATTCACAAAAATTGCATGCACACAACCGTTTATATTTGAAAACAAATTAATTTCTATAAGAGAGGCCACTTTGATAACATATTGCTTCAATTAATTCATCTCAAAATATATATAAAATACCAATATTTGAATTTAAAATTGCACCAAAAATGACCAAAATTAAAATAAAAAATAAAAAAATTTTAGTCAAAAGTCAACCTAGTTAAAGTCAACCAATCAAAGTTAACTGGTCAAAGTCAATCGGTCAACTTGACTAGTCAACCTTGACTGGGTCAATGCTGAACCGAGTCCAGTGGACCAAACCCGTACCCTAACCCAGCCCCTCCTTTTTTTCTTTTTCAGGTCATCCAAGGGTTTAATCCCCTAGGTGCTTTATGGTCATGGGCCCAATTGGGCTGTGTATTTCTTTAGGTTTTTTTCTTAACTCTAGTCACCCAAGGGATTAACCCCTTGGCTCCTCTCTAGTCATGGGCCAAAGTTGGGCCCGTGTATATTGTTTAGTTCAAGGGCCCAAGGAGAATGTGATGTAAGCGGCCGTATCCTGCTACAGCCAAATGGCCACGGCTGCTTGTCGGTCGGCACTGCCTAACGGCAACGTCCAAAAAGGGCACACGCCCGGGGTGGTAAAGCTAGCTACCAGCTAAAATCCCACAACCTTTTTTTTAACCTCTTTCCTTATAGAGTGGCCAAAGACCATTGCTTTCCCTCTAGCCACGGCTCCTTCTTGCCAACGAGGCCTTCGCACCTAGAGTCTTTCACCGGTGATGGTAAGGGTGCCCAGAGGCCACTTTCTCTCCTCCGTCATGGCCAAAGGCCGAGGCTCTGTCTTTTCGGTATGGCCTGACCAGGTTCCAGTGCCTGTGGCAGTAGGGGTGCCATCAATCACTATCTGTTATATATTTGTAAAAAAAAAAAAAGTACATAACAAAAAAAAAACATATATATTAAAACTGAATGTATGAATATAGTCATATTTATTCCTTTCATCATATGCTAATATATATGTTTATATTAACTGAATTCTTATGTAACCATGTACACACACATATATATTATATATACAAAACTAAATCTTGAAAAAATTTTCTTTATAAACTGATCTCGTATATGTGTATATACATATGTATAAATTAAATTCAGCCGAACATATATATTCCATAAAGCATTAAACCAAAAATTCACCAAATAATTGTCTCAAATTCAATAATTTTAAAGAGCCATATATTGTTAAATTTGTGAATTTTCCTATAAGAATCACATCTAAAAAATTATTGATTCTCAATTATTTAACATGAAGAGATTCTAAATATCACTTGTTAGAATAAAATACTTGATGAAAACCATCATCATCTAGGATCATTCATGTCAAATCATTGAGAGAATTAATGAAATGGAAAAGCTAACCTAAATCCATAGATAGAATGTGATTCTTGAGTCTATAGGTTGAGGATCTTTCAAGACTAGTATGTAAGTTCTCCTTCAAAGAATGCATCTATAATCTCTCTGTAGATGGGTAACAAAAAAATAATTTATGTACCGACTTAGGGACCACAACCCCTTTATATAACTACTAACCCTCATAGTTATCCTTAATTACCAATTTAGCCCATCATAAAATTATTAATTATATTTTGGTCTCTATACATAGAAGGCCTACACTTAATGATGAATTAAAAGCTCAAAATTCAAATTGATCACTTTAATTAGACTAACCTTATTGATAGCTTTTAATACACATTTATTTAATATATTAGCCCAAAAATTGGATTAATTCCAAGACCACCATGTTCTGAAAAACCCACCTAGCAAGGTAGACAGGCTTGCAATGGAGGGCTCATCGCTCATTGTCCTGATGGAATGGCAGAGATGGAAGGGATAATGAGCTCGACAAGGGGTGATTTAGGTTCGATGGCTCTGAACTCAACGGAGGGCAACAGCTGGGCTTCGAGGGGGACAACAGGGCAGTTGGGAGGAGTGAATTTGGGAGATCTGCAAGACGATTCAGCAACTAGATTTTGATGGGACAATTTGGTGTTAATGGATGGGCTCGTGATAAGGACAGAGCTTGTGGCCGGAGTTTCCAACGGGCGAAATCCACGGTTGCGACTGATTGTAACAGGTTTTTTTAATTGTTTTTCTTAACTCTGGCCCATATTGTCAGCATCCATCATCAATTAAAGTCACAAATTGCAAATTCTTAGAACTATAAATTGTTAGTTGGTTTTGGTTTTAATTTTTATGTTAGGTTTGAGTATGTTGTGGCACTGAATTTCTAATTGGTTTGGGGTGAAATGGTTTTTTAGTTTATACTAAGAGGTGATGAAAGAGAAGAGAGGGCTTTTATGTTTTTAGCGAGTTTCAGTTCAGTGAAGGGATTGGTCACAATGGAAGGGTAGGAGAGCTCCATTAGTCTGGGTTCGATGAGGGCGGTTCAGGTTTGGCTAAGCTGTTCTGGGTTTGGGTTTAAGTTTTTTTTTTTTTTTTTTAATTCCTAAATGCTAATAGATTTATTTTAGAGTGTTTTATTCTTTTTGAAGTAAAGGATGGTCATGTCACCAAAAAATGAGCGAAATTCAACTCAGGCTTTTTGCAATTTTTTTCAAGATCGTTTCAGCTAAATTAAAATTGAAACTAAGAAGTCATCTTTTAATTAATCGGAGACTATTGAAGTAATTTACTCTCAAAAAAACTGTGGAAATGGCGGAGTTAGAGAGAAAGATCCAAACAATTTTAAAGGTAAGAGAAATGGTAGATAAATGCAGTAAAAAAAAAAAAAGCAGAAGAAGAAGAAGAAACAAAAAAATATACATATGGCGCAAGAGACGAAGAAAATTAAAAAAAAAAGTAAAAGCACCTGACGGTGCGCGGAGGACAACGAAAAGGAGCAGGGCATAGAAATGCACTTTTTTAGTATACCAGTGATAGTGGCACGTACCATAGGCCCGTGTTAACAATTTGCACAAAAAAAATAAAAAATTTAATCCCATTTTACGTTGAAAAAGAAAAGTAGTAGTTTGTACTATGTTCCTTCAAAAAAAGTTGTTTGTACTACAGTCTATATTTAAAGAAAAGATTTTACAAAAATGGAGTTAAGTGCTTGTTTTATCAAAGTTAATTAAAACGTGTAAAAACTTAAAATATATTTTCTCCTGCTTTGTAATTAAAAACTTAATTTATTAATTCGTAATTTATTTTATTATCAGTAGTGGCTTAGTTTTTTAAGATGGTCTATTTTAAAATTTTATAAAGTTTACAACTATATTAACCTAAGTTTCATGACTTCATTTTAATTCTATATGGTATGAATACATAGATTAAATAATGCAAATTTAATAGATTAATAGTCCAATATATGAGGTCTTATTGACTGTTATTCTTTTGTTGTGTTTTTTTTTTCTATATTGTTTTAACTTTGGTTTTGTGAATTCTAATGTAACGGCTGCAATTATATGAAAAGAATAATTAACAATTAAGAAAGAGCCAAAAAGCACTGTTTTCACTTAAAGAAAAGGAAAGCCACTACATCAAGTTGCACCATGTATAAAACATGTTTTCCCCAAAAAAACAACACACGGTTCTCAACTTGACAAAAAAAAAAAAAAAAGGTGAAGCAAGCATGCTAAAGTACACCACCCTGCTTATGTACTCTTTTTGTATATTTATGCATACATATAGAAGTTGATGATTATTATAATTTTTTTAATATTAATCATAATAGAAAATTATTGGTAAAGTAAAAAAGAGGGAGGAAAAAAAATTTTAGGATAAGTAATGAATTAGAAACATAAAATATTAAGTTTTTTGATTGGTTGGATTTATAAACAATCGTCCAATATGATCTATTTTGTGTTTTTAAAAGTGCTGAAGTTATTCTTTTTTTTAATTAAATAGAGATGACAATCTATTCTTGTTTTTAAAATGGCTGGAGTTATTCTTGTTTTTTAATTAAATATTGTTCATCTCTATTTTTCTAATCAATTATAAAATATATGCAATAAAAATTATAAAGAAAAAAAATAATATATAAAAAGTACATGTTAAAAAAAAGAGAGAAAGAGAAGTTAAAAAAAAAATTGATAAAATATAGTTACATGTAACTCGTTATACGCATGCTTTTACACAAACTAGCGATTAAACTAACGACAAAAGGGCAGAGAGAGAGTGAGAGAGAGAGTAAATGGTTGAAGTAAAACTAAGGCTAACTAATTACTAAAAAAAAAAGAAAAGAAAGAAAGATAAGGCTAAGTAACGATTTGTGTAGGTTGATTTGGTGAAATGAGCAATTTAAGGCTCCGTTTGGTATGAGAGAGGGACAATAGGACAAACAATGAGAGTTGTATGGATAGAGAATGTGAAAAATAAAGATAATTATTACAATTTTTCAAGTTATTTAATAGGAAAGAGTAAGAATCGAAAGGATTGATGATAATTTTTTATCTAATTACTATAAAGTTTTTTTTATTATTTATTAATGATAAAATAATTTTTTTATATTAAAATATGATGAATTTGATAGGTCTTCCATTATTAAAAAGATTGATTTTGATAGGCTCAAAAAAATGGGTCATCCCTCCTCTCTTCTCTCTTCTTTTTCTCCCCTCTAACCCAACGAGGGATTTAATCTTTCCTCCCACCTCTCTCCTTCCACCCCTCTCTCCCTCCATCTCTTCCTGCAACCAAACAGATTGCAAATGGGTGCTTTAAAAGGAAATAAAAGGAGTCAAATTTCGGATTTAAAAATGTTGCAAACACACCGCTATGCAAAAAAAGAAGAGTGCATGTCACACTCACTCGCCCGTCAGATCGCGCATTAAACCTATCCGCCTCTCACGTGCAGTACAGCCGATTGTAGAAGAATGCTAGTTAGCATCGTCAGAAACGGGCCCCATCTCATGGGCGTTACCGACAGCTTGCTTGTTCTTGTGCATCGGTTCCAGAAAGTTCCCATGCAGTCGACGCTTATCTCCATTTGTATTGTGCTACGTGAGCCCAATTCTCCCTCTCAGCCCAAGAGGCCAATTGCTGCCTCCCGCATGTGCCACCTTCCTTAGACGCATGACTTGGGATTGTTTCCCTTGTGGGCTGGAGTGATTGGAAACGGATTAAAGTAAAGAACAAATAATAAAGGGCAATTATATAGAACGAAACAGAGAGTATAGAATACACGTGTCTGAGCAGACAAGCAACCGTGTTGAAGCATACCTGGTTGGATGCCAGGTTATACAGCTATTTTATTTACTTATAGAGTTAAAGATTATTTTTGGTTTGTTTTGTAAGATCTTATATTTAAATTTGCTTATTGAATCATTTAAAAAAAATGCTTATTGAAGTAAATAATTTTAAAGACACAAACTCTAATCTCAATATTACTGTATCAACAAACTCTAATCTCAATATTACTGTATCAACAAACTCTAATCTCAATATTACTGTATCAACTAACGAGACATAGAGGTTTACATTCTCATATTGTTAGTGTTTATACAATTATCATATCAATTAATAATAAAATACCGTATCTATCAATAAAAAAAAGCATTAATCCCACAAATATTCACTTTAGTCTTTAATGTTTAAGAAGTCCCACTTTGATAACTATTTTATTATTTTGTTTTAGTTTTAGTCCCTTTAAATATTTAACAGAAAATTTTTAAAATATCTCAAAGTAAAATAATAGATTAAAAATCAAAGTGAAACATTTTAAAAATCATCTAACAAAGGGACCAAAATTAGAAAAAAGTAATAGATTAAAGACCAAAATAAAACTTCTTAAATATCAAGGATTAAAATGAGACTTCTATTAAATCTCAGAAATCATTTATGGAGTTAACCTATAAAAAATAATGTAAGTTCAAATTCATTTCTCAATCATGCACATGGCTCGTAGCAGCATATTGAAGCGTAGTATTCGATCAATGCTCTCATTAGAATCGTTTCCAAGAATGTAATCGGAGCACTTGATGGTCGTGTAGCCGCTGCCCAATAGCCAATGCAGAAGATTCTCACCTGGGAAGCCACCTGACTTGGCTCAAGACCATTAGTTCAGTACTTGTCTATAAAAATAGAAGCATGAGTACGAGGCCCCAAGAAAGAGAACTTGTGCCACACTTCACTCGCTAGTATTCCGCCGTAATAGCTTCCGCTCCGAGATGCCAGCTTTCGGCGGTCTGGAAAGAACATAGTCGACATCTTATTAGCTCCCATTAGTCCAGTCTTCCATGTTCTTTTCATTAGGTACGAGTTTTGACTATCGAGCCATATTGCATAATCAGTAATCACCAACCTGAGCTTCGCAATCTAGGATCATTACTCTCGATGACATTAATGGCTTGGTATGAATCTCAACAAAATAACTGAGTTTATGCATGATTTAACAAAAATTCAATTAAATTTGCGAGACATAAAATTAACTCCTATTTTTGGCCAGACCATGCCGCAGCTTTCATAATCATGACGTGTTTTATGATCACAAACACCATTCCTCATGATCAGATGCAAATTCAAGTAGATGAAAATTTAGTCCTCCAATATTTAAAATATGAAGTCTAAGAGGACAAAAAAGAAAAAAAAAATCAAATTTTCAAAGTATTGAACTGCTAAGTGGAACAGCCAACCAGCTAGAGAACTTTGAGAATGCAAACACAATACTAAAGCATCAACCTCGCAAAACTTCTCCCTACAAAACTCCACCTTACATGTAAATGATAAAAAACAGACGGCTTCTAAAAGACGCGTTGTGGCTTCCCCATGGTAGTCTTCAAGTACAAGCACCTCACCTGTTCCACAGGGAAAGAAAATAATATACGAAAAGAATCTTTGAAAAATAATATCGTATGGCCACTAAAAGAAAAAAAAAGACGCCGAAATATTTAAACCAAGACGAAACCATAAGATTTACAAATAAATCATCGTAACTTAAATTGAAGCAGCAACCGTCAAGAAATTTAGAACCTTATTGCATAGAATGCTTCTTATCAAAAAAGAAAAGTTTCTAAGAATGCTTCGCAATGAGGGAGTAATTCAAACATCTTAAGAGTATCCATAACAAATGCAATGGATCGGTAAAGGGTACGCATAAGTGCTATATGCACAAAGCAAATCGTCAAGCCTGAGAGGACTACAAATAAACATTCACTTAAGAGATCAGAATTGATAATAATAGCTACAAGCTCCAGACAAAGTCTAGCAGATTCAAGACACATAATTAAGCCAGAAACTTTTTTTTTCTTTAAAAAAAAACCCTAAAGATGCCAGTTTTTTGTTTGTTTGTTTGTTCTTTTTTTTTTTTAAAAAAAAAAAAAGCAGAGTAAAATGAACTTACATTTTGCCAGTTCTTCTTCAACAGTGAAACAAGGAAATTAACGCTCAACTGCACGTTTTGGAAGATCTGTTTCTCCTCCATGGAGACATTTCCAACAGCAACTCCCATGCAAAGAACCTTTTTAAGCTGGAACTTTACCATTGCCTTCGTCTCATTCACTTTAGACTCCAAAGATTCTTGATGAGTAACAAGGGTTGGAAATTTACCTAATTTCATAATGAAAGATTTTAACCGTAAAGAATAAGCAACAAACAGCAACTTCATATATCGTAGAAAGCTTTAGAAGAGAATTTTCAAACCTGAATAATAATTGGAAAAGAAAAAAAATTGCAAATTCAGAAGAAACTGTGAACCCAAAAAAGAGTGTAAGCAAGTGATCTAATATTTAAACAAAGACATCGCTAAATCATATTTCCATGTGGAATGGACAGTGACTCAATATGCCAAGAATGACAGAACCAACTGGTGTAAAAAATAACGAAAACTCACATCAGGAGGAACAGCGAAAAAGGGAACGGCACAATATAAAAAGAATCATGGCAATGTAACCCCCTACAGAAATTAACAGAACAAGGTAGACCAACACACTCACCTGCCTTGTTGAGACCAGGGCCCAGAAGACGAGGAATCTGCTTAATCACAGCTTCTGATGCCAAAAAGGCATGGTACTTCTTAGCTAGTTTCTTAACTAACTTCTTATTCTTGTTCAGCTTCTTGAGACCTTCGACATCCATATAGTCCAAGCCTATTTTATCTGCCTGAAGAGTTAAATAAACAAAAAAAATAAGTTAGGTGCTGAAATGAGAAAATTCCAAAATCGTCACTAAAGTTACAATACAAATAGCTGATAGATTAGGTATCAAAAACAGCAAAGAATAAATCAAAAGAAATTCCAACGTCAGTAACCAAGAACATAGTAAAATTACCAAAAGAATAATAAAATTACCTCCTCAACGTGCTGAGCATCTCCAAGCATGCACACCTTCATCTTAGGCCGCGGAATGTGTGGCAATTTCACAGAACCACTGAAACGCTTGTCCTTTTGGGGATCGTAGTTCTTGAGTCCTATCTGGAGCTCAATTGTCTCAGTGAAGCCACGCTTCTTTTCCTTCGATTCACTCATTATGGTAGAGATAGCCTCTCTGAGAACGTCACTCTGGAGCTTACTGTAGTAATAACAATAACAATTAACATCAGTCTGCTTGGCATCCCAAAACCAAAAAAAAAAATAACAGTAACAAAAGAAGTAATCCTACCAAACCAAGAGAACACTTCAAGTAAAAAAAGATACAACACAACATTTTCATCAATTCAAAAAAAAAAAAATTCTTCCATCATGGTCAGCAAAAAATACTAACAAGGTTAATTATTTATTAGGGCATGTTATCAAGAAGCTTTAAGATATTATGCACTTAATAATTATCCATAAGGCTAAAATATTTCAAGAAGCTTTGAAATGCAATATCTACTTGGCATTTGTATATATGGAAATGCTTCTGAATTCCAAACCCATTTCTTTCAGTAACGTTTCTTTAAAACCCATAAATCACTACACTGGATTTTGAACAGAACAAAACAAAGAAAAAACGCATTAAAAAAATTCCACAAACCTCATGATTGAAACTTATCCCTTTGTCACAGAAATCTCCCCTGCAATGTAAAACAAAAAAATAAATAAATAAAGCCAATTAAACAATCGGGTATATATAAATAACAAAACAAAAAAAAAAACAATTTATCCATATCCCTACCAATTCAAAAGCTATTGAAACGTAATGTAACTAAGAAACATTGGATCTAAAACCTTTTTTCAGCTTGAAGGAGACAGTTTTCATATTCCAGAGTTGGTTTCCATCTAAATCATTTCTTACATTTTCTCGGGAAACAAACATAGAATCATAGATCTACAAACCGATAGATTCCAACGATAAGAGAAAGGGTGATTGATGAGGTTGATAAGAGAAAGTGAGAGAGTGCGTACCAGAAGGTAGATAGACGATGAACTAGGGTTTTTGCAGCGGCGGAAGCAGCTTCTATAATCCCCAACCTACAACACGAAGCTTTTATTGTCTTCCTTAGAAAAATGTTTTTGGGGTTTTGGAATGGGTAGCTTCGTGGCCCAAACGAGCTCCGTCTCTCTGTTGGGTCAATCTGGGTTGGAGAGAGAAAATTACATGTTATGTTATATTTTTAAACTTTGTGCTTCTTCGTACCACTTAAAAAAAATCATGTCACATTATTATTTATATAATATATTAAGTTATATAAAAAATAAACATATATAGTAATTATAAAAAATAAATATTAAAATATGACATTTATAAAAAAATTTTATTTAAAAATTATAACTTCTATGCGGTTGTTTTTCAATTCCACTACTTCTAGAAATAAGTTTGAATAAAAACATAATTGATTACAAGTATATTTGGTTAGAGTTAGAAAAATAAGTATTATCTAAGTTTATTTGATATTTTTGGCTAGGAGAAGTTATATGAATCAAAGGAAGGAAGAAAAAAGTGATAAAACACCATATGGTAGTAAAGAAATGGTATAGTGGTATACTGCGTAATTTACTCGTCAATCTAGAAATTCCACTTTGAGAAATGAGCGAATGAGGGTAATAACATTTTTAAAACTTTTTGAAGTAAATAGTATGTTTTGAAAATATTTATAATAAATTGAAGATTTACAATGTAAATACACATTAGCTGTCTAAAAAAAATTCACACTATAAACAAGAGGTTAAATGAGTTATTTGCACTTTAACTCTATTTACTATATGAGTAAGAATTATATGCACTATGAATAAGAGGGTAAAAAATTACTCAACTGTAAAAATGTTATTTACTATAAATATTTTCAAAAAGCATGCTAATTGCTATAATTAATTTTCAAAAAGTATTATTTACTATAATTTCTCTTGAAAAATTATTAAAAATAGATAAAATAACGAAACATTATAAAGGTAAATAGCATATTTCCAATAAGTAAGAAATAATAGGCCAGGTTTAGTTTTAGAGACAACTTTCTTTTTTGCTTCTATTTTCAAGAAGTTTCTTGTCATTTTCACAAATACAATTTCCAAAAACAAAATTAAAAACTCATTTGGTTATGTTTTGAGCCGTAACAATTCCAAAAACATTTTGCAAAAATTTCAAAATTTGGCTTGCAAAAGAAAAAAGAATTTTTATTGTTTTCATTTTCCCCTCTCCCATTTCTCTGCGTTCTCTCTCGCTCGACCAAAAAAATGGCTCGACTCCTCAAGTCCCTTGAGCTCTCTCACTTTCCAATGTCGATGAACCCAACGCCTCTCGACTCCATCTCAGTAAACTTAGTAAAGATTGATTGGTAGCATACTCGATCAAACGTGTGATTTTCTCGCCCACTACAGATCCCATACTAGCCCCCATAAACTGAAAATCCATAACTCCAATTGCTACGGGAATGCCGTTTAGTTTACTTGTACCTGTTTGAACAGCCTCCGTTAATCCCGTCTTTCTTTGATAAGAATCAACCCTGCTTCCCTGTCCAGTCACCCCCTTAACGGGATCGTTTGCCATCGCGACCCACGGCCCAGCGACTAGCCGATCTTGCCCTCCCCTATCTCTGACCAATCTCACCCTCCCCATTCTCTAGCGTTACAGCCCCCCACCTTTGCGGTGTTCCTTGGGTATCACAGACCCTCTCTGCCCATGTTGGTGTTGCAGCGTTCTGGTCTCAAATCGTCATCGACCAAGGCTACCCTCCCCCACTGAGTTGATGTTGGCGTTGCCTCCCTCTTAGCCCATGGTGGTGCTCCAAGGAAGGAGGAGGAATACTTTTTCCTCATTTTTCTATTGTAATTTTTTTAATGAAAATTTAATTTTTTGGTTGTTATTGCTTTTTTTAAAGGAGTTGTTGTTGATATTATTAATCAATATAATAGTAATAATCAGATTTTTAATGTTAAATTTGGTTTTGTTTTGATTTATAATTTTTTTACTAAAAAATGTTTTGTTTTTAAAAACACACCACAATACACAACCAAATTCAATTTTAAAAATAATTCTAGTACATTTTTTAAAATATTCTCAAAACTAATTAAGAAGGTTAAAATTGAAAAAAAGACCTCATTTGATAGGCTTTTCATTTTTTAAAATACTCTCATTTTTAGATTTTTTTTAAAACAAAAACCCAAATAAAAATACTACTAAATGAGGCCTGTTTTTAAATTTTAACTTTCTTAATTAATTTTCATCTTTTTTTTTTCTTTTTATCTCTCTTTTATCTGCCGCGTGCTCTCTGTTCTGAAAAAACCCAAATTGTCTACCCACAATATCTGTCCAACTCTCTGTCCGATCTATTATATGAAGCCATGTCATTTAAATAAAGTCCAACATTTCTATTATATTATTTAGGAATCTAATGTTTTAATGGAGTTATTGTTAGGTTTTAATTTTTATCTTCATTTCTCTCTAAAAGGAAAAACAAAAAATCTCCTTCCTTTACCATTCGTTTGTCAATGACTCGGAATTGCAGTGGCCACTTACTAAGAAAGGAATTTTCTTTGCGAGCATTAGATCATCGTCTTCATCTCTTCCCATTATTCTCATTCATGCAACTGATCTTAAACCTAAAATGATTTGGGTCTATTGCTCAGTCACTAAAAAAAAACCTAAAATAATAATATAAATTTTTTTCTTTCTTCACTCCACAATAAATTCTCTTTAAGTAAATTTTAAAATCTTTATTTCTATTAAGGATGTTATTACTCGCAGGCATGATCAACACTATTTCTTGATTTCTTTTTAACGAATCTAAATGTTAAAATGTATGGGCCTGTTTGTTTCGATACTCGAATCACGGTTTGAATCATTTTGCTACAGTATTTTCTCTCACAAAAATTTAAATCTTCATTCAAATACTCTATTCAAATACTCGAACCAAACGGGCAAATAACCCCTCAAGCAACTGAAGGGTGGGGATCAAGGAGAGCAATGGGCTTAGAACAACGAACAAGAAAGATGAAAGGAAGAGGCGAGATGGCATTTGAGGTTGGCAAAGGGAAAGATCTAATTACCTTGCATTTGTGTAAGGGAAGAGGACGTATGGGCCGTGGGTATTTAAGAGTTGTGGAGGAAAGAAACGGCAAAGAAGAAACACAGGAAGTGGAAAGAAGAGATATGCAAGGGGACTGGAACGGCGTTAATTACTTTTAATTCCATAAAAGCTTGCGATGACGTGGTTGCGTATGATAGGCGGAATAGAGAGTTGGACAAATATTTTAGACAGACGATCTGGGAAATCCCCTTCTTTCTCTTCCCTTTTTCTATCTCTAACATTGCATGACAATGGATCCCAATCTGTAAAGATTGCTGAGGGTTAAGCAAGAATGATTTTATATACATGGTAAAATTATATTGAATGCTATGTTGTCAACACCTTTTATCAACATTGTCCTTTTCTTTTTAACTTTTCTAAAACTATCCTTTTTCTATTAATTTTCTTTTTAATTAAATTTATCAAATGATATTTTTGTCCTAAAACAAGCCCTTTATTTCACACTTCGATCTTCCTCTATCTCTTCACATGATCTCTTTCCCTCCCGTCCCTACCTCTCTTACCCCATTCTCTCTCCTCTCTTTTCCCAATTCTCTCTCGCTCCCCTCACTATGCCGTCCTCTATCTCCACCTTCGCTATCTCTCTCTTCGCCCCCACTCTCTCTCATCTCTTCTCTTCTCTGCCTCTTCCTCTCTCTCTATTCTATGTCTACATCTCTTGAAAATAAGAACTCTCTCCTTCTCTCCTCTTTTGTCAAACCAATGACGAGAGGCAAACGATCTCCACGATCTTGGATCTTTAACGACGAGAGCCATCATCCTCCAACACACTGGACTTGCAGCGACGTCAATCTAAGATCTCCTTTGCATATTTTGTTTTAGAAGCTGTGAGCTTTCATGTCTTCCTTCATCACTAACGTCTCTTTTCTCCATCCTCTCGCACTCTTTGTTGTTTCTTCTTCCTTTTCTTCCTCTAAAGGTACAAAAAGATAAAACTCTCTCTCTCTCTTTGTTCGCTTATAGTGCAATTTTTATATTTTACACGTGACTTTTATTACTAAAATAGTCAGTGCCATTTATTTTGCCACTATCATTATTTCCTTGTTCCCTACTCTTTATATAATGTCAACACCTATTCTCAAATTACTTTTTATTATTCTGTTATAGTCAATTCTCTTAGGACTTTCTTTGTTTGTAATTTGTTTTATACGTTCATGTTGAATTAGAGAAGGAAAAACTCAAAGAATACTCTCTCACACACACGAACAGATAACTAAGAACAAAAAATAGTTTTGGATCTTGAATTCTTTTGTAACTGATTCATTGACAATTTCAAGAAGGACTTTAACATAGAATTCTCAGAGAACATTCATTCTCTCTACCCTTTTGTTTTCCCTTTCTCTCTCTTTCTACTTTGTTAATTTGGTTACAATGAACTCTGCCTTTTATACACGTTTTCAACCAATCAGACTACTCACAGTAAACTAACTTCTTAACCAACACATTACTTGGGCTTCCTGATTATTGAGCTAGTGTTGGACTTAATATTGAACCAATTAGACTTAGCAATCTCCACCTTGGTTCCATATTAATCCACAATTGTCGATCATAGTTGAAAATCTTCAATCTTTAGTATTTTTAAGGAATGTTGAAATTTGCTCCTAGGTAGAGCTTTAGTTAACATATCTGTAGGGTTATGATCTGTTGATATCTTCTGAACATTGACTGTTCCTTCTGCCACCATGTCTTTTATGAAGTGGTATTTTACATCTACATGCTTAGTTCTTTCATGGTATACCTGGTTCTTGGTAAGACAAACTGCACTTTGATTGTCACAGAACACTGTCATAGTCTTTGAAATCTTCAGATCTTCTTGAATGAGCAATTCAAAAACAAGTCCTTTAAGCCATAAGGCTTCTTTGACTACTTCAGTTGCTGCAATATACTCGGCTTTTGTAGTAGACAAGGCTACAACGGCCTGTAGGTTTGCCTTCCAACTTACTATGTTTCCAAAGACCTTAAACATATAACCAGTCATTGACATTCAAGTGTCAATACTGCCAGCAAAATCTGAGTCTACAAATCCCATGACTTCTTCCTCATTAGCTGACATTTTCCCATATCTTAAACTAAGCTTTACTATACCTGTAAGATATCTCATAACCCACTTAACAGGCTCCCAATGTTGCTTGCCAGGGTCTGCCATAAACCTGCTAATCACACTTAGAGAATGAGCTTAATCTGGTCTACTACACACCATTGCATAGATTATGCTTCCTACAAGACTTGTATATGGTATTGTCTTCATATAACTCCTTTCTTCCTCATCTGTAGGTGCTTGATCCATACTAAGTTTAAAATGTTGAGCTAAAGGAGTTGAAACTGCTTTAGCCTTTGCCATTTTAAACCTATTTAGTACCTTTTGTATTTATGTCTTTTGAGACAAATACAATTCACTAGTCTTTTTCTTCCTAAGAATTTCCATTCCCAGAATTTTCTTGGTCGAACCAAGATCTTTCATATCAAATTCCAGCTTTAACAGATTCTTGTGTTCAGTCATAACACTTATACTCTAGCTTGCTATTAACATGTCATCCATGTATAATAACAAGCATATTAGTTTCAATTCTCTATGATTCTTAAAGTAAACATAAGAAACATATTTACTTCTGTTACAACCAATTTTTAACATATACTTATCAAATCTTTTATACCACATTCTGGAGGACTGTTCTAAGCCATAGAGTGATCTCTTAAGGAGACATACCTGATATTTAGTTCCTTTAGCAACAAAACCATCGGGTTGTCTTATATATATTGTTTCTTCCAACTCTCCATGTAAGAAAGCTATTTTAACATCCATGTACTCCAGGAACATGTCATAGTGAGCAACCAAAGACAACAACACTTTGATTGAGTTGTGCTTCACTACAGGTGAGAAAACCTTAGTGTAATCTACCCCTCTTGTTGTGTAAAGCCTTTTTCCACTAATCAGGCTTTAAATCTTCTTTGTTCAACTCTAGGAGTGCCTTCCTTTTTCTTGAAAATCCATTTACAACCAACAATTCTTGAATTCTGAGGTCTTGCTACCAGTTCCCATGTTTTATTCTTTTGTAGTGATGTCATTTTTTCCTACATAGCCTTTCTAATTGCTATCCATGCTCTTAATTGCCTCTGAATAGGATCGAGGTTTGCCTTCTTCTTCAACTTCATTTCTTGCCACTAATGTAAATACAAACAACTCCTCATGACCATACCTTTTTAGTGGTTTTTGAGTTCTCTTCTGCCTGTCTCGAGCTAGATTGTATGCCTGTGAAGTAGATTCTTAATGAGTTGCATCAGTCTGGGAATCATCTTGATCTTCTTCTTCCTAGAATTGAGTGTGATCTACTTATGGGATTAGTGTTGTAGGCTTCACCGTAAGTTCTAATGCTTCTTTGTGAGTTTTTGGTTCTTGGGGCTTTTCAGTTTTCTTTACTAGGTTAGCCATTTGTTGTTCATTGAACACAACATCCGTGCTAATGATATGCTTTGGATGTCCAGATTCAAGACACCAAAGTTTGTAACCTTTTACCTCTATAGGGTAACCAATGAAGATACATTTTAGAGCACGGGGCTCAAGTTTATCTTGCCTTATGTGAGCATAGGCCTGGCATCCAAAAGTCCTTAGTCTACTGTTGTCTGCTGGTTTGCCACTCTATACTTCTTGTGGAGTCTTGAAGTTAATTGCTAAGGGAGGACATCTATTGATTAGATAAGCTGTTGTGGTCATAGCTTCTGCCCAGAAAGCTTTTGGAAGTCCTGCATTATCCAACATGCATCTCACTCTCTCAAGGAGTGTTTTATTGTATCTTTCTGCCAATCTGTTTTGTTGAGGGATCTTCTTAATTGAGAAATGCCTTGCTATTCCATTTTCTTTGCACATTTGAGTAAACTGGTCACTACAATACTCCTATCCATTGTCTGTTCTCAGCTTCTTGACCTTTCTCCCAGTTTGTGTTTCAACAAGAATCTTCCATTCCATAAACTTGGAGAATGCATCATTTTTGTTCTTTAACAAGTATAGCTAGATTTTCCTTGAGTAATTATCCACAATGGATATAAAGTATCTAGCTCCACCATGTGATTCTATTCTTGCTGGTCCCTATAGATCTGAATGGACATAGTCTAGTACTTCTTTAGTTGTATGCTTGGTAGTTGTAAATTTTAGTCTTCTTGCCTTTCCCATCACACAATGTTCACAAAAATCCAGAGAGCCTATCTTATCCCTACACAATAGTCCTTGCTTGTGAAGTTCTTCCAGTCCTTTTAGACTGACATGGCCTAACCTTCGATGTCATACTTTGGTTTTATCATTGTCATTAGCAACTTCATTTGCAGAACCCCCAATGACTATTTTGCCAATAAGTGAATATAGCCCATTTGTTCTAACACCTTTCATAACTATCAGATATCCTTTACACACCCTCAAACTACCATTTTCACATTTATAAGTTTAACCACCAAGATCCAATATCCTTAAAGAAATTAAATTTCTCCCGAGTTCAACATAAACCTGATATTTGTTAGAATCCTTTCCATGCCATCAAACATCATGATTCTGACTATGCCTGAGCCCATCACCTTGCATGCTTTATTGTTTACAAGCATTGCTGTTCGTCTCTCACCTTCTTGCAGTGTTTCAAACCAACTTCTATTTGGACACATGTGTTAGGAACATCCAGAGTCCAAGATACGTTCTTTACTTGGACCTGTATTTGCAACAAGTAAGATCTCTGCACTCTCATAGCCTTCTTCAACATTTGCCACATTTTTAGAGTTCTTGGGTTTCTCTCTAGGTTTGTTCTTCCTATCAAGAGAGTCATTCTTGAAATGTCCTTCCTTGTGACAAAGGAAACATTTTCTTTTAAACCTTGTCCTGGATCTTGATTTACTTCTTGGCTTGAAATCTTGTTTTTTCTAATCTACCCTTGACTATTAGGCCCTCAGCAGCACCATCTTCTTTTGTCTCACTATCCTTCTACAACTCCTTTGAATTTAAATAAGCCTTTACCTCTGCCATTGTTAAAGTTTCCTTCCCATAGAGCCTTGTATCAACAAAATGCTTATAGCGATTTGGCAAAGAACTTAGAAGAATTATGGCCTGATCTTCACCATCGATTTTCACGTCAGTGCTCTTAAGATCAAGAACAATTCAATTGAAATCATCGACATGCTTCTTCAAGGGTTTTCCATTATCCATCTTGAGGGTGTAAAGCCTCTTCTTCAAATATAGCCTGTTCACGAGTGACTTCTCCATGTATAGGGCCTCCAACTTTTCCCAGATCCCCATGGCCATTTCTGGATCTGTAACTTTTCTCAGAACTTTGTCTCCAAGGCTTAGACGAATGGTGTTGTGAGCCTTGTTCAGCACATCCTCCCTGGACTTTTCTTCAACCTTCAAGATTGCTTCCTTGGACAAAGCAGCATTAAGTCCTTGATGAACAAGCAATGCCTTCATCTTCAAACGCCACAAACTGAAGTCATTGGATCCCGTGAACTTCTCCACTTCTAATTTTGCCATTGCCAAGGTTTCAAGAAACCAAGCTTTAATGCCACTTGTTGAATCAGAAAAGGAAAAACTCGAAGAATACTATCACACACACACAAATAGATACTAAGAACAAAAAACAGTTTTGGATCTTGAATTTTTTTGTAACTGATTCATTAATAATTTCAAGAAAGACTTTAACACATAATTCTGAGAGAACATTTTCAAGAGATCTTATTACACCACTCTCTCATTCTCTTTACCCTTTGTTTTCCCTTTCTTTTCCTTTCTACTCTATTAATTTGGTTACAATGAACTCTCCCTTTTATACACATTTTCAACCAATCAGACTACTCACTGTAAACTAACTTCTTAACCGACACATTACTTGGGCTTCCTAATTATTTGGCCACTGTTGGGACTCAATATTAAACCAATTATACTCAACAGTTCATAACAAGTTTTGGACTCTATTATCTATCATCTTAGATTATTGTGCTTTGTTCTGGTATGCTTTTAATAATAATCTTTTCTCTTTGTATCAATGAATATAAATATATGTGCATAGTAGTAACAATATTGATGCAATCTCTCTACATGCCCTACAATCTACATCACGTGTGAAATTGAGATATGAATATCATCTACTTTGATTGAAAGGACCATCTTTCTTTCTTGTTCCTTTGTCCAAGTTTTTATGTTTTCAAAATTAATTTTATTTTTATCATTAGCAGACTTGTAAGTGATTTATAGATGAGATCATGTAATTTTAGAATTAGAAACACTTCAAAAGTTTTATAGCAACAATGATATGATAAATGTGATTTTAGTAATCATGAACATATGTGTTTGGTTGGTGTTTTGATCATGATCAGATTTTACAAAAATCTGCTTTTGTGGTGTTTTTTGACTTATTGGTGGATGGTGGATATGGTGGCCTACAATGAATGGCTCGTGATGCTGGTTATGAAGGGCTATAGTTAGTATTTATCTTTTTATTTTTTGTAATCTGGTGATTGATTTTTTGTTATGTTTTGGCTGTCAAATACATTTTGTTGTGGTTTGATTTAGTTTGTTCTTGAGAATCACATAATATTATGCATTTTATTTTGCTAAAAATGAGAAATAAATAATTTGCTAGAATTTAGGACAAAATCTGGTGGGTTCTAGGACATAATCTAGCTAGTTCTAGGATTGAATCTGACGGGTTCTATGACAGAACTTGTTGGCACCGAGTGGCTTCCACGACGGAACTAGTTGGTACCTAGTGGGTTCTATGACAGAACCTAGTGGGTTCCTACTATTGAAAAAAGAGTGCGCAGCGAAATTTTAAAAAAATTTTATATCAGAGTAATTTCCAAAACACAAGTTTGACATGCTATATGTATAAATTAACCAAATCTTACAAACCATTGTGTGCCGAAGAATCTCCGCAATCTGTGAAGAGAAATAACGTTCCAGAAGAGCCTCAACCAATTGGCCTTCTTTGCTATTCTCTATCCACGACCGGAGTGAGTATGGGCTCACACATACAGTTCTTCCACCGGTGACTCTCCTTCCAACCAATCGAGAGAACCTAGAGCAAGTGTTCGTGATTTGTGAACAAAAGCTCTCAGAGAGTTTTTCAGATTCTCACTTAGCAGAGTATCACTCTTAATCTCTCAATTGATCTGAGTAACTTGTGAGAATCACTCCCTATTTATAGAGGTTGGTCCTAGGGTCAGTTCTTTTCAGATTAAGTCTCAAAACTCTGATCAGAATCAAATTCAGATCAATATCTGATAAGATCCGCGTGGAAATGCAAGATCTTATCCTTTGCTGATCGGCAGGCCGAACCACCTGATTGGCAGGCCGAACAGGTCCCATCAGCTGGCTGAACACGTCCATCAGCAGGCCGAACTGTCGAATAAAAAATTTCACGAATCTTTTATTTTCCACCTGAGATTCTATAGGATAAAGTCTCAGTTTTAATTCAAATAACCCAGTAGAGAAGTTATCTGATCAAAACAACTTTATCTAGATAATCTCTAAGAAAATAAATCAATTCCCAATAATTCTACAAGTTTATCTGATCTAATTTATCCAAAATTAAATCAACCAATAAACAAACAAGAATTATCCGATCCCAATAATTCAACAAGTTTATCTTGAATTAATTTATTACAAAATTAATTCAACTGATAAATAGACATGAATTATTTAATTCTTTCAAATTTTAACTAATCTAATAAATCTGATATAAGTCATCAATTATTGAAAAAGCACGCCGTGTCGTTACAGGATGTTGTGAGCTAGCAAAGGGGACTAAATAGAACAATAAGTTTAAGCTCCCGATAATTATGAAACCCAATATCCCATATATACATTTTATAATTATTAACTCCAACGCTACTCCACTAAAAGCTTGGAGGTGCACTCTCGAACTACATAGAATTACGAAGCTCGTATAGCTAAGTCTCCATGACATATCATAGTGTATCGTATCCCCATATGATAGTCCATAATCGGCTTAAAGACAAGTCCTGTCTTACCTTTCTGATTATTTTTATCTTACGTTCCATTATCTCACCATTAGAAAACTTACCATCCAAAGACAATATACCATTCAGTTACACCTATGTATCCAAATGGTTGAGCGCTCCAGTTTTCCAATTATAGGATAACGCATAGAAGAGAATATCATTACTCCTAAAGAGGAGCTATGGATTCCATATCTATGAATAACAAGTCTACGCCATCAAGAGTCATGCCTCCAACGTACAGGCATGCATACTACTATTAAGATGTGGGTGTCACCCTTTGGTACATCAAAAGACACAAGTCAAGACAATGGGCCCACTATTCATCTCAGGATTAAGATACAACACAAATGATTGTCTAAAGTGAATCGATTTGCCGACACAGAATTATTAATCCAAATCAATTCACTTTATGTCCCGATCCAACACATCGTCATCTATAACAACGTACCAATGTTTCTATTCACGGAGTCCACCTCCTATGGTCAAGACAAACCATCTCCCTAAAGGGATATAGACAACATAACAATCTTTGCATGAATCAAGCGCCCAACTTTATTCCCTTGATTGCGGATCGTATGATTTAGACCATCACATTAAGAATCATGTCTTCTGCATAATCTGTCCATCATATGCCTAATTCTTAAGGCTTAGACCGACAATCTCAGACTATTGTTTGCTTAACATACATTCAACAAATATGAACGTAAAGAGGACAAGATTTAGTATATAAATAATGAATAAATTCTTTATTGATAAAAATGTCTCCAAAAATATATTACATTTTTACTTCTTAGGGCATACATGTCTAACAATCTCCCACTTGCACTAAGTGAGTAAATATGACAAATCTCGCATCCCCATAGCTTCCACATGCCTCTCGAAGACTTTCCCAGTAAGTGTATTCGTAAATAGATCAGCTAAATTGTCCTGTAACGTGATCTTGCACACCGTGACATGCCCGCCCTCAATGAAGTCCTTTATCACATGATACTTTCGATCAATATGCTTACTCTTCTTGTGAAATCTTGGTTCCTTAGTATTAGCTACCACCGCACTGTTATCACAATACAGTGATACCGCCTTATCCATACCAGGAATAACCTCAAGATCCCCAAGAAACTTGCGGAGCCACACTGCTTCTTTCGAAGCATCACTAGCTGCCACATACTCGGCCTCCATCATTGAATCCGAAGTGCAATCTTGCTTAGCACTTCTCTAACTAATGGCACCGCCGCCCAGAGTAGACACAAAACCTGAAGTCGATTTCCTAGAATCCAAATAGGATTAAAAATCCAAATCAGTATATCCTAGAGGAGTCAGGTCCTTACCCTAATATACAAGCATATACCCTCGAGTCCTTCTCAGGTACTTGAAAATATGCTTTACTGTAACCCAATGGTTCGGTCCTGGATCCGCCTGGAATAGACTTACAATCCCGACCGCATAGCTAATATCCAATCGTGTGCAAAGCATGGCATACATGAGACTATCCACTGTCGAAGCATAAGGCACCGTCTTCATGTATTCTCTTTCTTCATAAGACTTTGGAGAGTCTTTCTTAGAAAGAGTAATTCCAGACCTGGATGGTTGCCCACCTTTCTTGGAATCCTGCATTGGAAACCTCCTGAGAATTTTATCTATGTAGCCAGCCTGGGATAAAGCTATCATTTTGTTCCTCCTATCCTGAAAGATCTGGATACCGAGAACAAAATTCGCCTCCCCTAAGTCCTTCATATCAAACTGCTTGGTCAACCATAATTTAACCGATGACAATGCCCCAACGTCATTGCCAATTAGCAGAATGTCATCTATATAGAGCAGTAGAAAAACCACATTTCCATCCTTAATGTGTTGTAAACATATGGTTCATCCATATTTTGTGAGAACCCATAAGTCTTGATCACCTGATCAAATCTTATGTTCCAAGAATGAGAAGCCTGCTTAAGTCCATAAATTGACTTCAGTAGCTTACAAACCTTACCCTGTTGAGCTGTGACCTTGAACCCATCTGGCTATTCCATATAAATGGACTCATCAAGATAGCCATTCAAAAAAGCCGTCTTCACATCCATCTGTCAAATCTCGGAGTCAAGAGTGGCAGCAATGGACAAAAGAATCTGGATGGACTAAAGTATGACTACAGGCAAAAAGGTTTCCTCATAATCGATTCCTTCCTTTTGCATATAACCCTTAGCTACCAATCTAGCCTTAAAGGTTTTGACCTTTCCATCCACTCCTCTTTTCCTTTTGTAGATTCACTTACACCGTATGGGTTTTACCCCTTCGGGAAGATCCACAAGCTCCCAGACATGATTAGTCTCCATAGACTTCATCTCTGTGTTCATGGCCTCTGTCCAGAGTTTTGAATCAACATCCTCTATAGCTTCTGCATAAGTATAAGGATCCCTATCATGTTCATCCGGTTCAGCCAAGAAGACCTCCCCATTGAACATATATCTCTCAGGTTGACGCCCGATCCTCCCACTACGCTGAAGCCCCTGAGGTTGTTGTTCAGGTTTGTTTGGTTTTTCTACACTGATCGGAACGGTTTCATTCAAAACTTCCAGAGTGATCGGATCACTCCTTAACTCCTCAAGCACCACTTTGCATCGAGGTTTAAAGTCGTTCATGTAGCTCTCCTCAAGGAAAGTTGCATTAGTTGAAACCACGACTTTATTTTCCTTTGGGTTATAAAAATAGTCCCCTTTAGTCCCTTCTGGATATCCTACAAACACACAAACTTTCGAACATGCTTTCAATTTATTCGAATCCTTAAACATGACATGAGCCGGATATCCCCATATGCGAATATGGTTTAAGGATGTCTTCCTACTCGTCCATAACTTATGAGGAGTTTTAGGGACCGATTTAGAAGGCACATTGTTCAAAAAATAACATGCGGTTTGTAGTGCATATCCCCAAAAGGATAAAGGCAATGATGAATAACTCATCATGTCCAACAAAGTTCTATTTCTTCTCTCCGCTACGCCATTCTACTCCAGAGTGCCCAGCGTAGTCAAATGGGATGAAATCTCATTCTCTAACAAGTGTTCCAAGAACTCATCAGAAAGGTATTCCCCACCTCGATCCGATCGAGGTGCCTTTATGGGTCTACCCAATTGCTTTTCCACTTCAGCCCGAAACTTCCTGAACTTGTTAAAAGTTTCGCTTTTGTGGTGCATTAGGTACACATACTCATATCTTGAGTAATCGTCAATAAAAGTGACGAAGTACTCATACCCTCCTCGTGCCTGGATGTTCATTGGTCCGCAAATATCACTATGCACAAGTTCTAGAACCCCTTCGGCTCTATTGCCTTTAGACCCGAATGGTCTTTTGGTCATTTTGCCCTCCCAACAAGACTCACATTGAGGTATAGATTCCACCTTTAAGTGACTTAAAGGTCCATCCCTTACCAACCTTTGAATCCTATTCAGGTTAATATAACCAAGGCGCAAATGCCAATGATAAGTCTTATTAGAGTGAGAAGTTTTAAGTCTTTTAGAGTTATTATCATTCATCTTAGCATTAAGCAATAAGTCCATCTTAGGTTTGATAAAATATATATTATTTTGCATCCATCTAGAATAGATAAAAGATTTGTTTTTACAAATCACCAGTTTATCATTAAAAGAAACCAAGTAGGAGTCTTTAAATAAACAAGTTACAGAAATTAAATTCCTTTTAAATTTAGGAACATAAAAACAATCTTGCAAAAATAAATTCCTATAATTATCAAAATAAAAATGGACGTCTCCCACTACTTTCGCTAGGACCAAGGATCTATCGCCCATCCGAAGCGTGAAGTCTTCATGCACCAGACTTCTCGTTTCTTTGAACCCCTGTAGAGAAACACAAACATGATTAGTTGCACCAGAATCTATGACCCATATGTCATTGGATTCCTCAACCAAACAAGTTTCTAAATATAGAAGATCACACCTACCTCCTTTGGAAAGGAAGTCCTTGCAATGCTTCTTGATATGCCCGACCGTCCCAAGAAGCACTTAAGTTTCTTTGGGTTCTTTTTCTTCTTCTTCTTGTTCTTGGAGCTAGCAGGAATAGAAGACTTCCAGCTCTTGGCCTGTTGCTTCTTTCCATTCCCGGAGTTAGGATTGGAACCAGAAGCAGCTACCATGTTGGCCTCACCACCCGCAGGAGACTCCCTAATCAGCAATTCGAACTCCTGTAACTATTTCATCAGATCCTTCAAGGTCATGTCCCGTCTATTACTTTAATTAAAAGTAGCTCTAAACAGAATAAATTCCTTAGACAGAGTGTCAAAGACCATAGTTATCTGAGTTTCAGCATCTATGTCAGCTCCATTGGTTTGAACCTCAGCGAGGTAAGCCATGACCAATATCATATGCTCCTTTACAGATGTCCCATGCCTCTGTCTATAGTTTAGAAGTTTCTAAAGCGCCCCTTGCCGCTTTGTTATGGCTTGGCCTCCAAACATATCTTTAAGATTATCCAAGATCTGCTTTGCAGTCTCATAATCTTGATGTTGAGCCTGCAGCATGTTGTTCATGCTAGCCATAATATAGCAGCGGGCCTGATCATTAGCATCTTTCTGGCGATTATACGCTTGGAATTGCTCATTACTTGAGTCTCCCGTAGGCTCAGGAGGACAAGGAGTTGTCAGTACATATTTTAGTTTCTCAAAGGACAGGACGATATCCAGGTTTCGTTTCCAATCATTATAGTTCTCACCGGTTAATAGGTTTTTGTCAAGTATCAATGATACAGCGTTTTTAGACATTTTTAATCTACAATTAAGAATCATATACCAAATATAAGCAAACATATAATAATAATTTAGTATGATAACACATCATGTAAAAATCATACAAATGTGTTTATGTGTCAAAACCTTAAAAATATCACAACCTTACAATGATAATTCCCAACTCAAAATTCAACAAACTCCTAGGGGAGTCATGCCAAATTCAATCAGGAACACGGATCCCCTCTTGATTAATATATGCTATCTAGGACCCGTATGATCCAGCATATATTAATAATCGTTTCTTTGGCCATTAATTTAATTAATAGAGCTCCTAGGGGATGTTAATAATAAAATTAACGTGAGTGTATAACCATCGTTTTAATATTTTATCCATGATTTATAATCACCACCTAAGGGTTTGAACTATAAATCATGCTCAAATATCTTATCCTCTCAGAGATCCAATTTGGTACATAATAGAAATCCCTTCCTAGGGGTCGGGACCACCATGTTCTGCCTATGGACCAACGATGGAGGCATTAGGTTCTCTCTGCGAAAACCTTCTCCTACTCAATCCTCTGAAATCAAGGTTTTATTTTTAAGAATATGCATGAACAATTTTAATATGAGCGGTACTTCCTATTCTATATGACATATTATCAATATACATAGTAAATCATATTATAATGCAGACAAGCAAAGCAATCAAGCAAAGTTACAAGCAAAATAATATATAACCGTAATATTATGGCTCCACCCTAGAGAATAGAAAAACTAAGATTACAAGAGAATAATCGAGATATATTATCGATTCTTCATCCTTGAATCCTCAAGCTGTATCCACCTTCATGTAATTCCAACTTCAAGTCTTCAATCCCGTATTAATTGAACACTTCATATTTCCGATCATATCTAAATTTATTGTTTCTCAGAATTGTCCCAAAAACAAATTTAAACTACATCGAAAAGCTGCACCTTTTCTGAAAAATTTTTCAGCTCTAGGTCGCCAGGCCGATCTGGGTGATCGGCCTGTCGGTCATGCTTCATCGGCTTGCCGGTCATGCTCCATCAGCCTGTCGACCCATGAAAGTTAGGCCTGCTAGCAGAGCCAACCGATTTCTGCCCCACTGACGGCCTACCGAACCACACATCCGGCCTGCCGATCTGTGACCATCGACCTTCCGAACTGTGAGGTTCGACATGGCAACCGAGCAGAGATCTCCATTCCAAAAAATACAATTTTAAATGCAATTCATCAATTTTATTTTCAACAATTCAAAAACATAAAATTAGAGACTCAGGAAATACCTAGGAGCATCATCATCAATCTTCTAGATCCGTCTTCTCCGAATAATTATTTAATTATAAAATTCTTACAAACTTAAAAATAAATAATAATTCCTAGACGGAGATAATTGTCAGCCATCTAATTCAATGAAAAAAAAAACTCGATACATATTCTAACCTCTAAGGAACCATAACCGGTATAAATTAATTAATTAATTAATAATTAATTAAACAACGATTTAATCAACCATAATTAATTAATAAACATTCACCACATAATCCATGACAACATATATAATATATAGAAACCTAGAGTACCAACTATCTATAAAATTAAATTCAAGCATAGGAGAGATTAAGATCACAAAATTTATACATATAACATGATCACAAACTCGTAAATTTATGTAAAAACCATGACTCTGATACCAATTGTTAGAAAAGAGTGCGCAGTGGAATTTTAAAAAAAAATTATATTAGAGTAATTTTCAAAACACAAGTTTGACATGCTATATATATAAATTAACCAGATCTCACTAACCTTTGTGTGCCGAAGAATCTCTACAATCTGTGAAGAGAAATAACGTTCTAGAAGAGCCTCAATAAACTGGTCTTCTTTACTATTCTCTATCCACGATCGGAGTGAGTGTGAGTTTATACGTACAGTTCTTCCACCGGTGACTCTCCTTCCAACCAATCAAGAGAACCCAAAGCAAGTATTCGTGATTTGTGAACAAAAGCTCTCAGGGAGTTTTTCAGATTCTCACTTAGTAGAGTATCACTCTTAATATCTCAATTGATCTAAGTAACCCGTGAGAATCACTCCCTATTTATAGAGGTTGGTCCTAGGGTCAATTCTTATCAGATGAAGTCTCAAAACTCGGATCAGAATCAAATTCGGATCAATATCTGATAAGATCCACGTGGAAACGCGTGATCTTATCCTTTGCTGATCGACAGGCCGAACCACCTGATCGGCAGGTCGAACTGCCGAATAAAAAATTTCACGAATCTTTTATTTTTCACCCGAGAATCTATAGGATAAAGTCTCAGTTTTAATTCAAATAACCCAATAGAGAAGTTATCTGATCAAAATAACTTTATCTAGATAATCTCTTAGAAAATAAATCAATTCCCAATAATTCTACAAGCTTATCTGAGCTAATTTATCCAAAATTAAATCAATCGATAAACAAATAAGCATTATCCAATCCCAATAATTCAACAAGTTTATCTTGAATTAATTTATTACAAAATTAATTCAACTGATAAACAGACATGAATTATTTAATTCTTTCAAATTTTAACCAATCTGATAAATTCAACATAAGTCATCAATTATTGGAAAAGCACGCCGTGTCATTACAGGATGTTGTGAGCTAGCAAAGGGGACCAAATGGACCTATATAGTTCAAGCTCCCGATAATTATGAAACCCAATATCCCAGATATACATTTCATAATTATCAACTCCAACGCTACTCCACTAAAAGCTTGGAGCTGTACTCTTGAATTACATAGAATTATGAAGCCCGTATAGCTAAGTCTCCACGACATATCATAGTGTATCATGTCCTCGTACGATTATCCATAACCGGCTTAAGGACAAGTTCTATCTTACCTTCTCAATTATTTTTATCTTACGTTTCATTATCTCACCATTAGAAAACTTACCATCCAAAGACAGTATACCATTCGGTTACACCTATGTATCCAAATGGTTGAGCGCTTCAGTTTTCTAATTACAGGATAACGTATATAAGAGGATATTATTACTCCTAAAGAGGAGCTATAGATTCTATATCTATGAATAACAAGTCTACGCCATCAAGAGTCATGCCTTTAACATACCGGCATGTATACCACTATTAAGATGTGGGTGTCACCCTTTGGTACATCAAAAGATACAAGTCAAGACAACGGGCCCACTATTTATCTCGAAATTAAGATACAACACAAATGATTGTTTAAAGTGAATTGATTTGCCGAAATAGAATTATTAATCCTAATCAATTCACTTTATGTCCCGATCCAACACATCGTCATCTATGACAACGTGCCAATGTTTCTATTCATGGAGTCCACCTCCTATGGTCAAGACACACCATCTCCCTAAAGGGATATAGACAACATAACAATCTTTGCATGAATAAAGCGCCTAACTTTATTCCCTCGATTGCAGATCGTATGATTTAGACCATCACCATAAGAATCGTGTCTTTTGCATAATCCGTCGATCATATGCCCAATCTTAAGGTTTAGACCGACAGTCTCAGACTATTGTTTGCTTAACATACTTTCAACAAATATGAACATAAAGAGGACAAGATTTGGTATATAAATAATGAATAAATTCTTGATTGATGAAAATGTCTCCAAAAACTTATTGCATTTTTACTCCTTAGGGCATATATGTCTAACACCTACTTTAGAACGTACTAGGTTACGATGTGGCAACCCCTTATTGGCATCCAAAGGAGGTTGGCATTTCTACGTTTTAAAAAAATATATTAGAATCTTGTAGGTTCTAGGTTTGGAACCTACCATATTATGCTCTGGTAGCCCGCGCTAGTGAACAGAAGCAGTTGGTGCTTCTTTGTTTCAAAGAAAATATCTTGGAATATATGAGGTTCCAACTTTAGAACTTACCAAGTTACGCTCAAATATCCTGTGCCAACGACTAGAGGCGGTTGGCATTTTTTTGTTTTAAAGAAAATATGTTAGAATATGATATGTTTCAAATCAGGTTACACTCTGGCACCCTATGCTGGTGACCGAAGGCAAGAAAATATGTTGGAACCTAGTAGGTTGCAAAGCTGAAACCTACTAGGTTACACTCCAATACCCCATGCCAGCAATCGAAGGTGGTTAACGCTTCTTTGTTTTAAAGAAATTATGTTGGGTCTTGGCTGGAACCTACAAGGTTACACTTCGGTACTCATGTCGTTTGGTACTTCTTTGTTTCAAAGAAAATATGTTGGAACCTAGTAGGTTCCAGCTTCGTAACCTACTTGGTTACGCTTGGGCACCCCACGTTGGCGTCCAGAGTAATTTACCACATGAGAGAGTGAGAATGGAGGGTAATTTAAACTTTTGATAAATCACCTTTTTTTAATTAAATAATGAATGGTAACTTGGACTTTTAATAAATCACCTAATTTGAACTTTTAATAAATTACCTTGTGATTAAAGAGGTAGTTTTTTAAAAAATATTTTAGGAGGGCTGTTGAGGTATGATTTGGTCAGACCCAAATTGTTCAGTAAAGGCCCAGAATGAGGAATCCAAATTGCAGTCAGACCAAATCGATCCCAATGGGAGTGTTTGATTCAAGACAGATTGTTATGGTAAGCATCACTTGCTCATTGCTCGGTCAACTTGAGGCATCGATCGATTCAATATTTATGGTTCGATTGTAGTTTCTACTCGTTTCATTTTGTATGAATCTAAACATTTCTTACTATTGCGGATTTGCTAAGTGTCGATTCGATAAAATTGATGTATAGAACTTGGTAGTTATAGAAAGATACATTCCAGGCCACAAAATGGGACATAGGAAGAAGTCTAATGTTTACGTCCTATCGAAGATCAACATGTGTCCCACTACAGCAAGCACTACTATGCCCGCTCCCTCCATCAGATTGAAGCCATGATCTCCAGCAGCACTCTATATAATTTGTAGCAGCAGCTTCACTAATGGAGACAGAGAAAACTTATAGAAACTCTGCAGGAATTATTCTTCTTTTCATATCAAATGTCTTAAATACTTTGTAATCTATACCAATTCATTTATCATAATAAAGAACAGTGGACGTAGTTCTCATTATAGAGTAAACCACTATAAATCTTGCGTGTTGTATCATTTATTTTTATAGTATTGTTTGATTACTTATAGCCTTAATTTAATTTTCATTTTATAATAATTTATTTCTTGTTCTTGGAAGCTAGACAGATCCTAACAACAGTGGTTTGACGGCCTAAACTCATAAATAGCAAATATCAAATTGAGTATTAAATAGTTTGTGTTTAATTGTAGATCCAACATCTATAGTTTCGCGCCTACCATGGGGCCTTCAGATTGCCAACTCAAGGATTTTGAAAGCTTTAGCATCAGATATGGCTGATAGCATAGACCATCAAATGTGCACAATGAGTGGAATAAAGAAACACAGACCGTGTCCTAAAGAGACGAATAGATGGAGGTCCTTCCTATGGAAGATGAAACACTAAAGAAGCTACTTCATGAACAGGCAACACGTTCCCAAGAGCGTGACAAGCGTCTCGACCAACTTAATAGTGAGAATAGTGCCCTCAGGATCTAGATCAACTACAACAACTCTTAGCTCTCAGCCTACTCATACTATTACCCTTATTTTGGGTATTTGACATTCCCGACTACGACAGCCATGTAGTAGTAGTACCAAACACCCCCTCCAACCAGACAACAACCTTCCTATAACTCAAATGGAAGGATACAGTAGTTGTACACAACCCCGACACCTACAGCGGTAACTACGACCACAACAACTACAACAACTCCAGTGATGACAACAACTACAGCAGCTACAAGTCCTACACAAAGCGTAAGTATAGAAGATCCATAAGCATTCAGACAGCAGCATGACTCTAACCCTGTTAACAACAAAAGCCATCCAACAGATGATGCAAGATGTGCTCAATCAGAATACAAGGCTAGTTAAGGAAAAGACCGACCAAAAAGTAACCAAGCCTACAAACGAGACCCCAACACTCGATGACATTTAGAAGAACATACACCAAACCCCTTTCACTAAGAGGATAACTTCTCTTGTTCCTCCAAAGTACAGGAACCTTATGTTCACATGATTTGATAGAACCACAGACCTGAAAGATCACCTCCTCCAGTACAAGAATGTTGTTAGCACAGCAAACGTCTTTGATTCAATACTGGACAAGATGATGTGCAAGCTGTTTGCGCAAAGTTTGAGAGGACTTGCCGTCTGATGGTTTAGCAACTTGCTTGCTGGAACAATTAATAACTTCAAGGAGTTGGCAGAGTCTTTCGTCAAAGTCTACTATGTGCACATCAAAATAAGCAAAACAACCAAAGACCTTTGGTCGGTGATTTAGAGCCTAGGAGAGTTATTACAGGCTTATATTAAGAGGTTTAGCAAAGTAATTTTAGAGATCTCGGATTTGGAAGACAAGACAGCTCGAGAGGCTTTAAAGAAAGGACTATTGCATAAGTCCTCATTCAAAAATAACATTTTCTTGGAATACCCGCAGATGATCTAGGAGGCCCTGAATAGAGCCAAGGGGTAGATTAACCTTGAAGAGGAAAATGAGCATTGCGAGTGAGAACTCACGAGGAACAGGGAGCAGAACAGAAGAGTAGAAAGACATCCAAAGACTTGACTAGAACTAAGAGAACAAACTAGAACATCTCCAAGAAGGGAATAGAGGAAGAAAGAAGAACGAAAACCGCAGAGGGGAACAGGCCATTGTTGCCACTAAGGTATGCCTTGAACATATCCTCAACTGAATTGATTACTCTGCCAGAAAGGAAGGAATATTTCAGGTGATTGAATAAAATGGCCCCGAGCGAATCCCATGACCAGACAAAGTATTGTGAATTCCACCAGGACACCAGACATCTGACGATCGATTGCAAGGCCTTACGAACTAAGATCGCAGAATTGCTGAAGAAAGGACATTTGAAGAAGTATCTGTCAGAATGAGGAGTAGGCCGAAGAATGGACAAGGCCAAGAGAAGATTCCACCACCACCACCTATCAGGAAAGTAATTGGAGTTATTTCTAGGGGGCTCGGTTTATGGCGGAGACTCCGTTAAACGGTCTAAGAGTTTGAAGAGCACACTATTTCGTTTCGTAGTGACAAAGCATCAGGGCTTAACAAACCATATAGCAACACTTTGGTGATCAAGCTCAACACTGCAAATTGTGAAATTGGAAAGATACTCATTGATAACGAGAGCTTGGCGGACATTTTGTTTCTCTCGACATTAAGAGAAATGGACATTGATAAGAAGAAGATAGAAAACTCTGCCATGACATTGGTGGGTTTCAAGGAGAGACCACCACAATGTTGGGAATAAAATTGCTAGTTTACACTGTAGGAGAAAACAAGATGACAAATTTTCTCATCATGAATTGCCCCTCTAGGTACAACATGATCCTTTGGCGATCCACTTACCACCAGTGAATTTGATTCCCAACGAAAAGCATAATAAAAGAAATCTACAAAAGACAAGATGCGGCCAAGTTTTGCTATCTGATGGCATCGAAGCAAAAGAAACCAATCTTATAGCAACTACAGATGAGCCCATTAAGTGGGGCGAGTATTAAAGAGCAAGATGAACCAGTGCTTGAACAATTGAATGAAGTGTAGATTTGTTGGAAAAATAGTACGCAGCAGAATTTTAAAAAGTTTATATCAGAGTATTTCCAAAACACATGTTTGACATGCTATATGCATAAATTAACTAGATCTTACTAACCTTTGTGTGCCGAAAAGCTCCTGTAATAAGTGAAGAGAAGGAATGTTCCAAGAGAGCCTCAACCAACTAGTCTTCTTTACTATTCTCTATCCACAATTGGAGTGAGTGTGGGCTCACACGTACAACTCTTCCTCTAGGTGACTCTCCTTCCAACCAATTGAGAGAACCCAAAGCAAGAGTTTGTGATTTGTGAACAAGAGCTCTCAGGGAGTTTCCAGATTCTAACCAGCAAAGATCACTCTTAATCTCTCAATTGATCTGAATAACTTATATGACTTACTCTCTATTCATAGAGGTTGGGTCCAAGGTCAATCCTTATCAGATTAGGTCTCAAAATTCAAATCAGAATCAAATTGGATCAATATCTGATAAGATCTGCATAAAAATACGTGATCTTATCCTTCGCTCATTGGCAGGCCGAACAGGCCCCATCGGCAGGCCAAACTGCCGATTAATATCTCAGCGAATCTTTTATTTTTCACCTGAGATTCTATATTATAAAGTCTCAATTAAAATTCAAATAACCTAATAGAAAAGTTATCTGCTTAAAACAACTTTATCTAGATAATCTCTAGGAAAATAAATGAATTCCTAATAATTCTACAAGTCTATCTTGATCTAATTTATTCAAAATTAAATCAACCGATAAACAGACAAGAATTATCCGATCTCAATAATTCAACAAGTTTATCTTGAATTAATTTTTATCACAAAATTAATTCAACCGATAAATACACATGAATTATTTGATTCTTCTGAATTTCAACCAATCTAATAAATCTGACATAAGTCACCAATTATTGGAAAAGCACGCCGTATCGTTACAGGATATTGTGAGCTAACAAATGGGACCAAATGGACCTATATAGTTCAAGCTCCTGATAATTACAAAACCCAATATCCCAAATATACATTTCATAATTATCAATTCCAACGCTACTCCACTAAAAGCTTGGAGCTGCACTCTCGAGCTACATAGAATTACGAAGCTCGTATAGCTAAGTCTCCATGACATATCATAGTGTATCGTATCCCCATATGATTATCCATAATCGGCTTAAGGACAAGTTCTATCTTACCTTCCCGATTATTTTTATCTTATGTTCTATAATCTCATCATCGGAAAACTTACCATCCAAAGACAATATACCATTCTGTTACACCTATGTATCGAAATGGTTGAGCGCTCCAATTTTCCAATTACATGATAACGCATATAAGAGGATATCACTACTCCTAAAGAGGAGCTATGGATTCTATATCTATGAATAATAAGTCTACGCTATCAAGAGTCATGTGTCCAATGTACCGGCATGCATACCACTATTAAGATGTGAGTGTCACCCTTTGGTACATCAAAAAACACAAGTCAAGACAACATGCCCACTATTCATCTCAAGATTAAGATACAATACAAATGATTGTCTAAAGTGAATTGATTTGTCGAGACAGAATTATTAATCCAAATCAATTCACTTTATGTCTCGATCCAACACATCGTCACCTATGACAACGTGCCAATGTTTCTATTTACGTAGTCCACCTCCGATGGCCAAGACAAACTATCTCCCAATTGGGATGTTGACAACATAACAATCTTTCCATGAATAAAGCACCCAACTTTATTCCCTCGATTGCGGATCTTATAATTTAGACCATCACCTTAAGAATCATGTCTTCTGCATAATCTGTCCATTATATGCGTAATTCTTAAGGTTTAGACTGACAATCTTAGACTATTGTTTGCTTAACATACATTTAACAAATATGAACGTAAGAGGACAAGATTTGGTATATAAATAATAAATTCTTTATTGATAAAAATTTCTCCAAAAACTTATTACATTTTTACTCCTTAGGGCATATATGTCTAACAATCTCCCACTTGCACTAAGTGTGTAAATATGACAAATCTCGCATCCCCATAGCTTCCACATTCCTCTCGAAGACTCTCCCAGTAAGTGTCTTCGTAAATAGATCAGCTAAATTATCCTTTGACGTGATCTTGCACACCGTGACATGCCCGCCCTCAACGAAGTCCTTTATCACATGATACTTTCGATCAATATGTTACTTTTCTTGTGAAATCTTGGTTCCTTAACATTAGCTACCGCCGCACTGGTATCACAGTACAGTGATACCGCTTTATCTATATCAGGAACTACCTCAAGATCCCCAAGGAACTTGCGGAGCCACACTGCTTCTTTCGAAGCATCACTAGCTACCACATACTCGGCCTCTATCGTTGAATCTAAAGTGCAATCTTGCTTCACACTTCTCCAACTGATGGCACCACCGCCTAGAGTAAACACAAAACCTAAAGTCGATTACCTAGAATCCGGACATGATTAAAAATCTGAGTCAATATATCCTAGAGGAGTCAAGTCTTCACCCAAATATACAAGCATATACCCTTAACTCCTTCTCAAGTAGTTGAAAATATGCTTTACTGCAACCCAATGGTTCGGTCCTAGATCCGCCTGAAATCGACTTACAATCCCGACCGCATAACAAATATCTGGTCGTGTACAAAGCATGGCATACATGAGACTACCCACTGCCGAAGCATAAGGCACCTTCTTCATGCATTCTCTTTCTTCATAAGACTTTGGAGAGTCTTTCTTAGAAAGAGTAATTCCAGACCTAGATGGTTGCCCACCTTTCTTGGAATCCTGCATTGGAAACCTCCTGAGAATTTTATCTATGTAGCCAGCCTGGGTCAAAGCTATCATTTTGTTCTTCCTATCCCAAAAAATCTAGATACCGAGAACAAAATTCGCCTCACCCAAGTCCATCATGTCAAACTGCTTGGTTAACCATAATTTGACAGATGACAATGCCCCAATGTCATTTCCAATTAACAGAATGTCATCTACATAGAGTAGTAGAAAAACCACATTTCCATCCTTAATGTGTTTGTAAACACATGGCTCATCCACATTTTGTGAGAACCCATAAGTCTTGATCATCTGATCAAATCTTATGTTCCAGGAACGAGAAGCCTGCTTTAGTCCATAAATTGACTTTAGCAGCTTGCAAACCTTACCCTCTTGACCCTTGACCTTAAACCCATCTGGTTGTGCCATATAAATGGACTCATCAAGATAGCCATTCAGAAAAGCCGTCTTGACATCCATCTGCCAAATCTCGTAGTCGAGAGCGGTAGCTATGGACAAGAGAATCTGGATGGACTTAAGCATGGCTACAGGTGAAAAGGTTTCCTCATAATCGATTCCTTCCTTTTGCGTATAACCCTTAGCTACCAGTCTAGCCTTAAAGGTTTCGACCTTTCCATTCACTCCTCTTTTCCTCTTGTAGATCCACTTACACCCTATGGGTTTTACCCCTTTGGGAAGATCAACGAGCTGTCAGACCTGATTAGTCTCCATAGACTTCATCTCAATGTCTATTGCCTCTGTCCAGAGTTTTGAATCAACATCCTTCATAGCTCTACGTAAGTATAAGGATCCATGTCATGTTCATCTAGTTCAGCCAAAAAGACCTCTCCATTGAACATATACCCCTCAGGTTGACGCCCGATCCTCCCACTACGCCGAAGCCCCTCAGGTTGTTGTTTAGGTTTGTTTGATTTTTAAACATTGATCGGAACGGTTTCATTCGGAACCTTCAGAGTGATCGGATCACTCCTTAACTCCTCAAGCACCAATTTGCTTCGAGGTTTAAAGTTGTCCATGTAACTCTCCTCAAGGAAAGTTGCATTAGTTGAAACCATGACTTTATTTTCCTTTGGGTTATAGAAATAACCCCCTTTAGTCCCTTTTGGATATCTTACAAACACGCAAACTTTCGAACGTGCTTCCAACTTATTTGGATCCTTAAACAGGACATGAGCCAGACATCCCCATATACGAATATGGTTTAAGGATGTCTTCCTATCCGTCGACAACTCGCGAGGAGTTTTAGAGACCGATTTTGAAGGCACATTGTTCAAAAGATAACATGTGGTTTGTAGTGCATATCCCCAAAAGAATGAAGGCAATGATGAATAACTCATCATGGACCTAACCATGTCCAATAAAGTCCTATTCTTTCTCTAATAACTCGTCATGAACCTAGCCATTCTACTGCAAAGTGCCTAATGCAGTCAAATGGGATAAAATCCCATTCTCTAATAAGTGTCTCAAGAACTCACTATAAAGGTATTATCTACCTCAATTGGATCGAAGTGTCTTTATGGGTCTACCCAATTACTTTGCCACTTTAGCCTGAAACTTCCTGAACTTGTCAAAAGTTTCACTTTTATGGTGCATCAGGTACACATACCCATATTTTGAGTAATCGTCAATAAAAGTGACGAAGTACTCATAGCCTCCTCATGCCCGGATGTTCATTGGTCCGCAAACATCACTACGCATAAGTTCTAGAACCCTTTTGGCCCTATTGCCCTTAGACCCGAATGGTCTTTTGGTCATTTTGCCCTCCAAAAAAGATTCACATTGAGGTATAGATTCTACCTTTAAGTGTCTTAAAGGTCCATCCCTTACCAACCTTTGGATCCTATTCAGGTTAATATGATCAAGGCGTAGATGCCAAAGATAAGTCTTATTAGAGTGAGAAGTTTTGAGTCTTTTAGAGTTATTATCATTCATCTCAGTATTAAGCAATAAGTCCATCTTAGGTTTGATAAAATATCGATTATTTTGCATCCATCCAGAACAGATAAAAGATTTGTTTTTACAAATCACCACTTTATCATTAAAAGAAACCAAATAGGAGTCTTTAAATAAATGAGCTATAGAAATTAAATTCCTTTTAAATTTAGGAACATAAAAACAATCTTGTAAAAATAAATTCCTATAATTATCAAAATAAATATGGACGTCTCCCACTGCTTCCGCTGAGACCAAGGATCCATCGCCCATCCGAAGCGTGAAGTCTTCATATAGCAGACTTCTTGTTTCTTTAAACCCCTGCAGAGAAACACAAACATGATTAGTTGCACTGGAATCTATGACCCAAATGTCACTTGATTACTCAACCAAACAAGTTTATAAATACAGAAGATCACACCTACCTCCTTTGGAAAGGAACTCCTTGCAATGCTTCTTGATATGCTCGACCTTCCCACAAAAGAAGCACTTAAGCTTCTTTGGGTTCTTCTTCTTCTTCTTCTTCTTGCTCTTGGTGCTAGCAGGAATAGAAGACTTCCCATTCTTGGCCTGTTGCTTCTTTCCATTCCCAGAGTTGTGATTGGAATCAGAAGCAGCTGCCATGCTAGCCTCTCCACCAGCAGGAGACTCCCTGATCAGCAGTTCAAACTCCTGTAACTGTTTCATTAATTCTGTTAAGGTCATATCCTGTCTATTGCTTAAATTAAAAGTAGCTCTAAATGGAATAAATTCCTTTGACAGAGTCTCAAAGACTATAGTCATCTAAGTTTTAGCATCGATGTCGGCTCCATTGGTTTGAGCCTCAACGAGGTAACCCATGACCAACATCATGTGCTCCTTTACAGATGTCCCTGGCCTCTGCTTATAGTTATGAAGTTTCTGAAGCGCCGCTTGCCGCTTTGTTATGGCCTGACCTCCAAACATATCCTCAAAATTATCTAAGATCTGCTTTGTAGTCTCATAATCCTGATGTTAAGCCTACAACACGTTATTCATGCTAGCCATAACATAGCAGCGGGCCTGATCATTAGCATCTTTCCAGTAATCATACGCTTAGAATTGCTCATTAGTTGAGTCTTTCGTAGGCTCGGGAGGACAAAGGGTTATCAGTACATATTTTAGTTTCTCAAAGGAGAGGATGAAATCCTAGTTCCGTTTCCAATTATTATAATTCTCTCCAGTTAATAGGTTTTTGTCAAGTATTGAAGATAAAACATTTTTAGACATTTTTAATCTATAATAAAGAATCATATACCAAACATAAGCAAACATATAACAACATTTTAGTAAGATAACACAATCATGTAAAAACATACAAATGTGTTTATGTGTCAAAACCTTGAAAATATCACAACCTTACAACGATAATTCCTAACTCAGAATTCAACAAGCTCCTAGGGGAGTCATGCCAAATTCAATCAGGAACACAGATCCCCTCCTAATTAATATATGTCATTCAGGACCCATATGATCCAGCATATACTACTAATCGTTTCTTTGGCCATTAATTTTATTAACAGAGCTCCTAGGAGAGGTTAATAATAAAATTAACGTGAGTGTATAACCAGAGATGCCCCCCTTACGGATGTCACAGATGTTGTTACATTCATACATTACATACTTATTTTTTTTTAAGATAAACTTTAAGTACAAAACTTATTTGAAACTTTAATTATAAACGTAGTTAAGGAAAACGTAACCAGAATCCATACTTACAACATTCATTCACTTAATCCATACTATTAATAATTCAATTACACATTAAATTGATCATAAACTTTCTTTAATAAAGTAAATATACCAAATAGTAAAATCATAACTTATATCACATCACATCATTTAAAACTATTTGCTCCCATAGTTTGGCAAGCCGAACTGGAGACTTCGGTAGGCCGAACATGGTCGGCAGGTCAACAATCGCCAACCAACAGGACGACAGAGGCTCTGTAAAAAAACTAGGTTTAAACATTAATATGATCGGCAGGCCAGAAAGATGGGATCGGTAGGCCGAACATCACATTGGCATACCGACCAGTAATGGTCGGCAGGCCGTCCGAGACAAAATAGAAACTGTTAGAAAACTTAATTTTAAGACAAATTCATTTTTCTTTCAAAAATTACGGAAGATCAAATTCTTAAAATGAGAAAATAAAATATTAAAACATAGTTCTTGTATTCTTTAAAACTTATCATAAAAATATGTTCAAATAATAAACCATAGCTTCAATCATAAAACTTGCAGCATTGGCTTTCTTTCGGCTACAATTCATCTTCGTTATGCTCACACGCCTTCCCATGTCCTCTGCCTAATCTATGACTTTCTTACCCTTATCTACAACATGATATAAACTTGAATAAGCTAAAGCTTAGTAAGTACATATATTTCTCACAATTTAAAAACATCATCATCATCATCATCATATCATAACAGTGTATTAAGCACATTTTCATAAATACATATCTTTCATTATATTGACCATATTAAAACTTATTCCATTTTATCTTAAGGGCTCAAGTGTTGCACCATAATCATCATTGTAGACGCGCCGTCATGAGAGGAGAATGGTAGCTAATCCAAAACCAAATATGACATCATATCATATCATATCATAACATTGATGTGCAACACTTATTAGGTGATACATATAGACATAACTTTCATGCTTTGAAATTTGCCATAATCAAACATGCATAACTTTAAATCATGAAAATCTTTCATAAGAAACCCTTTAAGGAAATCATCATAAAATCATCATAAATATCATCATGAACATAATATCAAACCTTATAAAACATATCATGTAACAGGTGAGAATGTACTTACCTTAGAAGCTAGCTTACTTAACCTTATATGTATTGGTGACGACGCTGCGGTCTCGATGTGCTCGTTCCTTTGAGTGTTCATGTCATTTATTCATTTAAAGATACAAATAAAATTAATACTTATTTTCATAGAATAAAACATCCATTCCATATAACATCACACATACATTCATCTCTTGTAAACATAATTCATAACATGCATCCATAACCATAATCATCAAAACTATAAAATCATCATCACATAACACTTCACTGACCTACATGGATTCAAGAATTAAAAGCTTAACATTCACACATACTTTAGGCACCATACTTGACAGGGGCAAATTTAATACATAAACATATTACCATGATTTTTCTTTAGTCATAAAAATTACATTAAGTATCTAAAAACAAACCATACATTTCAAACATGAAATATGCCAGCAATAGTAAGGTAGTGAACAACTTTATTTTCTGGTCCGTTTAACACATTCTAACATCATAGAAAAAATCTACAAAAATTAACATATATAGTAGACATATATAACCCTAACATATCCAAAAATTGGCTTCAACAAAAATTGGAGCAAGTCAAACCACATATTTGAAAATTAGTAGTAAAACTAACTTAGGTTTGACAAGCAGTGAGTAATCTTTTGAAAACATTTTCTAACAATTAAAAACACATATATTTTAATTTTAAAATTCATACTAACATCTTACTAACATATATTTCAATATCATAAAATTATTTCATTATCAGTAAAATTATTTAAACATATAAAACATCACATAAAACAAAAGTCCAATATTAACATTGTTAAAACAATTTCTTGACCTAATCTCAATAAAAATTTCATAACACATAATTCACTCATCAAAACATTACCAAACTTTTTAATCCATAACATAACATATAAATGAACATTCTTACCAAATTTTGTAGCAAAAAAAGTACGTTTACCCCTTGAACAAAAATCACATGCATCATAACCAAACAACAATATTTTACTGTGAGTGATAGAGGATAGAAAATTCATAACTTATCATAGAAAAATCCAATTAAGGTGAAACTTGGAGAAACAACACAAAACTTATACATGAATAACATATTAAAAATTTAGAGCAAACAAAATTTTGTAGAGGAAGATATAGCAGTCGGATGTGAACAAAAATTCCATTGAAACGAGAATGCACTCTTACCTCAAAATGATTCTTCTCAAATTCCTTTGAATTTAACCAATGAAATTTCAATTTTTCTTTCAATTATTTGTAGAGAATTTTTGAGAGAGAGGAGGAATATAAAACATGGAGAAGAGAAGAAGAAGAGATGAAGAAAAGAAACGTCTCAATAAAAGAGAGAGAAAGAAGACGTGAGAGGAAGAGAGAGAGAGCAACAACGTAAAAAAAAAAATTCAATGCTCTCTATTATGTTGGGAATTTTCTGACTATTCTTGGTCCAAAAATCACGTGTAAATGGAGAGTAATTAAGGAAAGTCGAATCATTTAGATAAACTTACCATACTTTACCGATTTTAAAAGGGGAAACCATATCAATCAATACCAATCAATGCAAAGTCGAACGTTTCCTTTCCTTAAATGATAAAATTAATCCATAATTATACCAATTAATCACATTAAACCACCCAATCAACGTAATTATCTCATAGCATTCAAGACATCATTGCATCATAATTAAATATACATTGTAACTAACATGAACACTTGAGTACATTGATTCCTCGCGATCATCACCTGTCATAACACTTAGAATAAATAGTTAGTAACATTAAAATCATAAATCATAATATATATCATAAATTATTAATGAAATTACTTATCGTCGTTACTAACTTAACATGATTCGTTACATAAAAATTGGTGGGTGTTACAATTCTCCTCACCTTATAAAAGTTTCATCCTCGAAACTCAGAATAATTACGGATACTTAGGTCTCATGACATCTTCACGTTCCCATGTAGCTTCTTCTACTTGATGATTTCGCCATAACACCTTGACCAATGAAATTTCTTTATTCCTCAAGGTGTTGGTTTTCCAATCGAGTATCTCTACTGGCTTTTCTTCATAACTTAAGTCTTCTCATATCTCGATCACTTATGACTCAATCACATGCATAGGGTTTGGAACATACTTCTTGAGCATAGAGACATGAAACACATCGTGCATTGCTGACATTTCTGAAAGTAACTTCAGCTGATAAGCCACCTTGCCTATCCTTTTCATGATTTCATAAGAACCAATGAATCTTGGGCTTAACTTGCCTTTCTTCCCAAACCTCATAACTTCTTTCATCGGTGCAACTTTTAAAAACACAGATTCGTCCATGGCGAACTCTAAAGTTCTTCTTCTCTTGTCAGCATAACTCTGCTGACGGCTTTGAGCGGTCTCTATTCTTCTTCTTATCAACTTTATCATCTCAGAAGTTTCGTTAACAAAATCAGTTCTTTCAGCATCGACGCTTTCCATCAACTTCTTCTCACCAGCTTCATGCCAACAAATAGGCGACCTGCATTTTCGCCCATACAGAGCTTCATAAGGTTCCATCCCAATTGTCGCCTGAAAGCTATTGTTGTAAGAAAACTCTGCTAATGGCAACATTTTACACCAGCTGGTCTTAAAATCGAGAGAACAAGCCCGTAGCATATCTTCTAAAATCAAGTTCGTCCTCTTCGTTTGGCCGTTTGTCTCAGGATGAAAAGCTATACTAAAATGCAGCCTGGTTCCCATAGCAGTCTGTACACTCTTCCAAAACTTAGATGTGAACCTGCCATCACGATCTGAGATGATTGACTTAGGAATTCCATGAAGTCATACAATCTCCTTGACATAGAGTTTCGCTAACCGTTCCATAGAGTAAGTGATCTTGATGGGAATAAAATGCGTCGTCTTAGTCAGTCGATCCACAACTACCCAAATTGCATCATAACCGTTCATAGCTCTGGGCAAACCGGTAATGAAATCCATTGTTATATCTTCCCAGTTCCATTCCGATATCTGGATAGACTATAAATCACCGCCAGGTCTCTAGTGTTTAGCTTTAACTTGTTGACATGTCAAGCATTTCTTCCTATACAAAGCAACATCACGTTTCATTCCAAACCACTAGAAGTTACCCCTTAGATCACTATACATTTTTGTTGCACCTGGATGAATAGAGTAAGGAGTGTCATGAATTTCTGCCAAAATCTTTTCCCTTAAGCTATCAACATTGGGAACACATAAGCGGTCCTTAAGGTACAGAGTTTCGTCATCCGCAATACAAAACTCTTGACATTTTCCTTCTTTCATTTCCTGCTTAATCCTTACAAGGCTTACATCTTCATCTTGTTTTCTTCGAATTTCATCATACATCGTCGGAGCAAGAGTGAGCGCTGAGAGCTGACCTGCTATAAGTTTCAAACCGAAGTCTAGAATTTCCTTTCTCAAAGGTGGAGACATTGCTTGCATTGACATCAACGTGGCAACTGACTTCCTACTTAGAGCATCAGCCACTCGGTTAGCTTTTCCAGGGTGATAAAGGATTTCACAATCGTAATCCTTTACCAACTCAAGCCATCTTCTTTGTCTCATGTTCAAGTCTCTTTGTGTGAAGAAGTACTTCAGACTTTGATGATTAGTGAAGATCTTACATTGGACCCCATATAAATAGTGTCTCCATATCTTCAACGCAAAAATGACTGCTACTAACTCGAGGTCATGAGTAGGATAGTTCTTTTCGTAATCCTTCAATTGTCTTGATGCATAGGCAATCACCCTTTCATTTTGCATTAAAACAGCTCCGAGGCCCATCTTGGATGCATCACTATAAATTATGAATCCATCATTTCCTTCCGGAATAGCCAATATTGGAGTTGTCGTTAGCCTCTTCTTCACTTCTTCAAAACTCTTCTTGTATGCTTCTGTCCATTCATACTTCTTTCCCTTGCGAGTCAGATTTGTGAGTGGGGCTGCTATCTTGGAGAAGTCTTCTACGAATCTCCGATAATATCCTGCTAGACCTAAGAAACTCCTTATTTCACTTGCATTCATCGGTTGCTTCCAATTGAGAACAGCCTCTACTTTAGCAGGGTCAACCATAATCCCTTCCTTCGATATAACATCCCCCAAGAAAGACACTTTATCAAGCCAAAACTCGCACTTGGAGAACTTTGCATATAGCTGGTGTCTTCTTAAAGTCTCTAGCACAATCCTTAAATGCTCCTCATATTCTTCTTGATTCTTTGAATAGACAAGAATATCATCGATAAACACAACAACAAATTTATCGATGAAATCCTTGAATACATGATTCATCAAATCCATGAAGGATGCAGGTGTATTCGTCAGACCGAAGGGCATAACCACAAATTCAAAGTGACCATACCTCGACCTAAAGGTAGTTTTGGGGATATCTCCTTCTTTAATCTTCAGCTGGTGATAACCTGACCACAGATCAATCTTTGAAAACATAGATGCACCCTTGAGCTGATCAAACAAATCATCGATTCGAGGCAACGGGTACTTGTTCTTGATTGTCACCTTGTTCAGCTCTCTGTAGTCGATGCAGAGTCTCATAGTGCCATCTTTCTTCTTAACAAATAGAACTAGAGCTCCCCATGGAGAGTAGCTCGGCCTGATGAAGCCTTTGTCAAGTAGCTCCTTTAATTGCATGTGAAGCTCTTTTAACTCTACCGGGGCCATTCTGTATGGTGCCTCAGAGATTGGGTCAGTGCCTAGAGCTAGCTCAATCTCAAATTCGACTTCTCTTTCAGGCGGTAGACTTGTCAGATCGTCAAGAAACACATCTACATATTCATGAACTACAGACACATCTTCAATTCTTATCTTTTCTTCTTGGCTTTTGTCTACAATGTTCACCAGATAGCCCATGCAGCCACTTGCTAATAACTTCCTTGCTTTCATCACAGATAAAAACATGCTAGGTTTCTTTCTGGACTCGTCAACAAACACAAACTTTTGATCACCTTCTGGATGGAAAATCGCTTTTTGTTTTCGGCATTCGATGGAAACATTGTACTTGCTCAGAAAATCCATCCCAAGAATCGTATCATAATCATACATGTCGATCACAATGAGGTCGACAAAAAGTTCCCTATCAAAAATCCATAGGGGTACTGCACGTAGACAGTGCGTAGTTAATATCACTTCCCTGGAGGGCAGTGTCATAGTGAATCCCTATCTCATAGGCTCTAAACGAACCCCTAACTTATTAGTAAATGATGTAGATATAAAAGAATGTGTGGCACCCGTATCAAAAAGGACATAAACATCATTAGATAAACTTGTTATCTGACCTGTGACCATATTTGAGGCTTCAGCAACTACTTGTTCCTTCGTCATGGCATATATTCGGGCATTCGTTAGTGGGGCTTCAAGTCTCCCTTGATTGATTAGTGGCCCTTCAAGGGTAGCTTGCATCTGATGGAGTTGGGCTTGAGGAGGAGCTCTTTGAGGGGCATTGGAATTCTTCAGTTTGGGGCAGTTCTTGACAAAATGATCTTCACACCCACAAATAAAACATTGGTTTGTCCCCAAGCAGCATTCCCCTGGATGTTTCTTTCCACATTTGGCAGATGGTTGAAACTGCCTGCTATTGTTGTTAGGCTGACCACTATTGTGCCTCTTGTTGCCTTGTCCCTGCTGGTTCTGAGGATTACCCTTCCTTTTGTTGTTTCTCCAGTTCTGGTTGTTGTTGTTGCTGTTGTTGTGCCGGTGTGGAGGGCGGCTCTGGTTGTTAGCATTATTGGCTGGCTGGCCAGACTATGGCTGATTCCTTCTTAGCTTTGATAAATGAAACTCCGCACGCTGGGCCCTCATAACAACCTGTTCTTGTGTTCTGGGTGGACTTGCCCCATCAACGATCGCAACAATTTCTGGCCTAAGGGGTCTGATCAGTCTTCTGACCCTTTCACTTTCATCCATAACCATCCCTGGGCATAGACGGGCTAGCTAGTCAAACTTTGTCACAACATCTGTGACTGACATATCCCCCTGGTGCAGGTTCTCGAACTCCTCATAGTGCTTCCTTGTAACGTTCATGTGGAAAAACTTCATGTTAAACTCATGAATGAAATCATCCCATGTCATCCCTTCCACATTTCTTCTCTGTTCAATGCCGTCCCACCAAATTCTGGCCTCCATGGTGAGGCAGTACGAGGCACAAAGAACCTTTTCATTGTCCGTGAAATCCATGAGTCTCAGAGTGGCCTCAATTGTCTTCAACCATCATTGAGTGACTAACGGATCCTTTGAACCCTCGAAGTCTGTTGGCTTAACTCTTCTCCATCTGACTAGAAGAGGTTCCTGATAGGCCGCTCTTGGTTTAGCAACAAGAGCTGGGATTTCATTGACTTGTGGCTGAGGAGGAGGAGGCACGTCATTGCCTCAACGATCGTCATTCTGGCCATTGGCCCTTAATTATGCAATTTCCCTTCTTTGATCCTCAAGTTGCCTCTACAGCTCAACGATCATTGTCATAAGCCTTTCGTTGGTCTGGGTGCGTGTTTACATCCTTCTGTGGCCCTCCATTATCAATTTCCTAAAAGAATTAGGAACTTAGAAATAATCCTCTAATATGAGACAAGTTTTCACTACTAGAACATTAATCATTAAACATCTAAACCTCATTCTTATCCTCATACTTGCGTCAAAACATCTAACTTTATAACATACTTACTTTGAGGACTTGGACTGACATGTGGCAATATGAATTGTAAACAAAAATTTGCTCTAATACCAAAGCCTGAGATGCCCCCCTTACGGACGTCACAGATGTCGTTACATTCATACATTACATACTTATTTTTTTTTAAGATAAACTTCAAGTACAAAACTTATTTGAAACTTTAATTATAAACGTAGTTAAGGAAAACGTAACCAGGATCCATACATACATATATTTTTTTACAACATTCATTCACTTAATCCATACTATTAATAATTCAATTACACATTAAATTGATCATAAACTTCTTTTAATAAAGTAAATATACCAAATAGTAAAATCATAACTTATATCACATCAAATCATTTAAAACTATTTGCTCCCACAATTCGGCAGGTCGAACTGGAGACTTCGATAAGCCGAACATGGTCGGCAGGTCGAAAATCATCAACCGGCAGGCCGGCAGAGGCTCTGTAAAAAAATCGGGTTTAAACATTAATATGATTGCCAGGCCAGAAAGATGGGATCAGCAGGCCGAACATCACATCGACATACTGACCTGTAATGGTTGGCAGGCCGTCCGAGACAAAACAGAAACTTTTAGAAAACTTAATTTTAAGACAAATTCATTTTTCTTTCAAAAATTGCTAAAGATCAAATTCTTAAAATGTTAAAATAAAATATTAAAACATAGTTCTTGTATTCTTTAAAACTTATCATAAAAATATGTTCAAATAATAAACCATAGCTTAAATCATAAAACTTGTAGCATTGGTGTTCTTTCGGTTACAATTCATCTTCCTTATGCTCACACGTCTTCCCATGTTCTCCGCCTAATCCATGACTTTCTTACCCTTATTTACAACATGATATAAACTTGAATAAGCTAAAGCTTAGTAAGTACATATATTTCTCACAATTTAAAAACATTCATAAACATCATCATCATCATCATTATCATCATCATCATATCATAATAGTGCATTAAGCACATTTTCATAAATACATATCTTTCATTATATTGACCATATTAAAACTTATTCCATTTTATCTTGAGGGCCCAAGTGTTGCACCATAATCATCATTGTAGGCACGCCGTCATGAGAGGAGAATGGTAGCTAATCCAAAACCAAACATGACATCATATCATATCATATCATAACATTGATGTGCAATACTTATTAGGTGATATATATACATAACTTTCATGCTTTGAAATTTGCCATAATCAAACATGCATAACTTTAAATCATGAAAATCTTTCATAAGAAACCCTTTAAGGAAATCATCATAAAATCATCATAAATATCATCATGAACATAACATCAAACCTTATAAAACATATCATGTTGCAGGTGAGAATGTACTTACCATAGAAGCTAGCTTACTTAACCTTATATGTATTGGTGACGACGCCGTGGTCTTGATGTGCTCGTTCTTTTGAGTGTTCATGCCATTTATTTATTTAAAGATACAAATAAAATTAATACTATTTTCATAGAATAAAACATCCATTCCATATAACATCACACATACATTCATCTCTTGTAAACATAATTCATAACATGCATCCATAACCATAATCATCAAAACTATAAAATCATCATCACATAACACTTCACTGACCTACATGGATTCAAGGCGTAAAAACTTAACAGTCACATGTACTTTAGGCACCATACTTGACAGGGGTAAAGTTAATACATAAACATAATACCATGATTTTTCTTTAGTCATAAAAATTACATTAAGTATTTAAAAACAAACCATACATTTCAAACATGAAATATGCCAGCAATAGTAAGGCAGTGAACAACTTTATTCTTAGGTCCGTTTAAAACATTCTAACATCATAGAAAAAATCTACAAAAATTAACATATATAGTAGACATATAGAACCCTAACATATCCAAAAATTGGCTTAAAAAAAAATCGGAGTAAGTCAAAACACACATTTGAAAATCAGTAGTAACTCTAACTTAGGTTTGACAGGGAGTGAGTAATCTTTTGAAAACATTTTCTAACAATTAAAAACACATATATTTTAATTTTAAAATTCATACTAAATCTTACTAACATATATTTCAATATCATAAAATTATTTTATCATCAATAAAATCATTTAAACATATAAAACATCACATAAAACAAAAGTCCAATATTAACATTGTTAAAACAGTTTCTTGACCTAATCTCAATAAAAATTTCATAACACATAATTCACTCATCAAAACATTACCAAACTTTGCGGTCCATAACATAACATTTACATGAACAGTCTTGCTAAATTTCATAGCAAACAAAGCACGTTTACCCCTTGAACAAAAATCATATTTTCATGCATCAAAACCAAACAACAATATTTTACTGTGAGTGGTAGAGGATGGAAAATTCATAACTTATCATAGAAAAGTCCAATTAAGGTGAAACTTGGAGAGACATCACAAAACTCATACATGAATAACATATTAAAAATTTAGATTAAACAAAATTTTATAGAGAAAGATATAGCAGTCGGATATGAAGAAAGATTCCATTGAAACGAGAATGCACTCTTACCTCAAAATGATTCTTCTCAAATTCCTTCGAATTCAACCAATGAAATTTCAATTTTTCTTTCAATTATTTGCAGAGAATTTTTGAGAGAGAGGAGGAATAGAAAACATGAAGAAGAGAAGAAGAAGAGATGAAGAAAAGAAACGTCTCAGAAAAAGAGAGAAAAAGAAGACGTGAGAGGAAGAGAGAGAGAGAGAGCAATAACGTAAAAAAAAAAATTTCAATGCTCTCCCTTATGTCAGGAATTTTCTGACTATTCTTGGTCCAAAAATCACGTGTAAATGGAGAGTAATTGGGGAAAGTCAAATCATTTAGATAAACTTACCATACTTTACCGATTTTAAAGGGGGAAGCCATATCAATCAATACCAATCAATGCAAAGTCAAACGTTTCCTTTCCTTAAATGATAAAATTAATCCATAATTATACCAATTAATCACATTAAACCACCAAATCAACGTAATTATCTCATAGCATTCAAGACATCATTGCATCATAATTAAACATACATTGTAACTAACATGAACACTTGAGCACATCGATTCCTTGCAATTGTCACATGTCATAACACTTAGAATAAATAGTTAGTAATATTAAAATCATAAATCATAACATATATCATCAATTATTAATAAAATTACTTAATGTCGTTACTAGCTTTACATGATCTGTTACATAAAAATAGGTGGGTGTTACATAACCATCGTTTCAATATTTTATCCATAATTTATAATCACCACCTAGGGGTGTGTAACCATAAATCATGCTAAAATACCTTATTCTCTCTGAGATCCAATCTGGTACATGATAGAAATCCCTTCCTAGGGGTCATGACCACCATGTTCTGCCTATGGACCAATGATGGAGGCCTTAGGTCATCTCTTCGAAAAACTTCTCCTACTCAATTTTTGAAATCAAGGTTTTATTTTAAGAATATGCATGAATAATTTTTAATATGAGCGGCACTCCCAGTTCTATATGACATGTTATCAATAAACATGACAAATCATATTATAATGCAGACAAGCAAAGCTACAAGCAAAATAATAAATAACCGTAGTATTATGGTTCCACCATAGAGAATAGAAATCAAAAATTACAAGAGAATAATCGAAACATATTATGGATTCTTCATCCTTGAATTCTCAGGTTGTATCTCTCATCATGTAATGTCCATCTTTAAGTCTTCAATCCCGTATGAATCGAATACTTCATATTTTCAGTCATATCCAAATTTAATGTCTCTCAGAATCGTCCCAAAAATAAAATTAAAACTGCACTGAAAAAACTGCACCTTTTCTGGAAATTTTTCAGCTTTGGGTCGGCAAGCCGACCTGGGTGATTGGCCTGCCAGTCATGAACCATCGGCCTATCGATTAGGAAGATCGGCCTACCGACTCATGAAAGATCAACCTATTGAACTGGAAGTTTGGCCTGCCGCTAGAGCCTCCTGATTTCTGCCCCTTTGACAGCCTACCGAACCTCACGTCTGGCTTGCAGATCTACGACCATCAGCCTGCCAAACTATGGGGTTTAGCATGCCGATCGAGCAAAAATCTTCCATTCCAGAAAATACAATTTTTAATGCAATTCATCAATTTTATTTTCAACAATTCAAAAATATAAAATTAGAGACTCAAGAAATACCTAGGAGCGCCATCATCATTCTTCTAGATCTGTCTTCTCCAAATGATTATTTAATTATAAAATTCTTACAAATTTAAAAATAAATAATAATTCCTAGTCAGAGATGATAGTCTGCTATCTAATTACATGAAAAATCTAGATACACATTCTAACCTTTAAGAAACCATAACCGGTATAAATTAATTAATTAATAAATAATTAAATAACCATTTAATCAACCATAATTAATTAATGAACATTCACCACATAATCCATGACAACATATAAAATATATAGAAACCTAGAGTGCCAACTCTCTATAAAATTAAATTCAAGCATAGGAGAGGTTAATATCACAAAATTTATACATATAGTATGATCACAAACTTGTAAATTTATGTAAAAAACCATAGCTCTGATAACAATTGTTGGAAAAATAGTACGCAGTAGAATTTTAAAAAATTTATATTAGAGTATTTTCCAAAACACAAGTTTGACATGCTATATGCATAAATTAACCAGATCTTAATAACCTTTGTGTGTCGAAAAGCTCTTGTAATCAGTGAAGAGAAGTAATGTTCCAAAAGAGCCTTAACCAACTGGTCTTCTTTGCTATTCTCTATCCATGATCAGAGTGAGTGTGGGCTCACACGTACAGCCCTTCCTCTAGGTGACTCTCCTTCCAACCAATTGAGAGAACCCAAAGCAAGTGTTCGTGCTTTGTGAACAAGAGCTCTCGGGGAGTTTCTAGAATCTGACCAGCAAAGTATCACTCTTAATCTCTCAATTGATTTGAATAACTTATGTGACTTACTCCCTATCTATAGAGGTTGGGTCCAGGGTCAGTCCTTATCAGATTAGGTCTCAAAATTCAAATCAGAATCAAATTCGAATCAATATCTGATAAGATCTGCGTAAAAACGCGTGATCTTATCCTTCGCTCATCGACAGGCCGATCATGATGACCGACAGGCTGAACAGGCCCCATCGGCTGGCCTAACTTGAGGATCGGCTTGCTAAACTGCCGATTAATATCTCAACGAATCTTTTATTTTTCACCCGAGATTCTGTAGGATAAAGTCTCAGTTTTAATTCAAATAACCCAATAGAAAAGTTATCTGATTAAAATAACTTTATCTAGATAATCTCTAGGAAAATAAATGAATTCCTAATAATTCTACAAGTCTATCTTAATCTAATTTATTCAAAATTAAATCAACCGATAAACAGACAAGAATTATCCGATCCCAATAATTCAACAAGTTTATCTTGAATTAATTTTTACTACAAAATTAATTCAACCGATCAACACACATGAATTATTTGATTCTTTCGAATTTCAACCAATCTAACAAATCTAACATAAGTCACCAGTTATTGGAAAAGCTTGCCGTATCGTTACAGGATGTTGTGAGCTAGCAAAGGGGACCAAATGGACCTATATAGTTCAAGCTCCCGATAATTACGAAACCCAATATCCCAGATATACATTTCATAATTATCAATTCCAATGCTACTCCACTAAAAGCTTGGAGCTGCACTCTCGAACTACATAGAATTACGAAGCCCGTATAGCTAGGTCTCCATGACATATCATAGTGTATCGTATCCCCGTATGATTATCTATAATCGGTTTAAGGACAAGTTGTGGCATACCTGGCCCCACTCAAGCCCCCATGAGGCCCGTAGGTTGGCCCCTGGCATAATTGGCTCTTATTGCGGCTTATCTGAGTCCACTCATCCATACTGTCCCCTCTAAGACCCATTGGTCCCTCAGGGTTTTATTTCGCGTCCCTCATGGTTCGAACCTCAAACCTCCCTTAAGAGGTTCTTATTTCCTTCATGAGTACCAATTGAGCTAGTAGCTCAATTGGTACTCATGAAGGAAATAGTAGCTCAATTGGTACTCATGAAGGAAATAAGAACCTGTTAAGGGAGGTTTGAGGTTCGAACCATGAGGGACGTGAAATAAAACCCTGAGGGACCAGTGGGTCCTAGAGGGGACAGTACGGATGAATGGGCCCGGTTAAGCCACAATAAGAGCCAATTATGCCGAGGGCCGACCTACGGGCCTCATGGGGGCTTGAGTGGGGCCGGGTACGCCACACAAGTTCTATCTTACCTTCTTGATTATTTTTATCTTACGTTCCATTATCTCATCATCGGAAAACTTACCATCCAAATACAGTATACTATTTGGTTACACCTATGTATCGAAATAGTTGAGCGCTTCAGTTTTCCAATTACAGGACAACGCATATAAGACGATATCCTTATCCTAAAGAGGAGTTATGGATTCCATATCTTAATAGGTCTACGCTATCAAGAGTCATGCCTTCAACGTACCGGCATGCATACCACTATTAAGATGTGGGTGTCACCCTTTGGCACATCAAAAGACACAAGTCAAGACAACAGGCCCACTATTCATCTTAGGATTAAGATACAATACAAATGATTCTCTAAAGTGAATCGATTTGCTGAGACAGAATTATTAATCCAAATCAATTCACTTTATGTCACGATCCAACACATCGTCACCTATGACAACATGCCAATGTTTCTATTCACAGAGTCCACCTCCGATGGCCAAGACAAACCATCTCCCAATTGGGATATAGACAACATAACAATCTTTACATGAATAAAGCGCCCAACTTTATTCCCTCGATTATGAATCTTATAATTTAGACCATCACCTTAAGAATCATGTCTTCCGCATAATCTGTCCATCATATGCCCAATTCTTAAGGTTTAGACCGACAATCTCAGACTATTGTTTGCTTAACATACATTCAAAAATTATGAACATAAAGAGGACAAGATTTGGTATATAAACAATAAATTCTTTATTGATAAAAATGCCTCTAAAAACTTATTACATTTTTACTCCTTAGGGCATACATGTCTAACAAGATTGACCCTAAAAACAAGTGTCAGACAGTAAATATTGGTTCACAGCTCGATCCAAAGGTAAAATCTGCTATTGTTGATTTCTTAAAGACTAATAATGACTATTTTGCATAGTCTCATGTGGATATGCCTGGGATCGACTCAAGTGTTTTCAACCATCAACTCAATATTGACCTAAACCATCGGCCTGTATGGCAAAAAAGAAGATGACTAGGGATCGAGCGAAATAATATAATAAAAGAAGTCAGACATCTGTTGGAAGTAGGGTTCATTCATCTAGTTCAGCACCTGGATTGGCTTGTGAACGTCGTGATAGTGAGGAAGAAGAATGGGAAGTGGCGAATATGTGTAAACTTCACAGACTTGCATAAAGCCTGCCCAAAATACAGCTATCCATTACCTTACATCAACCGCCTTATCGATGCAACCGCTGACCACGAAGTCCTGAGTTTTCTTGATGCATTCTCTAATTACAATTAGATTCTATTGCATCCCGAATATCAAGAGAAGATTGCCTTCATCACAGAGCATGAAGTTTTTTATTTCAAGGTCATGCCATTTGGGTTAAAGAATGCTGGAGCAACCTATCAGAGACTCATCAACATGATGTTTAATGAACAAATTGGTAAGAATATGGAAGCTTACATTAATGATATACTCGTAAAATCTTTGCAGGCTCATTTTCATGTGCAGCATTTATAAGAATGCTTTGACATACTGAGGAAGTATAACATGAAGTCGAACCCAAAGAAGTGTACTTTTGGGGTCATCGGCAAAATGTTCCTGGGATATCTTGTAATAAAGTAGGGGATCGATACAAATCCAGATCAAATAAAATCTTTCGAACTTATGCCATCATCGTAGCGCAAGTGAGAAATTCAAAAGCTGACCGAGCGAGTCACAGCTCTCAACCAGTTCATAACTCACTCATCTTACAACTGTTTACCATTCTTTTAGTTGATAAAGAAGAACACGAAGTTTGAATGGAGCAATTGCTATGAGCAAGCCTTCCAAGGTTTGAAAGATTACCTTTCTACTCTGTTGATCCTGTCAAAACCAAAAAATGGAGAACCATTCTATCTCTACTTGGTAGTTTCTAAAACAACAGTCAGTTTTGCACTCATCAAGGAGGAAGACTCGATTCAAAAGCTGGTGTTCTTCGAGAGTCATACCTTACTTGATGCGGTAACAAGGTTCTCCATTATAAAAAAAAAAAACTCACACTTACACTCACACTTGTCGTATCCGCTCGTAAACTATGACCATATTTTTAGGGCCCTACAATCATAATACTTTCGTCATTCCCAATTTGAGCCATTTTGTACAAGCCAGATGTTTCAAGGAGATTAACAAAGTGGACTGCCAAACTCACTAGGTTTGATATTGAATACAAGCCTCGAATAGCATTAAAGGCATGAGTATTGGTCGATTTTGTCACAGAGCTGACATATGAGCCCAACAACGAGAGCCGAAAGTGTGGACCATGCAAGTGGATGGTGCCAACAATGAAAGAGGTTCAAGTGTCGTTAGATCTTTACGGATCGAAGGTCATGGCCGTCAGTTTTTGAACGTTGGTGAAAATGACTAATATCCCTAAAATCAAGGGAAATATCTTGGACCACTCCTCATACTAATTCAAAATAAGGGTAAATTGTCACGTTAATTCCCAATCTTTCACAAAAATATTCTTTTGATACCTAACTTTTTAATTTATTAGCACCTAACCTTTAATTCTAGTTTATGAGGGACCATTTTAACTGAGGTTCGTTAATTTCCCCCTCAAGTGAGCTGCATATTTTTTTAAAGAAATTAAAACTAAAACATAAAAAACAATAAATAAAATACTCACACATATGTGACTCTTTCTCCCCTTCTCTTTTTCTCTCTACCTACACAGATTCATGTAACCTAAAATTTATTCCATTTCACAATTATTCTATCACACAAAATGTAATGGAATGCTAATCAAAGCACAAAATAAAGATTTTCTCTCTCCTTAAATTGTCAATTTGGGCTTTGTTTTTAATTTCCATTTTAAATAGGGGAGGAGTTATCATTGATAGGGTTTTGGAGACAGTGAGTCATGGAAGAAGAATTATCATTATCAATTATGGAAGTAAAGTGGAAAGGTGAAAGGTATATTGGGAAGGAAGTTGGTGTTGAAAATGAGTACACAATAGAATTTTAAAATTTTTAAATGAGAGTATTTTTCAAAACATAAGTTTGACATGCAAAATACATAATTAACGACAGATCTTACTAACCTCTTTTGTATACCGAAGTGGGCTTGAATCTGTGTGGAGAAGAACTTTCTTGAAGAGTCTCAACCAACTGGTCTTCTTTGCTATTCTCTATCCATGATCGGAGTGTGGGTGGTCGCACGTCATACAGCTCTTCCTCATGTGACTCGCCTTCCAACCACTTAAGAAGGCCTAAAGCTAAAGTTCTTGATGTTGAACAATAGCTCTCAAGGAGTTTCAGAGTTTCTTAAACTAGAGTACTCACCTATGCTTCTCAACTAATCTAAATAACTGAAAAAACTCATCCCCTATTTATAGGGGTCAAATTTGAGGTTAATCCCTATCAAATAAGGCCTCAAAATTCGAATCTGGATCAAATTCTGATGAAAAACATGCCTAAAATGCATATACAGATTGTCGTAGGATTGGTAGGCCGAACTGGGAGATCAGTCTGCCAAACATACTTTATTGGCAGGTCGAACAAACGCATCAACCTGTCAAACTTACAATAATTTAGATCCATGAGAATATCTTATTTTCCACCAAAAATTCTTAGATAGAGCCTCAGTTTTAATTTAAATAATCCAATAGAAAAGTTATCTGATCAAAATAGTCATATCTGAATAATCTTAAAGAAAATAAAATATTATCCAAATAATTCAACTTGTTTATCTTGAATTAATTCAAAAATAATTCAACCGATAAACTAACATGAACCATTAAATATGATTTTATCAAATTTCAATCAATTTAATAATTTAACATAAGTTACCAATATATAGGAAAAGCATGTCGCATCGTTATAGGATTTATTATGAGCTAGTAAAGAGGACCCGATAGACATATACAGTTCAAGCTCCTACAATTATAAAATATAGTATCCTAGATACACATTTTATAATTATCAACTCTAGCAATACTCCACTAAAAGTTTAGAGCTATACTCTCGAACTATATAAAATTACAAAGCTTTAATAAGCAAACCGTCCATGACATATCATAATGTGTCACATCCCCATAGGATATTCATAATCAGCTTAAAGATAAATTTCGCTTTACATTTCTGATTATTTTTATATTACATTCCATTATCACACCATTGGAATACTTACTATCCATAGATAGTATACCATTTAGTTACGCATATGTATCCAAATGTTGAGTGCTCTAGTGTTCTAATTATAAGAAAACATAAATAAGATAATATCATTAACTCTACAAAAGAGCTATGGATTCCATATCTATGAATAACGAGTCTACATGAATCAAGAGTCATGTCTCTAACGTACCGGTATACATGCCATCATTAAGTTAGGATGTCACCTTTTGGTACATCAAAAGACATAAGTCAAGAATACGGGCCTATTAGTCATTTTAGGATTAAGACACAACATATATGATTGTCTAAAGTGAATTGATTTGCACAAATGGAATTGCTAACCAAATCAATTCAACTTTTATGTCCATGATCTAATACATCGTCATCAATGACAATGCACCAATGTTTCTACTTATGGAGTCTTACTCTGATGACCAAGATAAGCCATCTTCCATTAGGGATGTAGACAACATAACAATCTTAGCTTGAATAAAGCACCCAACTTTATTCCCTTGATTACAGATCTTATGATTTATACCATCACATTTAAGATTCATGTCTTTCGCATAATTTGTCCATCATATGCACGATTATTAAAGGTTTAAACCGATAGTCTCATACTTTTGTCTGCTTATCATACAGTCAATAGATATAAACATAAAAGGACAACATTTGGTATATAAATAAATTCTTTATTGATAAAATGTCTCCAAAAATATATTAAAACATTTTACTCCTTAGGGCACCATGTCTAACAATCTCTCACTTACACTAAGTGAGTAAATATGACATATCTCGTATCCCTATAGCCTCCAAATGCCTCTCGAAAACTCTCGCAGTTAATGTCTTCATGAAGGCATTAGCTAAATATCCTTATATGTAATTTTGCATACAGCAACATGCCCGCCCTCAACGAAGTCCTTTATCGCATGATACTTCCGATAAATATGCTTACTCTTCTTGTGAAACCTTAGTTCCTTAGCATTAGCTATCGCTGTAGTGTTATCACAATACAGCGATATGGCCTTATCCATACCAAGAACTACCTTGAGATCCCCAAGGAACTTGCAGTGCCACACTTCTTCTTTCGAAACATCACTAGCTGCCACATACTCGGCCTCCATCATTGAATTCAAAGTGCAATCTTGCTTGACACTTCACCAAACAATGGCTCGCCCCCAAGAGTAAACATAGAACCAGAAGTCAATCTTCTCGAATCCAGACAGGATTGAAAATCTAAATCAGTGTATCCTAGAGGTGTGAGATCCTCACCCGAGTACACAAGCATATATCCTCGAGTCCTTCTCAGGTACTTGAAAATATGCTTGACTGCAATCTAGTGGTTCAGTCCTGGATTTGACAGAAATCAACTTACTATCTCGACCTCATAACAAATGTTCGGTCGTGTGTAAAGCATAGCATACATGAAACTACCCACCACCAAAGCATATGGCACCTTCTTCATGTATCTTTTTCTTAATCAGACTTGGGTAAGTCTTTTTTAGAAAATGTAATTCCAAACCTAAATTGCCCACCTTTCTTGGAATTCTACATTGCATATTTCTTGAGAATTTTATCTATTTAAATAGCTTAGGACAAAGCTATTATTTTGTTTTTCCTATCCCAAAAGATCTGGATACCAAGAACATAATTAGCGTCACCCAAGTTTTTCATGTCAAACTGCTTAGTCAACTATGATTTGATCAATGACAATGCCCCAACGTCATTGCCAATTAGCAGAATGTCATTTACATAGAGCAGTAGAAAAACCACCTTCTTATCCTTAAAATGTTTGTAAACACATGGTTCATCCACATTTTGTTCCAACCCATAAGTTTTGATCACCTCATCAAATCTTATGTTCTAAGAACAGGAAGCCAGTTTAAGTCCATAAATTGACTTTAGCAGTTTACAAACCTTATCCTCTTGACCCTCAGCCTTGAACCCATCTAGTTGTACCATATATATGGACTCGTCAAGATAGCCATTCAGAAAAGCTGTCTTGACATCCATTTGCCAAATCTCATAATCGAGAGCAGCTGCTATGGATAAGAGAATGCAGATGGACTTAGCATGGCTACAAGTGAAAAGGTTTTCTTATAATTGATTCCCTTCTTTTGCGTGTATTCTTTAGCTACCAGTCTAGCCTAATAGGTTTCGACTTTCCTATCTGCTCATCTCTTTCTCTTATAGATCCACTTACACCCTATGGGTTTCATCTCTTTGGGAAGATCCATAAGTTTTTAGATTCAATTAGTCTCCATAGATTTCGTCTAAGTGTTCATAGCTTATGTCTAAAGTTTTAAATTAACATCCTTTATAGCTCTTGTATAAGTGTAAGGATCCCTCTCATGTTTAACCGGTTCAACCAAGTAGACTTCACCATTGAACATATACCTCTCAGGTTGACGCCTGATTCTCCCACGACGTCGAAGCCCCTTTGGTTGTTGTTTGGTCAGTTTTTCTGCATTGATTGGATTAGTTTCAACCAGAACTCTCGGAGTAATAGAATCACTCGCCAACTCGTCGAGTACCATTTTACTTCAAGGTTTAAAGTCGTTCACGTAACTTTCCTCAAAGAATGTTGCATTCATTGAAACCATGACTTTATTTTCTTTTAGGTTATAGAAATAACCCTCTTTAGTCCCTTTCGGATATTTTACATACACATAAACTTCTAAACGTGCTTCCAACTTGTTTGGTTCTTTATACAGGACATGAGCCGGACATCCCTATATGCGAATATGGTTTAAGGATGTCTTTATACCCATCCACAACTCGTGAGGAGTTTTAGGAACCGATTTTGAAGGCACATTGTTTAAAAGATAACATGCGGTTTTAGTGCATATCCCTAAAAGGATAAAGATAATGTCGAATAACTCACCATGGACCTAACCATATCCAACAAAGTCCTATTCCTTCTCTTAGTTACGCCATTCTACTATAGAGTGCATGTGCGGTCAAATGTGATAAAATCTCATTCTTTAATAAGTGTCCTAAGAACTTATCGAAGAGGTATACACCACCTCGATCGGATCAAAGTGCCTTTATGGGTTTACCTAATTGCTTTTCTGCCTTAGTCTGACGCTCCTTGAAATTGTCAAAAGTTTCGCTTGTTTGATGCATTAGGTAGACATACTCATATCTTGAGTAATCATCAATAAAAGTGATGAAGTACTATACCCTTATCGTGCCTTGATGTTCATAGGATCACAAACATCACTATGCATGAGTTCTAGAACCCCTTCAGCGCTATTGCTCTTAGACCCAAATGGCCTTTTGGTCATTTTGCCCTCCAAACAAGATTCATATTGTGATATAGATTCCACCTCTAAGTGACTTAAAGGTCTATTCTTTACTAACCTTTGAATCCTATTTAGGCTAATACGACCTAGTCACAAATGCCAAAAATAGGTCTTATTAGAGTAAGAAGTCTTAACTCTTTCAAAGTTATTATCATTAACCTCAGTGTTAAGTAGTTTGTCCATCTTAGGTTTGATAAAATATAGATTATTTTGTATCCATCCATCATAGATAAAAGATTTCTTTTTACAAATCACCACTTTATTATTAAAAGATACTGAATAAGAGTCTTTAAGTAAACAAGCTACAGATATTAAATTCCTTTTAAGTCTAAGAACATAAAAATAATTTTTCAAAACTAAAATCCTATAATTATCAAAATAAAGATGGATATCTCCTACTGCTTCAGCCAACACCAAAGATCCATCGCCCATCCGTAACATGAAGTCCTCATGGAGCAGACTTCTCGTTTCTTTGAACTCCTGTAGAGAAACACAAATATGATTAGTTACTCCAGAATCTATGACCCAAGTGTCACTTGATTCCTCAACTAAACAAGTTTTAATAACCAGAAGTTCACACTTACCTCCTCGAGAAAGGAAGTCCTTGCAATTCTTCTCAATGTATCCAACTTTCTCATAGAAAAAGCACTTCAGTTTCTTCAGGTTCTTTTTTTTTTCCTTCTTATTCTTGCTATTTGCAGGAATAGAAGACTTCTTGTTCTTAGCCCGCTGCTTCCTTCCATTCCTTGGGTTAGGATTGAAATTAGATGCAGCAGTCAAGTAAAGCCTTACCACCTGTTGGAGTTTCCCTGATTAGATTTTTGAACTCCTGTAACTGTTTCATCAACTTAGTTAAGGTCACATTCTATCTATTGCTCAAATTATAGGAAGCTCTAAATAAGACGAACTCCTTAGATAGAGTCTCAAAGACCATAGTCATCTATGACTCAACATTGATATCAGCTCGATGGGTTTGAGCCTCAGCAAGGTAATCCATGACCAACATCATATGCTCCTTCACAGGAGTCCCCAATCTTTGTTTGCTATTTAAGAGTTTTTGAAGAGCCCCTTGTTGTTTTGTTAGGGCTTGGCCTCTAAACATGTCTTGAAGATTATCCAAGATATACTTCACAGTCTCATAATCTTCATGTTGAGCATGTAGCACGTTATTCATGCTAGCCATAACATAACAGTGGACCTGATCATTGGCATCTTTTTATTGATCATACGCTTGGATTTGCTAGTTAGTGGAATCCCCAGTAGGTTCGGGAGGACACAGTGTTGTCAGCATAAATCTTAATTTCTCAAAGAAAAGGACGATATTCAAGTTCATTTTTCAATCATTATAATTCTCACCAGTTAACACGTTTTTATTGAGTATAGATGATAAAGCGTTTTTAGACATTTTAATCTACAATAAAGATTCACATACTAAATATAAGCAAACAATCCATAATAGTTTAATAAGATAACACAAACAAGTAAATATACAATTGTGTTTATATGTCAAAACCTTGAAAAAATAACAATCTTACAACGATAATTCCCAACTCAAAATCCAACAAGCCGCCTAAAGGAGACTTGGCAAATTCAATTAGGAACACGGATCCCCTCTTATTAATATATGGCATCTAAGACCTATCTGATCCAACATATATTAATAATCGTTTTCTTTCGCCATTAATTTCATTAACGGAGCTCCTAGGAGAGGTTAATAATAAAATTAATTTTGAGTGTATAACCATCGTTTCAACTATTTTATCCATGATTTATAATCGCCTCCTAGGGGTGTACGATGATAAATCATGCTAAAATAAATTATCCCTTTAGAGATCCAATCCAATACATGATGAAATCCCTTTCTATGGGTCGGAACCACCATGTGCTACCTATGGACCAACAATGGAGGCCATAAGTCCTCCCTTCACAAACCTTCTCCCGCTCAATATTTTGAAAGTCAAGGTTTTATGTTAACATACATGAACAATTTTTAATGAGCGGCACGCCTTATTCTACATAGCACGTTATCAACATACATAGCAAACCATATTATAATATAGACAAGCAAAGAACATGTAAAGCCACAAGCATAATAATAATAAATTAACAGTCGTAATATCATGGTTCTATCCTAGAGAAAAGAAAATAAAGATTATAAACGATCAATTGAAATATATTATCAATTCTTCATCTAGTATCTTTGAGTTGTATTCTTCTTCATGCTGCATCCATCTTCAATTCTTCAATCCTTCTTAGATCAAATGTTTTATTTTTTTGGTCACCATAAAATTTCATGTTTCTTATAATTGTCTCAAAAATAAAACCAAAACCTCATCAAAAGATGCACCTATTTTGGAAAAATTCTACTATTTGCTGGCCTACTAAACTGGATCATCGGCCTGCCGGTCTATTCATCGGTCTGCTGAACCTAAAGGTTCGGCCTGCCACTAGAGCTGACAGAATTTGCCCTACAGATGGCCTACTAAACTAGAAGTTCAGCCTACTAGTTAATTGGCTTACCACACCTGCCTGCCGACCGAGCTGAATTCATGTTTTTTTAGAAAATAGTTTTTAAGCAGTTTTTCAATCTTATTTTCAACAATTCAAAAAAAATAAAAAGTTTAAAAGCTCAGGAAAAACATTGGAGACCCTATCATCTCCATCTTTTAGATCCGTCTTCACTTTGAATGAATTCATGTTTTTAAGTTGAATTCATGTTTTTTCAGAAAATAGTTTTTAAGCAATTTTTCAATCTTATTTTCAACAATTCAAAAAAAATAAAAACTAATTACATGAAAAACTTATATATATATTCTAACCTCTAAGGAACCACAACCGACACAAATTAATTAATTAATAAATAATTAAATAATAATTTAATTAACCATAATTAATTAATAAACATTAACTATATAATCTCATGACATCATATAATTTTATAGGAACCTTAGAGTGCCAACTCTCTAAAAAATTAAATTCAAACATAGGAGAGAATAATATCATATAATCTATATATATAGCATGATCATAAACTCGTAAATTTATGTAAAAACACTGGCTCTGATACCAATTGTTGGAAAATGAGTACGCAATGGAATTTTAAAATTTTTAAATCAGAGTATTTTTCAAAACACAAGTTTGACATGCTAAATACATAAATTAATGACAGATCTTACTAAGTACTTTTGTATACCAAAGTGGGCTTGAATCTGTGTAGAGAAGAATGTTCTAGAAGAGCTTCAACCAACTGGTATTCTTTGTTGTTCTTTATCCACAATCAAAGTGTGGGTGGTCACACATCATACAGCTCTTCCTTCGGTGACTCCCATTCCAACCACTTGAGAAGACCCAAAGCTAAGGTTCTTAATGTTGAACAATAGCTTTCAGGGAGTTTTAGAGTCTCTCAAACTAATGTACTCGTTTTATGCTTCTCAACTGATTTAAATAACTAAGAAAACCCACCCCCTATTTATAGTGGTCGAATTTGGGATAAATCCATATTAGATAAGGCTTCAAAATTTGAATATGGATTAACTTCTGATGAAAAATGCCTCTAAAATGTATAGATAGATTATCGTAGGATCGGTAAGCCAAACTAAGAGATCAGTCTGTCGAACTTACTCCATCGGCAGGTCAAACTAACGCATCAGCCTGATGAACTTATGATAATCTAGGTCTGCAAGGATATTTTATTTTCCACTCGAGATTCTTAGATAGAGCCTCAGTTTTAATTCAAATAACCTAATAGAAAAGTTATCTGATCAAAACAGTCATATCTAGATAAGCTTATAGAAAATAAAATATTATCCAAATAATTCAACATGTTTATCTTAAATTAATTCACAAAATTAATTCGACCGATAAAGTGACATGAATTAATAAATCTGATCTTATTGAATTTCAGCAATCTAATAATTTAACATAAGTCACCAGTATATAGGAAAAGTATACTATATCATTACAGGATTTATTATGAGCTAACAAAAGGATCCGATGGACATATAAAGTTCAAGCTCCTACAATTATAAAATACAATATCCTAGATACATTTTTATAATTATCAACTCTAACGCTACTCCACTAAGAGCTGTACTCTCAACAATATAAAATTACAAAGCTTCAATTAGCTAACCATTCATGACATATCATAATTTGTCACATCCCTATAGGATATTCATAATCGGCTTAAGGGTAAATTCTATTTTACCTTCCCGATTATTTTTATCTTACGTTCTATTATCACACAATTAGAGTACTTACTATCTATAGATAGTATACCATTCGGTTACACCTATGTATCCAAATAGTTGAGCGCTTCAGTGTTCCAATTACAGGATAACGCATATAAAAGAATATCATTAACTCCACAAAAAAAGCTATAGATTCCATATCTATGAATAACGAGTCTACGTGAATCAAGAGTCATGCTTTAATGTACAGGTATGCATTACTATCATTAAGTCATGATGCCACCCTTCGGTACATCAAAAGGCATAACTCAAGAATACGGGCCCATTAGTCATTTCAAAACTAAGACACAACACGTATGATTGTCTAAAGTAAATTGATTTGCACAAACAGAATTATTAACCAAATCAATTCAACTTTATGTCCCTGATCCAATACATCGTCACTTATGACAATGCATCAATGTTTCTATTTGTGGAGTCGCACTCCAAAGACCAAGACAAACCATCTTCTATTAGGGATATAGACAACATAACAATCTTAGTATAAATAAAGTACCCAACTTTATTCCCTCGATTGTGGATTTTATGATTTAGACCATCATCTTTACGATTCATGTCTTCTATATAATTTGTCCATCATATATACGATTCTCAAAGGTTTAGACCGACAGTCTCAGATTTTTGTTTGCTTAACATATATTCAACAGATATGAACATAAAGAGGACAACATTTGGTATATAAATAAATTCTGTATTAATACAATGTCTCCAAAAACATATTACAATATTTTACTCCTTAAGGCATCATGTCTAACATTTGGTAATTAGGAGGACGATTTGGCTTTGAGGGCTCACTTTAATGACTTTAGCGGCTAACCCTCCGATTGGCTTCATTCTCTCCTAATCCACTTCTAACGGAATTTGATTCTCAACATTTCTCACCCTTTCTATCTTCTCTTTTTTCGACAATCTCAAGTTTTTATTATTTCTTTCTCTTTTTTTATTTTTTTGTCTTTTTCTTATTGATTTCTAGATATGGGTTTATGATTGATTTCCAGATATGGTTTTTTTTCCCATTCTACATTTATCATAAATTTGGCTTTTTTGATTTCCTGTTGTGTTCTTGTGTGTAATAAGTAGTATTCTGTTGACGACAACTTCCCTTTGCTCTGATCTAGATGTTCGCCCATTGAAGCTTTCAAACCTTTTTTTTCCCTTTTGAAGGAAAAGGAGCAAGGGGCGAAGTTGGTGAGGTGGAGGGAGTGGCAATAGTAGGCATGGGCTGCAACGATGTGTTGGTGGCCATGGACGACAAGGGGTTTGGAGTGGGTGCGTTTGGCTTTTGCAGCCTCCATTGATGACTTGTAAAAAGAGCTTTTTTCTGTTTGGAAAGGAAAAATCAAGGTTTTTGTTGTTTTGATTTTTTAATAATTTTTTGCTTTAATTTTTATTAATTTTTTAATATATCAATAATTTTGAAGGGTGGTCGTGTAATTTTAATTAAAAATAATGTCCAACAATTTTTTTGTTCAAACTTAACAGTTTGTCTCAGCAACTAAAGTAAAATATTGGGGACTGATAAATAAAAAAAGGTTATGGGACCAAATTCTCACTTTCTTGAAAGGTTGTGAACAACCAGAGCAATTTCCCCTTAAGATAATTTAAACGTTTATATGAGAGAGAAAAAATAATTAACATTCTCTCACTTGGTCCATATATTTCACTTGATATGATAAAAATTCCATCAATTATCATACTTAAGAAACAAAAATACATGAATTATGATGATAGGTTCTCTAAAAACGAGTATTATCTTTCATATATTATAATGCATTAATGATATTTCTTAAATTAATACATGTACATAATTGAGAGCCAAATATGGGAAAATATCATAGCATAAATAGAGTTTCAATACAAATAACATTCGTCCATATAACAAAAATCATACAAAGGAACCAAGTCCTACTCAATCTATAAGATCCTTAAACTTCAATGGTGGCATGCCTTTTGTCAAAGGATCACCAATCATTAATTCAGTACTAACTTGATCAATAACTACTATTTTCTCTTTAACACATCCTATAATGCCAAATACTAAATGTCGATGTGTTTACTTCGACTATCACCCTTGTTATTTTTAGCTATAAAACTGTAGCTGAATTGTCACAATATATCTTAAATGGCCTAGAAATCAAATCCACAATTCTAAGCCCAGTTATGAAACTATTCAAAGCCTCAAAATAAGAAACCAACTTAGCCTTCATAGCAGAAGTAATAGTCAAAGTCTACTTTACACTCCACCAAGATACAGCTTCACCAGCAAACATTAAAATATATCAGGATGTTGATTTTTGTGAATCAATACAACTAGCAAAGTTTGAATCTGAGTAGCTAATTACTTCCAGATTATTAGTCTGTTTATACATAAACATGTAATCCTTTATTCCATGAAGGTATCTCATAAACTTCTTTGTAGCTCATAGTAGTCCACACCAGGATTATTCTAATATCTTCTTAACATTCCAATAGCAAATGTAATGTTAGATCTTATACAAACCAAAACATACATCAGGCTTCCAACAATAGAAAAACATAGAATGTTTTTTATTTGTTCCCTTTCAAGTTCTTTTTTCGAGCACTGTTTCAAATTGGACTTGTAACCCTTCACAATGGGAGCTATACTTGGTAATCAATCTTTCATCTAAAATCTCTCAACACTTTATTAATATAAGTCTCTTGCGACAGTCTCAAAATGTTAGACATGTATGCCCTAAGGAGTAAAAATGTAATAAGTTTTTGCAGATATTTTTATCAATAAAGAATTTATTCATTGTTTATATACCAAATCTTGTCCTCTTTACGTTCATATTTGTTGAATGCATGTTAAGCAAACAATAGTCTGAGACTGTCGGTCTAAACCTTTAAGAATTGGGCATATGATGGACAGATTATGCGGAAGACAAGATTCTTAAGGTGACGGTCTAAAACATAAGATCCGCAATTGAAGGAATAAAGTTGGGCGCTTTATTCATGCAAAGATTGTTATGTTGTCTATATCCCTTTTAGGAGATGGTTTATTTTGACTATTAGAGGTGGACTCCGTGAATAAAAACATTGGCACGTTGTCATAGGTAACGATGTGTTGAATCGGGACATAAAGTGAACTGATTTAGATTAATAATTATGTCTTGGTAAATCGATTCACTTTAGACAATTATTTGTGTTGTATCTTAATCTTGAGATGAATAGTGGGCCCGTTGTCTTTGTTTGTGTCTTTTGATGCACCAAAGGGTGACACCTACATCTTAATAGTGGTATGCATGCCGGTACGTTGGAGACATGACTCTTGATAGTGTAGACTTTTTATTCATAGATATGGAATCCATAGCTCCTCTTTAGGAGTAATGATATCCTCTTATATGCGTTATCCTGTAATTGAAAAACTGGAGCGCTCAACCATTTGGATACATAGGTGTAACCGAATAGTATACTATCTTTGGATAGTAAGTTTTCTGATGGTGAGATAATGGAACGTAAGATAAAAATAATCAGGAAGGTAAGACAGAACTTGTCCTTAAGCCAATTATGGATTATCATATGGGGATACAATACACTATGATATGTCATGGAGACTTAGCTATACGAGCTCGTAATTTTATGTAGTTCGAGAGTGTAGCTCCAAGCTTTTAGAGGAGTAGCGTTAGAGTTGATAATTATGAAATGTATATCTAGGATATTGGGTTTCATAATTATCAGGAGCTTGAACTATATAGGTCCATTTGGTCCCATTTGTTAGCTCACAACATCCTGTAATGACACGGTGTGCTTTTTCAATAATTGGTGACTTATGTCGGATTTATCAAATTGGTTGAAATTTTGGAAGAATCAAATAATTCATGTCTACTTATCGGTTGAATTAATTTTGTGATAAAATTAATTTAAGATAAACTTGTTGAATTATTGGGATTTGATAATTCTTGTATGTTTATCGGTTGATTTTGTTTTGGATAAATTAGATGGAGATAAACTTGTAGAATTATTGAGAATTGATTTATTTTCCTAGAGATAATCTAGATAAAGTTGTTTTGATCAGATAACTTCTCTATTGGGTTATTTGAATTAAAACTGAGACTTTATCCTATAGATTCTTGGGTGGAAAATAAAAGATTCGCGGAGATTTTTTATCGACAGTTCGGCCTACCGATGGGAACTGTTCGGCATGCCAATCAGCGAAGGATAAGATTACACGTTTTCACGTGGATCTTATCAGATATTGATCCGAACTTGATTTTGTTTTGAGTTTTTGAGATCTAATCTGATAAGGACTGACCCTAGGCCCAACCTCTATATTAAGGGAGTAAGTCTTAAGGGTTACTCAGATCAATTGAAAGATTAAGAGTGATACTCAGCTAGTGAGAATCTGAAAACTCCATGAGAGCTTTTGTTTACAAATCACGAACACTTGCTTTGGGTTCTCTCGATTGGTTGGAAGGAGAGTCACCTTGGTGAAGAGCTGTACGTGTGAGCCCACACTCACTCCGGTCGTGGATAGAGAATAACAAAGAAGACCAATTGGTTGAGGCTCTTCTAGAACGTTACTTCTCTTCACATTTTGCGAGGGTTCTTTGGCATACAAAGGTTAGTAAGATCTGGTTAATTTATGCATATAGCATGTCAAACTTGTGTTTTGGAAAATACTCTGATGTAAAATTTTTAAAATTCCCACTGCGCACTCTTTTTCCAACACAAAATACCTTGAAATCTGTTTCTTCGTATCTTAATGCCAATACATAATATGCATAACCCATATTCTTCATGTCAAAGTTTTCAGAGAGAAATTATTTCACCTCATATAGCAAATCTTTTTCATTGGTTGCAAGTAAAAGGCCATTCATATACAGAATAAGGAAACAAATCTTACTCCTACTAACCTTCTACTTTATATTGATCCATAATGTTCTCTACAAATCCAAACGAAGAGATAGCATCATGAAATTTTAAATACCATCGATGGAAGGTTTATTTCAATCCATATATGGATTTCTTGATTTTGTACACCAAATGCTCACCTTCTTTGGAGGAAAATTCTTCTAGTTGTTTCATGTAAATCTCTTCCTCTAGATCTTCGTTGAGAAAAGCCGTTTTCACATCCATTTGCCATAATAATATGAAAAGAATCTTTCTTGGATAGAAGAGAAGGTCTCGTTGTAGTCGATTCATTCCTTTTGAGTGAATCCTTTAGCAACGAGTCTTTCCTTATATCTTTCAATGTTGCTCACTAAGTCTTTATTTGTCTTAAAAAGCCATTTGCATCATATGACTTTTGCACTATTAGGCAACTCAATAGGATCTCAGACTTCATTAGATGCCGTAGAATTAATCTCATCTTTCATGGCATCATACCAAAAATTCAATTCTTTGCAACTCATGGCTTATGAAAATGTTTTAGGATCGTTTTCGGCTCCAACGTTGTAGTCATGCTCTTACAGATATATAACATAATCATTAGGAATTGTTGTTTTTTAATTCTAGTAGATCTTCTTAATATTGTAACAACATTCTCCTAAAGAGCATGTTGTTCAACTAGTTATTCAAAAATTTCTGGTAATTCCTAAACAACATGATCTATCGGATTGTAATCAATTGCCTGTGGAATCTTAACTATTGGTTGCTCAACACCTATTTGAACCTGAGGAGTGATGTGAATGCCAATCAATCTTTCACTTGAGGTAAAAGGTTGAATATCAAAATGAACTTTCTCTGAAACTATGTTCTTGGATCAATTGCTCCTACTGATTAAGTCATTTTCAAGAAACTTTGTATTTCTTGATTCTATAAACCTAGTGCTATGAGATGCAAAGTAACATCTGTACCCTTTAGACCTTTCAACATATCCCACGAAATACCTACTAATGGTCTGTGGGTCTAGTTTCTTTTCTTGTGGGTTGTAAACTCTTACTTTAGACGGGCATCCTTAATCGTGTATATATCACAAACTTGGTTTTCAACCTTCCCATAATTCAAACATCTTTAAGATAACCTTAGTTGGAACTCGCTTCAATATATACGCTATTATTTTAAAAGCTTCAGTCCACAAGGATTTAGAAAACTTGGAGCTGCTAAGCATACTCTGTACCATATCCATTAATGTTTGATTTCTTCTTTTTGCCACACCATTCTGTTCCAAAGAACCACGCATGGTGTATTGGGCAACTATCCCATGCTCTTGAAGAAACTTTACAAATGGACCAAGTGCTGTCCATCCTCAGTGTATACACCATTATATTCTCCACCTTTATAAGTTCGTACAATCTTAATTTGCTTTCTATGTTGTTTCTCTACTTCAGCTCTAAAAATCTTAAAAGCATGTAATGCTTCGTTCGTTATGAAACGAGTAGAGATGTATGCATCGTGAGTAATCATCTAGAAAAGAGGAAGTATTTCGGACCATATGAGTTCATGTCTGGACTATAAATATTTGAATGTATGGTCTCTAATATGTTTGCGTACCTTTTGGCACCTTTTTTGGACTTGTTGGTCTGCAGCATTTCCTTAATACAGTCCATACAAGTATCAAAATTAGTAAAATCTAAAGTACTAAGTACTCCGTCATTTTCCAATCTGTTAGTTCTTTCTATAGAGATGTGTCCCAATCTTCGGTGCCACGACATATGAGAATCTTAATTTATAACACATTGTGTAATACCAATTTGAACATGCTTAGCATTATAAGTAGTATCATTTTGCAAATTAATAAAGAAAAGATCATCAAACAATGTAGCATCCCAACAAGATCATATTTGCAAAATAAACTAAAAGATGTATTTGAAAAGTTAAAAGAATAACTAAAAGATACAAGTCTTGAAACTTAAATTAAATTCTTAGAGAAACTTGGAATGTAAAATGTCTTTTCTAAGTTCAAAATAAAACCCTTGCTTAAACCTAAACTACATGTTCTAATTGCCTCCATATGTTAACGTATCTTGTTACTTAAATAGATGCTTTGCTCACCTCCCACTGGCTTCTTTAGGTTTTGGATACCATGTAAGGTTTTCGACATATGGATTGTAGAACCATAATCAATTTATCATGTGTTATGATTAACATCAACCATATTAGATTCATAACAAACAAGTGAGTCTAGATTATATTTCTTCTCAAGCCATTGTTGAAATTTGGTGTAATCCTTCTTCATGTGTCCTTTCCTTTTGTAGAAGAAGCACTTGGATTTCTTATTGATTTTGTCTTGAGGCAGTATTTTACTTTTCCCTTTCTGTTTGGCTTGGTTATGGTTCTTTCCTTATGTTGTCATTAATGCACTTTCACGTAATTCTATTTCAGCTCCATTTCCTCTAACCATTTATTCTTATGTGTATTATAGGATATTTTAAAGGGTCCATGTTGTTGTGGGAGGGGTGTTCAATATATAATATAGAAAGAAAGACTCAGATATCTCAACCTTAAAGAGTTTTTAATTGAGTCGTAATGTCCTTTATTTGCATGATGTACTCATGCACACCTTTCACACTAGTGAGCCTTAAGGATAAAAACTTCATAATCAAGGCGCTAGCAAGTATCTTATCTTAAATCTTAAACTGTTCATCAATAGCCTTCAATAACATCTTGACTTTGTCATGTTGATCGACTGAATCATGAATACCAGTAGAGATCTTAGTTTTTATGAATATTGCACTGAGGCAATTGGATCGCTCCTATTGTTCTTAAAGAGCAATTTTATCTAGAGTTTTAGCTGTAGTAATGATTGGTTCGTTTTTCCTAATAACATAATCAATGTGCATCCTCGGTCCTCCTCTCCCACCAACCCCCCTCCCCAATGGAGGAGAATTCTTACATTCTATACTTTATAGTTGTCACCCTTTAATTCAAGAAGATCACATCTTATAATAGAAAAATTTGCAGGTTGCATGACTGCATAAAAATTAAATATACATGCTTTAATTCAAATTGTTGCGACTAATAAACATATAACATATTTTACAATGTAAATAATGTTTCAAAATTATGAATCTAGTGACATAAACTTGACTGTGGGCTAAAGTTTTAATTCAATCAAATGCATCTCTAACTTTGTGATATCAAATTATTTCAATTTCCTAATTCTTGTACGTAAATTAAGAAATTTCTTTGATACTTTATCGTAATCAATAATATAAATATAATAAAAATTCTTATGGGATAAAATTTATTATATTAAATGTGATTAACCACAATTAATGTCATTTTACTTTATGTGATTCTAAAACATTTAATGTATAATTTTGCATAGTTAAAGATGTTGTGGCTAATCCCTAATTAATTAAAATTATACGGATCGCTTGACATTAAATTTAATTCACGAAAATTGTTCATATAAATTGCATGCAACAATAAGCAAATATGAACATAATTTTAATTTTATGTACTAAAATTATGCATATATGTAGCGTGTACAATTTCTAAAAATATAACAATAATAAACTATACAAAAATTATATGAACATAATTTAAGTACATAAAAATCATTATTTGCAAAAAATGCACGTTTATGAATTTTTCACAAATATACCCATTTTTAAATTCTACAAAAAAATTAAAAAAAATCTGAATTTTGATGCCTCTAAACGACGTGTCATTTTCCAAAACTGGGCTATATGTTTTTTTAAAAACGACATGTTATTTTACTAATGTAAAATGCTAAAAATTCCTTCAAAAAACGACATGTTGTTTAACGATCAAAACTACATGTTGTTTTCCCTCAACAACAGTAGCCTTTAGAGAGCTTAAACGACATGTCATTTTCTAAAACCTAAGAAACGACGTGTTGTTATCTTCAAAACTACTAAGACCAATCCCTAAGCCAATGATATGTCAGTTCTTTTTTTTTTTTTTTTTTTTTTGCTAAATAGTCGAAATGACATGTCGTTTAGCATCGTCTTTAACATCCAATTGGGTCGTTTTGACCCGATTTCCAACCTGATTGTAGACTCGATTGTTTCTAAGTCTTTTGGACACTAAAATCTACGTTTCAAATCATATCAATGTTAGAAGATCAATTTTTTAGTGATCTCTAACCTCAATTTCTATATAAAAAAAAAGTGTTTAAAACAAATTTTAAAAACTCCTCGGGTACCAAAAAAAAAGTTTGTCAGATTGTACAAAACATCAAGGCAGAGGTTAAACATGCTTTGGTAGACTAAAAACGATCTATATATGTAGTAACAACACAATAGCTTACAAGATCAAACCGAAAAAAATTTAGGATCGAAACTAACTTTTAGCCATTGATGCTCTGTTTGGGCAGCGACTTTTCTCAAAGTATTGACACTTCTAAACCTTAATTAATCTCTAAAGATAGTGTATTTTTACTAAAAGCGAGATGAGCAGGCTTAGGGACCTATACAGAAAATGTTATGTATTTATAGACATCTTCCCATCAAAGATGTCTGCAGAACATGTATGAGAGTGGTGTAACCACTATTTCAAATCATGGGTAATTTTTGAAAACATCTCTAAAATAATTTAAACGTTTATGAGTGTGAGAAAAAATAACTAACATGATTCACTTTGTATCTGGTGCTTAATTTATAATCTTTTTTTCTTTTGTTTTTTCGTTTGGTTGAGGGGGAAAAGTGAGGGGAATGGTAATAAATTTTGCATCATTTGTTTATTTCAGGAAAAAAAAAAAAAAACGCTTACAATAATATTAGTAGCAGAGGAAGGGTTCGAAATTGGTGAGAGTGTTTACCATCAAGGTCGGGAAACCGGATAGTGTGAGGTGCAGAGAGTTTTGTGGGAGGGAAAAGGTGGTTTTTGCTTTTTCTTTGTAATTGTAGGTTTTGAGCTTTTATTTGCTCGGAGGTCTTACCCTTTTTACCAAAACGGGAAGATTTTGATGAAAGGGACAAAAAAAAATTTGAATCGGGTAAAAGTCCTCCTTTTTTTTTTGAAACAAAAAAAACATCTTTTTTTGTGCAGGTAAATTTTTTCAGTTTTTTTCAAAAAAAATAAGAAAAATAACTATAACAGAATAAGGAATTTCAACAGAATAAAAAAAAACTAGAACCGTTTTTGATGTTCAAAAAACCTTTTTTTATGCCAAAAACTGTCCAAAAAAAAAGTTATTTATCAAAAAATTTTTTTCTAAAAAGTCATTCATCAAAATCTTCCAAATTTGGTAATCAACTTTCTAGGGTAAAAAGACGTGATTTGGTCGTTAACATTTTTTTTTTTTAGCCGAATTGAGTTTAACCTTTCAATTTAGGCACAAACGGAATTTTAGACGGAAATGAGTTTTTGGGTATTCGTTTTCCTCAAAATTACTTAAATATCCCTAAAAAAACCCAAATCCAAATCCCACCCTCCCCTCTCACCGAACTCAGACCCGCCGAGCTCCCCCACCCCTCCAACGTGCCTCACCACGGTGAGGGATCCTAGCCATTGCCTTCGCTCAAATCGTGAGCCCCCACCCCTCCGTTGAAACTGGCCCCGATGTGATCAACCCCAGCCCAAACCACCGAACTTAAATCACCCAAACCCAGACCGTCACAAACTCCCTGCCATTGTCATTGGAAACCCAGGGTTCCAAAGCGTCTAGAACAAAACAAGATCCACAACATCTGCAATTCTTAGATAAGCACAAGGCATAGCCCCTCTAATTAAATATAACAAACCAATCTTAACAATAAATTATGTCCGATGAAAATAGTATTAATGAAAGAAAAAACTGTGAAACATTTTCATTTGTGTCATAAAATTATATGCATATATGTTGATTACTATACACAAGAAAAAAAATCTAAAAGGAAGATTAAAAAAAAATGAAATGGCCATATATGGCTTGATTATGTATCTGGGTTTGATTACCAAACAAATATGAAAATATAAAAACAAAAAATGCCATGTACGGTTCTAGATTCAAAACATCTTTTGATTTAAAGCCAGATAAAAAAAAAAAAAAAGAACTAAGCAAATCTCAAAAAAAAAAAATTCAAACCCAGATTAAACAAAAAGAATACGCAAACAAATCTAAAAAAAAAAGTTTTCAAACCCAGATAGAAGAAGAAGAGGAGGAAGAAGTCGTAGCTTGAAGAGGAGTTTGGAGGGACATGGCTTGGACATGAAGAAGTCCATTGCGTCTCCGATTTTCGGTGAAGAAATTATTTTTTCACTCATCCGTCGTAGCGGCGCTGTCTCTGACGAACCGCAGCGGCATGGCCTCTGACGAACCGCAACGCCCTCGGCTCCAACGAACCGCAACGCTCTAGCCTTGCGATTTGGGAGAACTAGAGTTCATCGGGGGTGGGTGGGAGAACATTCACAGGGGAAGAATTTTTTTAATTCAGCAACAAAAATAAGCGATTTTTAAGATGTGGACTATTAAGCCCATGTGGCAGGTTTTGATTGGTCGTCAGGACCATATGAGGCCAATTTGCAAAATTTTTATGTTTTCAATATCATAATTACCAAAATGTCCCCTAAGTGTTTGACATGTGCAACTCATGTGGAGGGAAATAAACGAGCATCAGTTATGTCTAGCCCTTTTGCACCTAAGATTGAAAGATTAGAGGTTGAGATCAAATCGCATCTTTAAAAAGGTCAGAGAACTCCCGAGCAGCTTACCATATTATCGAATTTTTTGGTTCGAGGGTAATGTTTGTGGGGGAGATTTTGACGAAAAAAAAAAAAATCCTATTAGAGGAAACGGTCCTTCAATTGAAAAGAGGGATATGGGATCCAAGCGGGAGATTTTGGCAAAAGGATAAAAAAAAATCTTAATTGAGAAAATAATATTTTTTTAAAAAAAATATTTTTTTAAGTAGTTAAATTGTTTCAATTTTTTTTAAAAAAATAAAAATAACTATTACGAGAAAAAAAATCTCAATAAAGTAAAAAAAACAACTAAAACTATTTTCATACTTAAAAAATATATTTTTTTACGTCAAAAAAATTATAAAAAAAATTATTTTACTAAAATTAGTTTTTCTTAAGTTACTTTTTAAAGGAAGATTTTGACGAAAGGGCAAAAAAAAATTTTAAATTGAGTAAAAGTCTTTTTTTTTAAAACAAAGAAAATACGTTTTTTTTACAGGTAAACTGTCTCAATTTTTTTTAAAAAAATAAGAAAAATGACTATAGCAGGATAATAAATTTCAACAGGATGAAAAAAATTGAAACTGTTTTAATATCTAAAAATTTTTTTTTTAATGTCAAAAATTGTCAAAAAAAAAAAAGATTATTGACCAAATTCTTTTTTTCAAAAAGGTTATTTTTAAAAAAACCCCCAAGCAAAGTATCCCGAACGAAGCAAATGATCAAATCCGTGAGAAATTTGGCGGAATCTGATGGAAATTCCTTCTCCTCACTCCATTGTTTCTCCAGCCAGGCGGACGTGACGCCGGTAGCCCCCTCAGATTCGCCGGACTTTGAGCAGGAAAGTGACGCTGGTCGCCCTGGTAGCGACTCGCTCCTCGAGACCCCGAATCCTCTCTCCGCGTCGCTGCCGGGGGTTTTCTTCGGTGATCTCTTCCTATTTCTCTCCGGTGAGTTTCCCCCCGCTTTTTTTTTTCTTCGATTGTTTATTTTGTTCCTGTTTGGTTGCAATATTATTACTTGTTATTCGGTTTGTATATGGATTCCGGAGTTACTCAAACTTCCAGTTGAGAAACCATTTTTTTTTTTTTTTTAAGGTTAATGCTAAAGTAAGCGATATATTGTTGTCCGTTTTGCACATAAATCTTGCGTATTCTATCCGTCTACACTTTCTTTCTTTGTTGTTGTTGTTGTTTTTTGTTCCAATTTTCATTTATTTTTTATTTGATTTGGATTAAGTATCATTCTGCCCATTCGTTAGGTTCCGTTTTGCTGTGCTTGGTGGTTATTTTTCCCTCGATTTTAAGAGGAATTTGACTCTTTCAAATTTATTTATGAAGGGGTGGGGAACGTTTTTCTTCGTCATGTCTTAATTTCTGGGTTTTCAACTTTCCATTGGGGAGATGGGTCGAAGGGTGGAGTCTGAAAAAATTTTTAATAAAGTTTTTTTTTAATGAGGAGATCGGCGGCTTTGATGGCACCGCCAAGTTCTCGGCCTCTAAGGAGTTCAGGGCGTTGAATGTTCGAATCAGGACCGGACGACCAAAGCGTATAGATATTTGATAAATGTAAGTTAACTTAAACTAAATTCAAATATGAAAATAACTTAAATCTTATATAATTTAAAATCCTAATATTGGATCTAGTTCTCCATCAAACTTGCTCGCTATTTGTTCATTTAAGAGGATTTTACTTCAATTCTTATTTTCTACGAGCTTAAAAGTTTAGAGACGTATATGAATATAGTAATACTTTTCATCTTTTTTAGAGTAGTGAGTCATTTATATATAAGAAAGGACAAATTACAACTTCGTATATAGTTGGAGGACCAGATAGGCGATTTGCCCTAAGTTTTTCTTGATCACATATACCGCAGACTGAAGAAAAGTGTTTCGAACACGATCTGTTATGGAGGTTTTAAAATGTTTGATGTTGATCTGGCATATGTTCGATCTGATTGTCACATCCCTTTGTGAGAGACAGTGATTTTGTGTGTGTGTGTTTTTTTGGTTGAATTTCTCAGGTACAATTCGCCAATACAGAGCGACAGTAAGAACAAGCAAATGGATTTTGTGAAAAAGGATACAGATTAGTACGTGATCTTGAAATCCAAATCAAGGAAGAAGAGAATGCTCTCCGATCAAATTTTGTTTGCCTAATGACGTTTTATAGCTGTCTTATGAGAATTTAAGGTTTCCATTTTGTTGTTTTACTTGTTCATAGTCAATGCAACTTTTTCTTTCTAACACTGGTTTTTGCTCCAGTTTGACTGCCCCCACCTTCCCTTTTTTCTTTTGCTTTTTTCCCCCTTGATTTATTCGATTGGACTGTTGGGTTTTTTTTGTTTTTGTTTTGTTTTGAAAGACCCCAGAAGAAAGGCAAGAGAACACTTATTATTTTTTTTTTTTCTCTTCTTGATCTGTATTTTTCATTAAACTTGTTATCCCTTGTTCTAAATCATGAACAATCGTGGCTAGAGGTAATAAAACCGGTAGTCCTTATATTCATAGCTGAAGCAAGTATGGTTCAAGAACTAGAACTTTTATGTGTCAAAAATCCTTCTAATTCCCTCATCCCCCTTCATCAGGTTTCTTCTGCTCTTCTTTAACTTTGTTGTTGCGCCGCTCACACCCACCAATCACCTCAGCCACCAGTACCGCTTATAGGAGAGAAGGCTGAGTTTCAAGTGAGTATTATCATTATTATTATTATTTTTTGGGTCAGACATTTTGCATTCATTATGAGCTGCAAGCTTTGTACTTTAGTTCCTTTCATTTGAAAAGTAATTTTTCTTTGACAAGTATTAAAGAATTTTTTACTGTTGGCCATAGTGTTGGATGAAATTGCTATTAATGAATTTTAGCCTGTCATGAAATGATAATACTAAATTCTCTTTGATGTAATCTGTATTTGGATCATATCAATTAAGGGTGAAAAGAAAACATTTTTAAGCAATTGTAGACTGTAGTTGTGTCTAATTTCCGTTTATGTCGGCTTTATTGGCTCAATACCATTCCTGAATTTTGTCTAGAGAATACAAAGAAGAGAAACACTTATTTAATTTAATTTGATATGTTAAATATCGATGAATAAAGAAAGTGAGTGGCATGTGAAGTGTGTTCTAGCTTTTAAATAAACATTATGAAGAGGTACGAGAAATTTGGGAGAAGTCCTAGCTTCTCTTGGATTTTGGGAGAAGTCCTACATATCACTATTGCCTTTACATCTTATTTTTAAGATTCAATGTTGCATCGGATGCCATGGTTTAGAAGAACTTTAGTAAAGGTTTCAAAAGGCGAAGTTGCAAACCCAGCCGTTTTGCCTATTTAAGGCGAAGTGTAAGCCTCAAGGCGAATCGAGGCTTACAACTCGAATGAAACCAAAAAAAATCATAAATATGGCATAAATAATCAAAAAATAAACATAAACACCATCAAATCTTCTTTAGTCACAGCTAGTTTCTTCTTGCCCCCTACATTAAGGAATATCAACACAATTTTGGTGAAATGTGAAAAATAAAACAATAAACTGATACATTATTACATAATTAATTATATAATTCATAATTCATTATAATTAATTGTCAAACTTCTTTGATAATATAAATTACAAACTACAAAACAAAAAAAATAGAAAAACGCTGGTTCCATATTAAAAAAGAGAAAATAATAGATTAAACTGTAAAAGAGCCAATAATCTTAAATCTTAAAAGAACCAAAAAACAGTTATCTATCTTTTAAGAACCAAAAAAAAAAAAATTAAGGGCTAACATTGTGTGGTAGTGTATAGTGCAGGCCACACACACACATATATTTTCGGGGCGTGCGATGGGGTCGGAGAAATTCATGTAATGTTTAAGAAAATTATCAGAATGTAGGATTCCTTTCAGAGGCTCAGAGCGAAATCTCTTTACTTTTTGGTCTCCTCTATGAGTTTCAAAGATTGGCATAATGTTGCGTAACTTCTTTGTTTTCTCCTTTCTGATTATATTTTATTTATTTATTTATTTTGCTTTTAAGAACATTTCTGGCCTTCTTTGTTCCATCAGTTTATTATTATCATTATTTTACCTTTTAAGGTTATTGGCACCAATAAAAATATGGGGGCCAAACTGTGGTTACTAAACGAGACAGGATGTTAAAAAAAGGGGAAAAAATTAAAACAGGGTTAGCACATCATGATTTGTTTACTGGCCACATTTTCATCTATTTTGGAACTCTTAGGTTTTGCATTCACTTTCCACTGGGTAAATCAATTTTTATTGAATTTAGGTTTACCGTTCTTGTAGGTTTTTGAGAACATGGGAGAACAGAGAAAGCAAAATCTAAATGTATCTTCCAAAACCCATAGCTTCATTTCAGAGCTTTGGTGGTTCTTTGCCATAGCTGCCTGCATAAAGCTCCTTCTGATTCCATCTTATCGCAGCACAGACTTTGAGGTCCATCGCCATTGGCTGGCTCTCACACACTCTCTTCCCCTTTCTCAGTGGTATTTTGACGAAACCAGCTTTTGGACCCTTGATTATCCTCCTTTTTTTGCCTATTTCGAACGCTTCCTCTCTCTTTTTGCCAACCTCATTGATCCCCAAATTGTTCACCTGCAAAAGGGCTTGAACTACGGCTCAAATACAGTAGTTTATTTCCAAAGAATCACTGTAATTCTATCTGATTTCTGTCTTTTATATGGAATTCATAAATTTACTCGAAATTTGGACTCGAGAAAGCAAAAATTGATCTGGGTATTGGTTATTTGGTCCCCAATGCTTGTGATTGTGGACCATCTGCATTTTCAATACAATGGATTTCTCCTTGGGATTCTGTTGATTTCACTTTCTTGTCTGGAAGAAGAGAGGGATTTGATGGGTGGCTTTCTTTTTGCGGTGTTGTTGTGCTTTAAGCACTTGTTTGCAGTTGCTGCACCAGTTTATTTTGTGTACTTATTTAGGCATTATTGCCGTGGAGGATTTGTAAGGGGGTTTGGGCGTCTTTTGACCATGGGGGCTGTGGTTGTCGCAGTTTTTGCAGCAGCATATGGGCCATTCATGTATCATGGACAGGTGATTTATTCTTTTTTTGAATATTTACTTTCTTGCCATTATATGCAATCATGTTAATCTCCTGGCAGTGTTAGGCACATTAGGTGTTTCTCTTGTATGAGAATGATAATGGCTTCTTTCAGTTCATGTAAAACAATAAAATGATGCACAGCGTAAATTTCTATAAAGGAGACTATTATGAGAAAGAGCGAAAATGTTTGTATGACATATGGCATGAACTTTTATCTTATTTAGCCTGTTCTGATAATCTTTGATTATTTGTTGACATACCATAGAAACATTGATAGACATGAAGACTATCTGTGAGGACATAGGATTTTGGACCATATTAATGTACAGGATGCTTCTTACATAGCCGTGCTCAAAATCATTTAGATCAATATAAGCCTAAGCCAGAAGCGGGTAAAGAAGAGGATTGAATTTTATCCTTGGGAAAATCAAAGGATTGAATTTTATGCTTTGGGAAAATCAATCTTTTAGTTGTTACCCTGATTTTACAAAGACTAGCTCCCCTTGCCGGAGCAACTACAGTGACTCTTTCTCCTGAGCTTCCAAATCCTTGCTTCAGGGATTAAGGTAGCTTTAATACAATAGTGTTGCGTAATCCACCTTAGTAATTCATGTTGTACTTGAATGAGAAAATCTTTCGGCAATAGTGTTACTAGGGAAAACAAGCAAGCATCCTATGGCTGAACTATGACATTTTTTACACTTGGCTTAATCTTACCTATTCCCATAGCCGATTATAAATCAAGGGATGAAAACTAGGGCATTTTTTTGATTGGCTTAATCATTCCTATTTCCATATTACTACATATGTCAATTATAAATTGAGGGATGAAGAGCCTACTTTTTTTTTTCTTTTATTTTTTTCATCTGTGTATTGATTTGCTAATATAACTTTGCAGATGCAACAAGTCCTCAGCCGCATGTTTCCATTTGGCAGGGGACTTTGTCATGCATACTGGGCACCAAATTTTTGGGTGCTCTATATTATATTGGACAAAGGGCTCGCTTTCTTGCTTAGAAAGCTTGGATTCAGTATTCAAGCACCCGCCGCTTCATTCACTGGTGGGCTAGTTGGGGATTCCTCCCCTTTTGCTGTGTTACCTCCGGTAATTCTCTTTATCTTATGAACGAATTGTTATGTTATATCTTCAAGGATAAACTGTACAGCCTATATATATAGATTACAAGAATAGTCTACCTAGGAGCTATTTATGGTAACAAAATATATAGCACCAATTACACAAATTAAGGCCTAATTACAAGATTTGTCCAGCTTGCATTGACTCAGAAAATTAGGGAACAAATTCCCTTAAAATCCGAGTCACAAATTATGCAGATTTGTCAACATCTTATGCTTAATTTCAGCCAAAAAAACCCTCCTATGCTTAAGCTTGCAAAGCATTAGTTCTACCTTTTGCTGTATTACCATTGCCAAGATACCATTATGCTTAAATTCATATATTAAATCAAGGTCCCTAATTAGTTGGTTTTATTTACTGTCTAAGATAGTGGTACACTCCGACTAAATGATATGGCACTAGAGAATCTAATAAAATAAGAAATAGATGGTCTAGGTTGTGGTAGTACATGTAAGCAACCTAAACAAATCCATGTTGTGATTCCACTTCCAGCAAAGCAATTGATACATGGAATCAAATTGGTCTATACCATGAGCGTTAGTGGTTCCCCAGTTAGTGTCAATCCGACTGTGATCATTTTTTAAGCTTGTACTTTCACTTTTCGGCAAATTGCCCAAGCATTGAGAAAGAACAAACATCCTCTTTCCTTCATTTAATTCTCAAGTTCCAGACGTTGCATAAGATAGTTACCCTACGAGCACTGAAAGTTGATGTGTTATGGCTTGCCTCTTGCCCAAATAATTAAGTGACCATTTGTATGTGCTGAAGGGCTGAGGTTATTTGACTTAATAAGATTGAAGTTTGTCCTTTATCTGATATTTGTTAAAAATTTCAGTTAGACCTATGTGCTTATAACTGCAGTGGTAAAATGCAGATCACCCCATTGACAACTTTCGTTCTGGTTCTCCTTGCTTTGTCTCCCTGTCTTATCAAAGCTTGGAGGGATCCACAGCCAGGGAGGATTACAAGATGGGTAGCCTATGCTTACATGTGTGGATTTTTATTTGGGTGGCATGTACATGAGAAAGCATCACTTCATTTTGTTATTCCCCTCGCGATTGTTGCAGTGCAGAGTATGGATGATGCAAGGCATTACTTCATGCTATCAATAGGTACTTATCACAGCTCATTAGCTTATGTTATTTTTGTGTAGCCCTATTTTGGTGTTACTTTCAAAATTTTTTTGCTGAGGATTATTTTTCTTCAAAATGTTGATGACATGGCTTACATATTAATTAGACGTTGCTTTTTAATACCGTTTTATGTTTTTTTTTTCCCTCTTTTCTAATCCTGTTCTGAGTTGCACTGGTGTGATTTCAACGTGTGCTGGTAAAATTTCCTATCAATTAAAGAATATCCCGAACAAGTATGGGTTTCAATAAGAATAAAAAAGCAAGATTTGACTTTCATGATCACATCATTTGAGCAGAACGAGAATTGTTAATAACTGTGACTCTGTGAAATAGCTTTTAACTAAATTTGCAAAGTCCAATCTGTTGAATGTTTCTTTGGCAAGGGAATAACAAGGGATCGGGCTATGTCCTTCCTGGTGTATGCTATCATTGTCCTACGCCTCTAGAATTGCATGTACCATGCATGATTATGGCAGAAGATAGTTTTATTCATAATTAAGTTGTGATATTAATTTATCAATGCTATTCTTGGTCTTAGCTAGCATTTCTTACTTTTTTATGCTTTTCACTTTTTAATGCAGTTTCTTGCTATTCACTGTTCCCACTTCTGTTTGAAGCTCAAGAATACCCGATAAAAGTAGTATTGCTGCTACTACACTCCATTCTGATATGGTTAGGATTTTCTGCACTTTTCTCAAATGGTGCAGCAGTCAAAGCAACTTCAATAAAAAAGAAACGAGATGATAAACCGGAAGGAAAGGCAAGTTCCAGCGCAGAAGCTCAGAAGGTAGCATTTACTGTTAATTGGGTTGAGAAAAGTTATTTGGCTGGTATCGTTATTGTTGAGTTATGGGGTCAGTTTTTGCAGCCTCTGTTTCTTGGTGATAAGCTTCCTTTTTTACCACTCATGTTAATCTCTATCTACTGCACAATGGGGGTCATGTACTCTTGGATTTGGCAGTTAAAATCTATAGTTAGATCTGTTTGAGTCATAGTGTTCTTACTTGTCGCATCACTTGCTAGTTTGGTTTTTTTGATGGTTCAAGGCATTTTTCCCCCTTTAACTCTCATGGATGTAACACTAGAAAGCTGATATTTATATCTTTTTTCATGTCATTGTTATTGTTATTTTGAATTTGTTTTTGTCCTAAACTTGGACAATATAGAATTACACTTAACTGCAAGAAGTGATTACGCGAGATTTTCTCTTATTTAGAGCTATGGAGATTCTTAAATTATAGCCAGCTGTGATATTCAATTTTGTGTTCAAATGCTAAGTTTTGATAAGACAGAGAAGCAGAACACATAAAATTCATGTGCAAAAGTCAATGCACCACAAAGGCTTTGAGGAGGATGTGATATCATGACCCATGAGTTTAAGAGCCCACAAGTTCCCCTATAATATTCATACATAATTAGTTTATATGTGCATTGACTCTCGTCAGGCTTAATAGGTATTGGCTTCTATCTACACATGTAAGCGGAGTGTTGCTGCTACTTTGTTTTAACTATGGACAGATCCCTTATTATATGCATTTTGTCGTCTTGGTCTTGTTATTTTAATCGCTGAATTACTAATGATGTCAAGTTTTTGAGCCTGATATCAGCTAGCATATTGTGTAACCCTTTACATCCGTGGTCAATTAACATGATGTGAGACTAGCAGTCACTTGGCCGGTGACGAGTGGTCACCAGTCACATGGTATCTGACTCTTGGTCACCGATTTGGTTATCCCGAGGTTGCAAGAGTTGTTTGCGTCCACTACTGTAAAGGAACCTAGTCATTTGGCTCCGCGGGGCAAAGGCTCGCCGAGAAAATAAAATACGGATTATTAACCTTTTGTATCCTATATTTTATGCTTATTCAAAAAATATATTTTTGGTTGTTGATCTTATTGCTATTAAATTTCATGTAATGCATAAACTGTTCTTTTCGTCACTTCATTGAATTTTGGCCTAAAAATACTCAGAATACCCTTTGATAAGAAAATGAAAAATTCTAAAATTAAACTTTTAACAAAACTAACCGATTAAAAAAAGGAAAAAAAAACTTCAGACCAAAACTTCCTTCGTCACCTGGAATAGCCATAGGTGTAAGCTCCGATCAGAACCAAGGATGCCTATGTTTGCCCAGTTTAAATCATTCGCCACTTTCTCTAAACGCTCTACAAGCTACATGCTTAGGTCTGAGATCATCAAAACGTCATTGCTGAACTCTCAAAACACTCAAATCAAACAAAACCCACCCACCAAATTCAACACCAGCCGACAAAATTTACAAACTAAATAATAAAAACTTCAAAACCCAATTGATAGAAAACCAGAATAAAACTACCCAAGTTCCAAGGACAGATCTTAAAAGCACTAAATGAAGTTCTAAAAGTTCAGCACTGAAATAGCCATCATAATAATAAAAATAATTATAATTATAATAATAAAGCCTTTTACAAAGCAATAAGGCAAGTTAAGGTGGAGCATGGATAGGTCTTTATAAGTATGCCACAGAATAAAAAGCTTGAATTGATTTATGCCGTAAAAAATAATTGCAAAAAATTCATGCCATATCACCAGATTGTATTTGAAAATATAAAATATGCCTTCGAGGTATTGGCCAATCTGGTATCCATTGCGGTAATTTACAGCGGCAACAATGGAGGCTTCAGTTGGCAGGAGGACAAAAGTGGATAGAGCATGAGAGAGAAAGAGGAGAGAGGAGGCGCAGTCTTTAATTTGCGGAGGAATTTTTTAGGGGTAAAAAAGACATTTTACACACTAGCCATTAAAGAGTTCGGCAGATATTGTGTCAGACATTGCAAGTACTTTTTACACGTAGCATAAATCCGTCCTTGGTATAAAAGTGCGGTAGTCTCGATAAGTACTTGCGTAGATGCTAGTGGTGGTGGGCTGTAAATAGACGCCGACAATGGTATCGGTAGGGCTCGAGTGAAACATGGAGGGATGGGGTGGGGTGAGGGTTAAGAATAAGGTTTTCTTCTAGTTTAGCTTTAGGTTTGTCAGAGGGTTAGTTTCAAAATTATTTGTTGTGTTTTTTTTGTTATTCCCTAAAAGTTTCATATATAATTTCTTTAGTTTCTTATTCCAAGATTATTAGGGTTATTTTTAAGTTAAAATTAAGTATTGATTGAGTAAAGTTATGAATTTGTATATTTAATATAATTAGTAGATATTTGTTGAGATAAAAAACTGATGGTATATTTTTAATCAAAAGAAAGGCAGCTTTTATTAATTCAAAGCAGCTAAATCAGCTGTAACAATGCTTTCAATAGAGTTTGGATATTCCTCAAGCCAAGACTATCTCCAGTAAAGGAGAAAGCTAGTTTCGCAAATGCGTGGGCAGCCTTATTACTCTTACGATAAACATGCCTGCAAGTACCACCACCAACTTCTATCATTAGGACATTAATATCCTATGATTGTATCTTCCGCGGCAAGACAATGCTTTTCCTTGATCGCTCGAGCTGCATTCCTGAAATCAGCTTCAATTAAAGAAACTCTGAGTCCACTCTCTTTGGCAAACTAAAGTCCTTCCCTTATAGCAATACGTTCAGCTAAAAGAGGGGAAAAGGAACCAGTAACCTGTTTTGAGAACACTCCCAGCACATCACCAGTAGAATCCCTTGTCAATCCGCCAAGGCCAATGACTTCTTTATTGGAAGAAACTGATGCATCCACATTTAGTTTGAGCGTATCAGGAGGTGGGGACTTCCATTTCTGCACCACTCTTCGATCCTTGCCTCCAATCTCTCTGTTCTTTCTGTAATATGACTGGCATTCAGCTAGCCACATACAACGGATCTTACTCAACTCTGTAGTCCTTCCACCATAAGAGAAATCATTGCAATGATGCCCTCCTAACCTAATCACACTGCTAGTATATAATCAAGTTTAGATTGCGTTATATTCTATTAAAAACTAACGTAATGATTTAATAATATAGTGGGCAAACTTAAATCTTTTGAAAATATTGTAATTTACAAACTTTTATAGGTCTACTCATTAAAGATAGGCCGATGATAAATATTTATAAGAATCTACATTCCAATACGAAATGTCACCCAAACTGTACTTATAACAATCCTATAGTAATTACAAATACCAAAACATGAAGTTTAAACAAAAGTATGCCCATGTAAGGTCAGTAATGTCTATATACGTAGAGTTACGAGAATGGAGAGAGTGTCAGTCAACCTCTAAACCAACACTACTGATATGTACCCTTATCGGCATCACAAGAAACAAAAATGAGCTAAATGTCCAGTAAGTAGTATAAACTAAGCAAATCAATCATGTATGGGCTTATAAAATTTCTATCATACCTGCCATATCATAAAAACATTTAATGTGTACAAAGTTATGTACACTATAAGTTGCTCGCCTAGGCCTATTATAAAGCATGCATGCATACTAATGAATTGTCACTAAGCAACAATGCCTCAATCTAACCTATGAGACATTGTAGTCCCCTAATCTTATGTAACGCCCCAAAATTTATTCAATGTTTATGTAATATAAATGATGAATTAGTGTACCATAATTAATGTTTTAACATTAATTAGATTATTTGGTTGGATTTTGAATTTTTGGTTGTTTTGTTAAATTGATGCATTCAAATGATTTCTTATTGTTTTAAATTGATATTTTGAGTTTTAAAACACAACAATTTGTAAAATGTTAAAAATACTCTGTTTTACAAAACCGTGGGCGGCACATGATTTTCGCACAGTAAAACCGCCCACTGATTTTCTCTATTTATTCTCTCTCTTCCTCCTCTCTCCTCACTCTCTCTGGCTCCTCTCTCTCTATCTCTCTCTCTCTCTTTTCTCTTTCACCGTGAGCCATCTCTCTCTCTCTCAAATTTTCTCTCAAAATTTTGAAAGAAAAATTCGAATCCAAGCTTCGGGTTAGCAAGGAGGGAGCTCGGGGACGTGATTTAGCAACCGAGAACGTGGATTGAAGCTTCGATTCGAGGTTAGTTTTGAAATTTCTAAACTTTTTCCAAAATTTTCAATTTTGTGCATTTTTGAAATCTAAGTTTGTTTAAGCTTAGAAAACCTTGGATTTGAGTTAAATAAACTTAGAACAACTAAAATCTAAGCTTAGATTGAAGAAAAACGGATTGGATCCAAGATTTTCCATTTTTCTCCCTATTTTCTCATTTTTGGATTTTTGAGATTTTTGAGTTTAAATCTTGTTTAAATGAGTCCAAACATGTTATAGTATGTTTTTCTATCAACTATGATTATTTTCTATGCCTAGGATTTGAGAAAAACAGGATAGAATCAAGATTTGAATTTTGGGGATCGAGAAACCCGTGGCTAGAATTTCTGGGTTTTCCCAGTTCGGCAGGTCGGAATAGGGATCGGCAGGCCGGTGTTCTTTTGTTCGGCAGGCCGAACCTGGGGAAATGACCGGCTGATCGGACCTGGCTTTCGGCAGGCCGAACTGTACAGTTCGGCCGGCCGAAGCAGGGAGTCCAACAGGCCGACCGAAGCATAGAAAATTTTATGATTTTTACCCGTTTTTACTGTTTTGAACATTGATTTAAATTCCAACCTTATAGAATGATTTTAAAGATACAAATGGCACACTAGGACATCATGAAATGATTTAGTAACATAGGATGTCTTGAACTAGATATTGATCGACTTAGTTTGTATCTAGGATCGTTTGTGGTTCCGCGGAGCTAACGTATAGCGGACCGGGATTACGGTGTGGGGTACCAGCACGAGTATTGAGGTAGGACTTCTACCCCATTTCTTTGGTAGCCTGGTTTTGAAATGATTTGGCTTTGAAAAGGATTTCTATTAAAGTGTTTTCAACGGTTGTTTGAAAAATGTATTTATCGGTTATATTTTAATATACCGTGAACTGAAATGAACTTCATAAAGAATGAAAATGACAACACTCGGTAATTGGGTTTGAATGATAATGATATTAAAAATATAGGCATGATGCCATATCAGAGATCGGGCCGTATAGCGATCGACCTTGGGGGCAGGTCCCGAAACCCAGCTGGGCCACTACGGTGGTGATGTTATTATGGTTTGCCTAGGAAAAAGAAAATGATATTTCTGGTTATCTAAGTAAACTATTCTGGGTAAGAATGGTTTTACTTAAAATTGTTTATTTATTTAACTATTTATTTATTTACGGTTTCTTTTAAATAATTTTTGAATAATGAAATGTTCCTTTAAATTAAATTATTTTATAAAACATTGTCCTACTGAGCCTTTCGCTCACATTTTATTTGTTTTAAATTTCCCCCTCTAGGTGGTTTCCTATTTAGGTTTAGAGAGGATTCTTAGGACCGAACTCAAGAGTAATAGGAGGATTGATTTATATTTTGTATTATTTTATCAAGGCATGTAAGATTTAACTTTATTTGTACCTGGACTGTGATTGTATTTATGATATTGTCAGTACCATGTGTGTGCACAAGTTGTGGGTTGTGGAACCCATACTCGCGTCTTTATTATTTTAATATTTATTCGTTTAATGTTTCAAATTGTCTAATGTATATGAACTCTAAAAAGTGCTTTAATGAACCCCACATTTTATACTCAATTCAAACCCCCATAAACTCTGGATTTTAATTAAATTCTCTTTTAATTAACTTAAATAATCTGCCACGTCACCTCCCGTACTCTGGGGCGTGACAGAATGGTATCAGAGCTCGAGGTTATGAACCTTGGGAATTGTGCACACATAGGTTTGACAATGAAATACCTCTGACAGTCCAAATTTTGTTTTCAAAAGTGAAAGAATGGCACCTAGACGTCGTTCGACAGTTGACGTCGAGTTCGGAAATGATGAGAGCATGATGAGGTCTATGTTTGCGGCTTTCCAGCAGATGGCAGCCAGGGCTAGACCAGGAGATTCTGATGTTGGTAGTTGGTAGTTGGCATGCGTACTTTAAGGAATTTCGACGGGCGTCTATTCTGACTTTTGATGGTAATGAGGATCCGCAGTTAGCAGAGTATTGGTTGGATTCGATCTTGAAGCATTTGGATACTCTTGGTGTGCCTGAGGAGTATCATGTGGAGTTTGCTGCGTATAAGCTCGAGGGTGGCGCTAACACTTGGTGGAAATAGGCTAAGCGTCTGGAGCGCGGTGGTGATATCAGTTGGGACAGGTTAGAGGAGCTGTTCTATGATCGATATTTTTCGCAGGGGTATAGAGATCAGAAGACAGCTGAGTTCTACAGGTTGCAGCAGGGTGATCTGTCAGTTCGGGAGTATGAGGCAAAGTTTAATGAGTTGGCTAGGTTTGCTCCATCAACGGTGGCATCGGAGCGTGAAAAGTGTATTAAGTTTCAGGAAGGGCTCAAGGCTCCTATTCGGCGGTAGTTGGTTGCTCTACGGCTTAGGAGTTTTGGAGAGCTTGTGTCGTCAGCGATATCTGTGGAAAATGATTATGTGCAGTATTGTGAGGACCGAGCCAAGGCTTCAGGAGGACCGTAGAGGAGTGGTAGGAAGAGCACCAGTAGTCGTCCAGCTCCGGGGAAAGGCAAGCAAGGTGGTGCGACCAGTGGTAGCAGCAGTTCTTTTGGCAACGGGCGCAGCAACCCCTACAACTTTCATTGTCATTTCTGTCAGCAGCCCGGACACATCAAGAGGAATTGCCCGATCAGGAGTGTTCGTCTTGGATCTCAGACCGGGGAGGATGCCAGTCGTTAGTCTCAGTCTCAGCCTCAGACCTTACCTCGGCCTCCGCAGTACCCGCAGTTGTAGTATCCCCAGTTCTCTCCTCAGCAATTCTCATATCCGGCATGGGGGCAGCAGCCGTAGCATTTTCAGCGTAGTGTTCCTCAGTATAGAGCGCCGAGTACAGGTAGTGTGCAATCGCTCCATCTTAGCAGCATCGGCCGAGTAATCCAGGACCCAGCAATGTCGATAGAGGGAAAGGAAAGGCGTCAGTGCAGGTTCATGCAATGGCATCTGGAGGGTCAGATTCTCAGACTGGTAACGTGGTTATCGATGGTATGATCTTGGTTTCTAGATCTTTAGCTCGTGTTTTATTCGATACCAGTGCCTCTCAGTCTCTCATTTCGAGTTCTTTTGTACATGCCTTGGGATTAGAGGTAGAAGAGTTTAATGAACCCCTAGTCATAACTTCTCCCTTGGGGCGGGTGTGTGTAAATTGTATGTGTAAATCCTATAAAATAAAGATTGGGGATGAGATTTTGAAAAGTGATTTGATTATACTGCCCATGAGCTCCTATGATGTAATTCTAGGGATGGACTGGTTGTCCAGGTATGGTGCAGTCGTGGACTGCCAACTTAGAAAAGTGACCCTAGTATCTGATAGGGGGACGGTGATCACTTACCAGGGTGGTGGTGATTGGTTAATGAGTGAGCGTCTCATGAAGTCGTGTCTAGGAGGGCGAAGGAATCTAGGTTGTTGTGCTTTTCTTGCCAATCTAGATTGCGAGCCCTATGTTTCGAGTGGCAGTGTAGCGATTTCGGTGGTTGATGAGTTCGAGGATGTCTTCCTTGACGAGTTGCTAGGATTACCACTGCATCGGGAAATTGAGTTTGGTATCGAGTTGTTTCCGAGGACAGCACCGATTTCTATGGCACCTTATCGGATGGCGCCGGCAGAAATGAAAGAATTGAGGAAGCAACTTCAGGAGCTTGCTGTTAAAGGGTATATTCGGAACAGCACATCTCCGTGGGGAGCACCGGTTTTTTTTGCTAAAAAGCATGATAGGACTCTCAGGTTGTGTGTGGATTATCGGCAGCTAAATCGTGTTACGGTGAAGAACAAGTATCCCTTGCCCAGGATTGATGAGTTGTTTGATCAGTTGGGAGGTTCGCGATACTTCTCGAAGATTGATTTGCGGTCAGGTTATCATCAGCTCAGGATCAAGGAAGAGGATATTCCCAAGATAGCTTTTAGGACTCGGTATGGGCACTTCGAGTATTTGGTTATGTCGTTTGGGTTGACGAATGCTCTGGCAGCTTTCATGGATTTGATGAACATGATATTTAGGCCGTATCTGGATCAGTTCGTGATCTTGTTCATCGATGACATTCTTGTGTATTCTAAGACTTGGGAGGAGCATGAGCAGCATCTTTGGATCGTGCTTCAGACTCTGTGGGAGCACCAGTTGTATGCTAAGAGAGAAAAGTGTGAGTTTTGGTTGACTAAGGTCAAGTTTCTAGGTCATGTTATCTCAGAGCATGGTATTTCTGTGGATCCGTCCAAGATTGAAGCTATATTGGAGTGGGAACGACCAAGGAATGTAGCAGAGATTCACAGCTTCTTAGGTCTTGCTGGATATTACAGGAAATTTGTAAAGGATTTTTTGAAGATTGCAGCTCCGTTGACGAGATTGATCAAGAAAAATGTCAGGTTTGAGTGGAATGAAGATTGTGAGCTTGCTTTTCAGGAATTGAAGAACCGGTTGACTTTTGCTCCAGTGTTGGTTATTCCTAGCAGTGACGAGCCGTATGAGGTTTATGCGGATGCTTTAAGATGCGGACTTGGATGCGTGTTGATGCAGCATGGGCGTGTGGTTGCGTACGGATCGAGACAGCTACGACCTCACGAGCGGAATTATCCTACTCATGATTTAGAGCTCACGGCGGTGATTTACGCGTTGAAGATTTGGAGGTGTTATTTGTTTGGAGCATCGTTTCAGGTCTTCTCCGATCACAAGAGTTTGAGGTATCTGTTTACTCAGAGGGATCTTAACTTGAGGCAGCGTAGATAGATCGAGTATATGGAGGATTATGATTTTGCGTTGCAGTATCATCCCGGGAAAGCTAATGTGGTCGCGGACGCGCTTAGCAGGAAGTCTTTAAGGATTCTCGCTTATTTGGCTTTTGAGGACTAGAGCAGGGATGCGACAGTGAGTGAATATAGGCTACGGTATCATGAAGACTGTGATCGAGTTTCGGTGTATCATGTGAAAGCGACTCCAGCTCTTGTTCGGATGGTGAAACAAAGTCAGTGGCAGGATCGGCATTTGTAGGGGATTTGGTCACGGATTTAGAACGGGGAGCAATTTGAAGAATGGAGCGTGCATGCAGATGGATCGTTGTACTTTCGGGAGCATCTTGCAGTTCCAGCTATCGCCGAAGTGACGAAAGCCGTTTTGGATGAAGTTCATAGGTCTCAGTTCGCTATTCATCCGGGGAGCACCAAGATGTATCGCGATTTGAAGAGGCAATATTGGTGGAGAGGCATGAAGAAAGATGTTCGTGAGTACGTGGCCAAGTGTTCGACGTGTCTTCAGGTGAAAGCCGAGCATCAGAAGCCTGCAGGTCAGCTTCAGCCGCTTCCTATTCTAGGGTGGAAATGGGAGCATGTGACGATGGATTTTCTCACAGGTTTGCCGAGGACGGAGCAGAGGCACGATGCAGTTTGGGTCGTGGTCGACAGGTTGACGAAATCGATGCATTTCATTCCGTTTAGGTCGACGTGTTCAAGGAAGGTTCTCGGGGAGTTGTATATGCAAAATATTGTGAGGTTGCATGGAGTTCCTTTGTCCATCACCTCTGATCGAGACACCGGGTTTAACGCTAAGTATTGGAGGAGTTTTTAGGAGGCTTTAGGTACAAATTTGAACTTCAGTACGGCGTTTCATCCTCAGACTGATGGGCAGTCTGAGCGGGTCATTCAAGTTCTCGAGGATATATTGCGTGCCTGTGCGTTAGACTTCGGTGGGAATTGGAAGCAATGTTTGTATTTGGTAGAGTTTGCGTACAACAATAGTTATCAGGCGAGTATTGGTATGACACCGTTTGAGGCGTTGTATGGGCGACCGTGTCGGTCACCCGTGTGTTGGGCCGAGCTAGAAGATAGGGTTATTCTTGGGCCGGATGAGATCCGTGATAGCAACGAGAAAGTCAAGGTGATTCGAGATCGGTTGAGGGCAGCTCAAAGTCGTCAGAAGAGTAACGCGGATAGGAGACGTAGACCTTTAGAGTTCGCGGTTGGAGATTTCGTTCTCTTGAGGGTATCGCCTCGTAAGGGAACTATGCAGTTCGGAGTGAGTGGGAAGCTCACGCCGAGGTATATTAGGCCGTTCGAGATCACTCAGCGTGTTGGTGTGGTCGCTTATCGGCTTGATCTTTCGCCCGAACTTTCTCATGTTCACGATGTGTTTCATGTGTCGATGCTTAGGAAGTGTCCGCCTAAGCAGGGTAAGGTAGTTTCGTTTCGCGATGTGCAGGTTCAGGAAGATACGACGTACGAAGAAATGTCGACTCAGATCATCGATCGAAAAGGGATTAGTTTGCATCATCGTGAGATACCGTTAGTAAAAGTCGTGTGGCAGCATCATGGGGTTGATGAAGCCACTTGGGAGCTAGAGTCGAGTATGCGAGAATTGTATCCGCATTTGTTTTGTTTCTGAAATGAGTTGTAAATTTTGAGGGCGAAATTTCTTTTAGGGGTGGAGAGTTGTAACGCCCCAAAATTTATTCAATGTTAATGTAATATAAATGATGAATTAGTGTGCCATAATTAATGTTTTAACATTAATTAGATTATTTGGTTGGATTTTGAATTTTTGGTTGTTTTGTTAAATTGATGCGTTCAAATGATTTCTTATTGTTTTAAATTGATATTTTGAGTTTTAAAACACAACAATTTGTAAAATGTTAAAAATACTCCATTTTACAAAACCGTGGGCGGCACATGGTTTTCGCACAGTAAAACCGCCCACCGATTTTCTCTATTTATTCTCTCTCTTTCTCCTCTCTCCTCACTCTCTCTGGTTCCTCTCTCTCTCTCTCTCTCAAATTTTCTCTCAAAATTTTGAAAGAAAAATTCGAATCCAAGCTTCGGGTTAGCAAGGAGGAAGCTCGGGGACGTGATTTAGCAACCGAGAACGCGGATTGAAGCTTCGATTCGAGGTTAGTTTTGAAATTTCTAAACTTTTTCCAAAATTTTCAATTTTGTGCATTTTTGAAATCTAGGTTTGTTTAAGCTTAGAAAACCTTGGATTTGAGTTAAATAAACTTAGAACAACTAGAATCTAAGCTTAGATTGAAGAAAAACGGATTGGATCCAAGATTTTCCATTTTTCTCCCTATTTTCTCATTTTTGGATTTTTGAGATTTTTGAGTTTAAATCTTGTTTAAATGAGTCCAAACATGTTCTAGTATGTTTTTCTATCAACTATGATTATTTTCTATGCCTGGGATTTAAGAAAAACAGGTTAGAATCAAGATTTGAATTTTGGGGATCGAGAAACCTATGGCTAGAATTTCTGGGTTTTCCCAGTTCGGCAGGCCAAACTGCGTGTTCGATAGGCCGGAATAGGGATCGACAGGCCAGTGTTCTTCCGTCCGGCAGGCCGAACCTGGGGAAATGACTGGCCGACCGGACCTGGGTTCCGGCAGGCCGAACTGTACAGTTCAGCCGGCCGAAGCGGGAGTCCGACAGGCCGACCGAGGCATAGAAAATTTTGTAATTTTTACCCGTTTTCACTGTTTTGAACCTTGATTTAAATTCCAACCTTATAGAATGATTTTAAAGATACAAATGGCACACTAGGACATCATGAAATGATTTAGTAACATAGGATGTCTTGAACTAGATATTGATAGACTTAGTTTGCATCTAGGATCGTTCGTGGTTCCGCAGAGCTAACGTATAGCGGACCGAGATTACAGTGTGGGGTACCGGCACGAGTATTGAGGTAGGACTTCTATCCCATTTCTTTGGTAGCCTGGTTTTGAAATGATTTGGCTTTGAAAAGGATTACTATTAAAGTGTTTTCAACGGTTGTTTGAAAAATGTATTTATCGGTTATATTTTAATATATCGTGAACTGAAATGAACTTCATAATGAATGTAAATGACAACACTCGGTAATTGGGTTTGAATGACAATGATATTAAAAATATAGGCATGATGCCATATCAGAGATCGGGTCGTATAGCGATCGACCTTGGGGGTAGGTCCCGAAACCCAGCTGGGCCACTACGGTGGTGATGTTATTATGGTTTGCCTAGGAAAAAGAAAATGATATTTCTGGTTATCTAAGTAAACTATTCTAGGTAGGAATGGTTTTACTTAAAATTGTTTATTTATTTAACTATTTATTTATTTAAGGTTTCTTTTAAATAATTCCTGAATAATGAAATGTTCCTTTAAATTAAATTATTTTATAAAACATTGTCCTACTGAGCCTTTCGCTCACGTTTTATTTGTTTTAAATTTCCCCCTCTAAGTGGTTTCCTATTTAGGTTTGGAGAGGATTCTTCGGACCGAACTCAGGAGCAATAGGAGGATTGATTTATATTTTGTATTATTTAATCAAGGCATGTAAGATTTAACTTTATTTGTACCTGGACTGTGATTGTATTTATGATATTGTCAGTACCATGTGTGTGCACAAGTTGTGGGTTGTGGAACCCATACTCGCGGCTTTATTATTTTAATATTTATTCGTTTAATGTTTCAAATTGTCTAATGTATATGAACTCTAAAAAGTGCTTTAATGAACCCCACATTTTATACTCAATTCAAACCCCCATAAACTCTAGATTTTAATTAAATTCTCTTTTAATTAACTTATATAATCTGCCACGTCACCTCCCGTACTCCGGAGCGTGACATCTTAGGAACTACGAAAGGTCCGAAAATGATCCCAATATATCCCACGAAACCATTTGATCCCCAATGTCACCCATGGAATTAATTAAGGCCACTTACAAGCAACCTACACAGTACACATGCAAACAATCTCTTTCTCATCTTACGATGATTTTTTTTTTGGTTTTGTTTTTCAGCAAACTATACATGTGCCTTTATGCCATGAATGCAAACGATTTAGTAATCATATTGTTACAATAACAATCTTGTGATACAGGTGAAATGAATTTCTACTTACCTTGTATCGAGACAAATGGTAATTAATGGAAGGCATTAGTGTCCTTGTTTAGTTGAATATGCTAGTAAGCCTAATGTTATTAATCACAACAATTATATTCACATTTATGTTATATTATTAAGACAACATTAATAATTATGAAATTGGACTAATTTTTTCACTGTACACAATATGAACAAAACAGAATTACGTATTTACTAGAGCTTATAAGCTATTCATATGAAATAACAAAATTAGCGAACCTCCATACTAAATTACTAAACTACTTATAAATAAGAGCGATAATATTCTTCACAATGTATTAAGTTCCAACTTGCAAATCTAGTAACTAAAACAACAAAATAAAAATTAAAGACTAACAATATAGACCACATGACTCACATACTTTTAGCTTCTATTAACACATACTAAAATAATATATAAACAATTCAATAAGTAATGTTCAAAGCAATAATAAAAACAACTAGTTCCTTCTCCTTAATTGTACCCATTTAATATAATCCTACACAAGTGCATAAAAAGGAGGTTGAAGTTCAAAAAAGTAATATAAAAGTCCAATAATATAGTGGAACCTCACTTGTCGCTTACATGTAGCTCATTTATATAAAGACTATATACAATATACGGTCTCATAGGCATGATGATATTATCAACTCTTATAAACATGCTAATATTATCAAGTGGTTCTCAAAAAGAATGATGCTTATGAGAATACACTTTGAATTGAAAACTAAACTTGAACTTCAAGTTAAAGCACAATGCATGTACTAGATTTTCTATATATACACGCGCGCGCACACACGTATGTGTGTGTGTGTATATATATATATATAAATCCTAAGAGGAAGAAGGATTAAAGATGAAGAGGAAAATATTCTAGGATCATGGTTGTTATTCTAGAAGAGAAATGAAGCCACCGTTTAGTCAAAGCTTCATGATTATATATGAAAGTTAATCTAATACCTGACTCAACCTCTTCTATGTAATTCATATAGACACAAATAAAGTACAATAGGATTCTAGACTATGATATTTCTAATATATTATAAATATACAAATACAACAAATACAAAAAAAAACATAATAATAACAAAAATAATAGGAAAGGGTAATAAAGACACTAGAAGCTAAGTGACCGACAATAATAATTATCTTTTCTTCTTTTTTATTATATAAACGAACCAATATAATTTAGTTTAATAACAAAAAAAGGTATATAATCTTCAAATCGTAAACAATTTAATAGTGTGTACATATATATATATATATATATATGTCATAAATTGATGCAATTGAGAATTATTAATTGGTCATGTAAAAGTCCAAAACTTGTCCATTCCATATCGGTCCGTGGAATGGATATCATAAATTTCGTCTCTAAAATTTACTCACTAAATAGCTTTGAATATTTGCTTCTTATTTCATTTTCCCTTTCCTAAATGGCTTTTTCAACTACATGATTTCTCCAGAGAACTTTAACTAATGGAGTCTTCTTATTCTACAATTCTTTCTCTTTTCTATCTAGAATTTCCACTGGTCTCTCTTCATATGATAAATCATGTTGAACTTTAAGTTGATCATAGCTTGAAACATGCAAAGGTTTTGGCATGTATTTTCTTAGCATATAAACACGGAATACATCATGCACATCTATTTTGCATAAGAACATAACCTAACCCATTTTTTGAAGCATCGCTATAAATCGCAAAACTTTTGTCTGGTGATGGAATAACAACTATCGGAGCATATATCAATCTTTGTCTCAGCTCCTAGAAACTTTTTTCACAAGCATTTGTCCATGGAAACTTCACATTTTTCCTAGTTAGTCGTAGTAGCGATGAAGCTATCTTTGAAGATCCTTCAACAAATGTCCTAAAATAGCCAGCTAATTCCAAGAAACTACATACTTTTGTAATATTAGTTGGCTGAGACCATTTTCTTACTGCTACTACCGTTGTTGCTTCCCTTGGTTATATTGATAGTTAGGCTTGAAATTCTTTTTACTTTCTTGTTCTTGAGCCTCATTTTCCTTCATTTCCTTTTCTTTTACCTCCCTATCTCTATCTCGAATCTTATTCTCAGCACATTTTGCAACTAGGACTCTTTCTGCTATTTTGGACTATGTCAAACCTTCTATTCCAGTCACTATTATATCTTATAAATTTCTAGCTACAGACCTTCTATAAACTATTCTATCTTAAGAGCATCAGTACTTACAAACTGCGGAGCAAAACTAGACAATTCTTCAAATTTTTTTATCTCTTCCACAGCTTTAGGTCAATGAACTCTTTCTTCCTTTCCCTCCTTGTAGCTGCCATAAAATATTGCGCTTCAAAGATCTCTCTAAATCCTCCCAAGTCATGATTATCACTTCATGAACATCAACCATCATATTCCGCCCGTAACTAGCATCATTACGAAGCATAGGAAACTTTTTTAGTATTGGGAACTTTTCTATAGTTAAACATTCTCTCCATTATCCTAAGCCAATTCTCATCATCTTTAGCATCTATGCCTCTCGAAAACTCTGATGGTTTGAATTTCTAAAATTTTTCAGCAATCAAATTAATTTTAACCTTTCAGGAAGAACAGGTGGTGGAGGAGGTGGAGGCTCCATGTCTTATGTCTCGTTCTAAAAACCTTTCAATTACTGACGATCAATGCAGGACTCTCTTTCATCCCATTGCCTTTCAGCATAACTTTGCACATAACAATAATAACCATGTAAATTACCTCTTCACTCTTACACATAGCAATAATAACTAATAATAGCCATGTATGATAATAATAAATGACATAAGGGATGCATAAATAAACTTTCTGGTCAACTAAGCTCTTTCAACCTATCATCCTTGCATGTGGATGATCTATAGAATCGTTTTAAACATATAGCTCTGATACCAAACTATGACACCCTCTTAACTTAATTACACTACTAGTGCATAATAAAGCTTAAACGACGTCATATTCTATTGAAATATAACATAATGATTAATAATATAATGGGCAAAGTTAAACTTTTTGAAAAATCTTGTAATTTACAAACATTTATGGGTCCATACTCACCAAAGATGAGCTGACGATAAATATTTATAAACATTTACATCCCAAAATGAAACACTGCCCAAACTATACTTATAACAATCCCATAATAATTATAAGTACTAAAATATGAAATTTAGACAAAAGTGTGCCCATGTAATATCAAAGTGTCCATATATATAGAGTAACAAGAATGGGGAGCGTGTCAGTCAACTTCCAAACTAACACTACTAAGATGTACCCTTATCTGTATCACAAAAAACTAAAATGAATGCCCAGTAAGTAGAAACTATGTAAATAAATTTAATGGCATTATGTATGGGCCCAAAAAATTTCCATCGTACCTGCCATAACATAAAAACATTTAATGCGCTTTCCCGGGCCTATTATAAAGGATGCATGCATGCTAATGAACCTTCTCCAAGTAATAGTTCCTCAATCTAACCCATGAGACATTGTGGTTCCCTAATCTTAGGAACTACAAAAGGTCCGAAAAATGGTCCAAACCATTTGAGTCCCAATGGCACCCATGAAACTAATTAAGGCCACTTACAAGCAACCTACATAGTACACATACAAACAATCTCTTTCTCATAGTACGATGATTTTTTTCCAGAAAATTATACATGTGCCTTTATGCCATGAATACAAATGCTTTAGTAATCACATATGTTACAATAACAATCTTGTGATACATGTGAAATGAATTTCTACTTACCTAGTATCGAGACAAATGGTAATTAATGAAAGGCGTCAGTGTCCTCCTTTAGCTGAATATGCTTGTAAGCCTAATCTTATTAATCACGACAATAATATTAACATTTATGTTATATTATTAAGACAACATTAGCAATTATAAAATTGGACTAATTTTTTTACTTTACACAATATGAACAAAGTAGAATTACATATTTACTAGAGGTTAGAATCTATTCATATGAAATAACAAGATGAGCAAACCTCCATACTAAATTACTAAACTACTTGCTTATAAATAAGAGTAATAATATTCTTCACAATGTATTAAGCTCCAACTTGCAAAGCTAGTAACTAAAACAACAAAATAAAAACTAAAGACTAATAATATAGACCACATGGCTTACCTACTTTTAGTTTCTATTAACACATATTAAAATAATATAGAAACAATTCAATAAGTAATGTTCAAAATAATAATAGAAACAACTAGTTGCTTCTTGTAAATTGTACCCATTTAATACGATCCTACACAGGTGCATGAAAAGTAGGTTGAAGCACAAAAGAGTAGTTACATGAAAGTTCTATAATATAGTGAAACCTCACTTGTCGGTTATATATAGCTCATATACATAAAGATATATACAATATATGGTCTCATAGGCATGATGATATTATCAAGTGGTTCTAAAAGAGAATGATGTTTATGAGAATACACTTTGAATTGAGGACTAACCTTGAACGAAGTTGAAGTTAAAGCCCAATACATATACTAGCTATATAGATATAATCCCAAGAGGATGAAGGATCAAAGACGAAGAGGAAAATATTCAATAGGAACATGGTTATTATTCCAGAAGAGAATCAATGCCACCATTTAGTCAAAGCTTCATAATTATATATGAAAGCTAATCTAATAGCCAAACTCAACCTCTTTTATGTAATTCATATAGGCACAAATAAGGTACAATAGGATTCTAGACTCTAATATTTCTAATATATTATAAATATGCAAATACAACAAATAAAAAAAAATAAGAAAAAAATAATAAGAATTTGTAATGTTCAATAAATAAAGAAACTAGAAGCTAAGTGACCGACTCTGACAATTATCGTTTCTTCTTTTTTATTATATAAACTAACCAATACAATTTAGTTTAATAACAACAATAGGTAGATAATCTTCAAATCGTAAACAATTTAATAGTAGAATATATATATATATATAATAAATTGATGCAATTAACAATTATTATTTAATCATGTAAAAGTCCAACACTTGTCTATTCTAGCACATCAAGCTTATTCCTTGAGGAACCGAGCCTTCACACTGCATCTAATAACTTAAAAAAATCAAATTAATAAAAATTCGACATCTGAGTAATAAGTATAAATGCAATGTATACGTATTATTGGTGGCTAAATTTGTATGTGAGAATTTATGAGTACCATAATTATGATTCTTCCAAACCCACCAAAGACGAACACAAAACTGTTCAACATCCTCTCTTTTAAAACACTCTGCTATAGATAATAGTAGTGTGTTCACTTCACAGCCTCTATGTTGAGATAAGTATTTCCAGAAAATGCTTTTGTACCAAATGTTAACGGTGGCATCATAGGAAAAGAGAGCATGACAATTGGATTCCTTCCCATCCAAGCACCGTCTACAACCCTCGATACATTGAATGATGGTTTACTTTTTGAATAAACTTAAAATATAAGGTATAAAATAGTTAAAAACCTAATAAAATATGAACATAATAGAGGTGTCAATTTTCGTACAATAGATATAAATACAAGATTTTGCAAATGGTCGAATAAGGTTTACTGAAGTCACTACTATGCCTTTATAAATAAACGAAGAGTAATAATACACATCTTGAAGAATTCCATATTGAGCATCATGAATGCACATGTGTCAAAATTATATAAATTTTTTAAAAAAAACTAAAATTACAACTCTGCCCAGCTTTTTTATATAAAGAAAATCTATCTTTGCATTTTTACCTTAATAAGTTGCATTTTAATCTCATAATTTGTGATGAGAATGACGCTTCTATAGGAAAAGTGTGTATAGTACAACACTTCTTAATAACCAGTTGGTCAACCACCATACTGAAATAATGGAATATGATATCTTTGATCTTGGTCTTTATATGACCCTACATTTACGGATATCTAGAATCTACCAAGTGATATTTTCCTATAAGAATTAAACATGAGCATATATGCTTAAATAACAAAATAATATATATATGTGTGTGCACGCGCACGCTCGCGTGCACGCATGCTCGCGTGCATGCATGAATGTGTGCGAGAAATTGTAAATACTTTTTGGCGGTTTTGGAAAATCATTGGGATCATATAAAGTTGTGAAGGATATCATTGAATCATGAGCAGTACCTTTCTAATTTGCATATGCAACAGTAAATGACATGTCAAAATCACATGCAACCATTACATTTTGGGTTGGAATCTGTTTTCTACCAATAAAAGGAACTTGGTCTATTCCGTACCTTTCACTTGTATTTTGATGGGACCAACTTTATATCCCACCATACATTGCCATTGGATCATTCTTTACTAGTTGGAAAAAAGTGTTCTCCACCATAGTCTTGTCCTTAGATTTAAGGAAAATGAATCACAACAGATAATCATTGCTACTAAGACACTACATAATTATATAAGGAGACACTTTATAATTGATCTACATTTCAAGAAAATCATAGATGATCCAAGTAACATTCTTCATAATCAAAATGAATTAGAGAATTACAATGATGAAATTAAAAATCAACCAATTCAAGTCCTAGGATCATAAGAAATAGATAAATTACGAGATTACATTGCAAGAAGTTTAATGAATATTTGAAATTATCTATTACATATATTTGTATAAAGTGTAGATATCTCTTCAAAACAAGTGTTATGATATGCAAAGTATAATGATAGTTCCATCTATTAAATGCAATTAAATAAAAAATAAAATGTTGACTTTTAATATTTTTACTTTAAAAAATATAGTTGGATCATATATATTTTTATTCTTTTATTTTTTTCAAAACCCACAAAAAATGTGGTTAAAACAATCATATTTAATTATATTACAAAATATAGAAAAAAATCATTTCATAATAATATTAATTGTCCATATTTTTTACTTTAATATTTTTACTTTAAAAAATATAGTTGGATCATATATATTTTTATTCTTTTATTTTTTTCAAAACCACATCATATTTAATTATATTACAAAATATAGAAAAAAATCATTTCATAATAATATTAATTGTCCATATTTTTTGGTCATTTATAATTCCACCACGATTTAGACTTATTATTTACCAAACACATAACCATAGTTTTTGAAGGTTGTCAGTAAACAACAATAGGCGACGGTGGCCAGCAGCAGGTTTGAATTTTTTGGGGGTCTTTTATGTGTATAAATATTTATTTTTTTTTAAAAATGAAACATTTACATATAAATATGATATTTTTTGACAATTTATGATATTATCAGTGCTGGTTATGTCTAGAGAAATACTTTATTAATCAAGAAATACTTACTCCTCGGCCATTGGAGTCTGATGAGTTTGCTGGTGAATTATTGGATTTACATGTAAATATTGTATTTTCTAACTGCCAGTGATGTCTAGCAAAGTAACCAGTAAATTTTTGTATTTACATGTAAATACAATATTTACAGACACATACTATATTTCCTAGCCACTGATGATCAGGTGAAATCAGCGATAAATTTTTGTATTTCATGTAAATAGAGTATTTACGAGAAACTACTGTATTTGTTAGTCGTTGGTGGTTTGACCAAGTCATCGATAAATTTTTGAATTTACAAGGAAATACAAAATTTACAAGTAAATTCTGTATTTTATGGCTGTAGGTGTCATTTTCAGTTGTAGTGATGTCCAATAAAGCCATAAGTGAATTTTTGTATTTACATGTAAATAAGTATTTACATATAAATATAATATTTCCTGCCTGCCAGTAATCCGGTGAAGTCATTGGTAAATTTTTATATTTATATGTAAACATAGGATTTATAAGTACATATTATATTTCTTGGTCATCGGCGGTCTGACAAAGCCTTTAGTATTTACAGTTAAATTTTGTATTTCATTGCCACCAGCATCGTCGTTAGTGCTGGTGATATGTAGGGAAGCCACCGGTAAATTTTTGTATTTACATAGAGTGCAATATTTACATGTAATATGGTATTTATTGGGTCTGGCGAAGTTGCCGGTAAATTTCTGTACTTACACGTTATTACAAAATGTCTCGGTCGACAGCAACCACTGGCAATAAATTTTTTCATTATTTGGAAATATAGTATTAACATGTAAATATAGTATTTCCTAGCTACGGTCAGTGCCAATGAGGAAAGATGGTGAGCGATGTAGAGGAGAATGAGGTAATAGTATTTTGGGGCTTTGTTTTCAATTTTTTAAGAAATATATCTCATTTTCTCATGATATGCTATTTATTACACATTTTAAAAGCATATGACATAACTTACGAATTCTTAATGGTAGGCTCTCTAGGGAAGCTCTAAATTAATCCCCGTTAAGTACATGTCGTTATTGTGTTTAGTGATAAGCAATGGTCGTTCCCGCAAAGGATTGGTTCTAACCTATTAATTATTGACACTAAAACCTAAGACACACTAATATTAACACTAAATTTGGGGTGGGGGTAGATTTAATTAACTAAAGAACTAAATTAACATAGACACAAGAAAATAAATAAATATGAAACAATAAAAATGCCAAAAAAAGGATTCCAAAGTCAAGCCATGTGAATACGTAACTATCATATGATGAGTTTTCATGCATTTTTAGATGGTAATACAGAGGGAGTAATCTGAGATTGTTAGAGCATCTCAAATGCAATGCAATGTTAAATTGATGTATCAATTTAATATTTAAGTGTAAAAAATACTCTCCAATATATTAACTTTAATTTTAAATTTGCTATATGCTAAACTTTATGGCAAATTGATTATTATTGGTTGGTGGCTTGATTTTTTTGCTTTAATAATGACAACATTCTTACCTTTTAATTATTTTAACATTAAAAGTTTACTTTTACAAGTTTCAAGGTCTAACAATTATGATAAAAGATAAATATGACAATTTAAATAGCATTATACATTATAGTATAAAATAAAATAACAAATCAAATATACTATTTTTACCTTTTTAATAGCAAATATAACATTAATATTGACATTTAGATCAAAGATGCTCTTACAAAGATCAAAATAGTGTAGTATTTAAAATTCAAAGTTAGAGGCCTAGAGCTGAGAGTCTTTTTTGGGTTTAAATTAAACCAAAAATTTAACTAAAACTACAACCAACAATGGATTTACTCATAGGCCAATAGAAGTATGTAATTGTATATCGGTTCATGAGCACGACATACAACCACACTACACATGCTAGTATGAATTTTATGCGCACACAATATTTATTAATGACATACACGTTTACAATTTACACTAGCATTTAGTTAAGAGTTTCACATTGTAAAGGAACCAAGTTTTCACTCCTATCCACTCCTTATAAAAGGCCATCAATTTTGGCTTTAGCTTCCACACTTTAATGACGCCCACAATGGGCCCTCATTTAATGGGCCTTACTACTTTTATGAGAAAGTTTAAAGGAAGATTTTGATAAATACTGTACTTAGTTTTTATAATTGTCATATATATTTATTTTTGGCTAAACTTAATATGTAATATAAATGATCGTGTAATATAACCCTTTTTAAGTGTAATATACATAAAAACAACTTTTAAAAGTGTGGTATAACATTGAATTTTCTTAAGTATGAAATATACTTTTTTCAATTGAATATGAAAACACTATTATTCCTGACACTATTGTTGCTAAATATTTAGGGTTATGATAGGCAAATATGTCTATTTGAGTGTATCTCGACTTTTTTAGTCAAGAGAAATAGTGTGAATCAAAAGGAGTGAAAAGAAAGTAGTAGAACACAATAGTAACACCACCTAATTTACTCTTTTTTCTTTTTTCTTTTTTAGTTTAAACTATTTAATATAGTTTAAAAATTAAAAAAAGTCTAATCAAATGAAAGAACCGTGGTTATAACCGAACCGAGTAAACTAGTTTAGTGTTTGGTACGGTTATAGACCTATGTTTGGTTCAGGCCAATTTCTATGTTAACCAAATCGAACCATCAGTTTAGCTACATAGTTTGCCTGAAAACTGAACCATCCAAACTGAGAACAACCTTACTTTATTATATAATACATTTTAGTTTTACATATATGTTTATGTTTGTGATAGGTATTGTTATTATTAGCCATTGATATAAATCTAATGGTTGTAATAAAATGTATAGTTGACTATAGAAATTTATGATAATATATGTTGGAAAACAAATACGCATCAAAATTTTTAAAAATTTTTATTTAAAACTTTTTCCAAATAATAAGTTAGACACGCTATGTATATATAAATTAATTAAAGATCTTATCAACCTCTTTTAGATCAAAACTCGTGTTTTTGAATAAAGAAGATTTCTATTAGAACTACTACAAGAGAACCGTTATCGGAAGAGCCTCAATCAGTTAGTCTTCTTTACTATTCTCTTTACTACGATCAGAATGCGAGGGGGCACACCTCGTTTAGTCTTTACTCAGGCAATGTCTCTTTCTAACCACTTGAGAAAACTAAAAGCTAAGGTTCGGGATATTGAATAATAGCTATATTGGAGTTTCAAAGTTTTTCTCAATAAAATACCCTCTCTAAATTCATCAAGTAATCTAAAAGACAATGGGAAAACCCTCCTTAATATAGGGATCAGATTGAGACTCATTCTTATCAAATTAGGCTTCAAAAAATTGAGTTTAGATCAACTACAAAATAAAAGCATGTTATATTAGATATGTATGCCCTAAGGAGTAAAAATGTAATACGTTTTTGGAGACATTTTTATCAATAAAGAATTTATTCATTAGTATATACCAAAACTTGTCCTCTTTACGTTCATATTTGTTGAATGTATGCTAAGCAAACAGTAGTCTGAGACTATCAGTCTAAACCTTTAAGAATTGGGCATATGATGGACTGATTATACGGAAGATACGGTTCTTAAGGTGATGGTCTAAAACATATGATCCGCAATCGAGGGAATAAAGTTGGGCGCTTTATTCATGCAAAGATTGTTATGTTGTCTATATCCCTATTGGGAGATGGTTTGTCTTAAGCATCGAAGTTGGACTCCATGAATAGAAACATTGGCACGTTGTCATATGTGACGATGTGCTGGATCGGGACACAAAGTAAATTGATTTGGATTAATAATTCTGTCTTGGCAAATCGATTTACTTTAGACAATCATTTGTATTTTATCTTAATCCTGAGACGGGTAGCGGGCCCGTTGTCTCGACTTGTGTCTTTTGATGTGCCAAAGGGTTACTCTCACATCTCAATAGTGGTATGCATGCCGGTACGTTGGAGGAATGACTCTTGATAGCGTAGACTTGTTATTCATAGATATGGAATCCATAGCTCCTCTTTAGGAGTAATGATATCCTCTTATATGCGTTATCCTGTAATTGAAAAATTAGAGCGCTCAACCATTTGGAGACATAGGCATAACCGGATGGTATACTATCTTTGGATGGTAAGTTTTCTAATGGTGAGATAATGGAAAGTAAGATAAAAATAATCGGGAAGGTAAGACAGAACTTGTCCTTAAGCTGATTATGGATTATCATATGGGGATACGATACATTTTGATATGTCATGGAGACTTAGCTATACGGGCTTCGTAATTCTATAAAGTTTGAGAGTGCAGCTCTAAGCTTTTAGTGGAGTAGCGTTAGAGTTGATAATTGTGAAATATATATCTGGGATATTGGGTTTCATAATTATCGTGAGCTTGAACTTTATAGGTCCATTTTGGTCCCCTTTGCTAGCTCACAAAATCCTGTAATGATACGGCGTGCTTTTTTTAATAATTGGTGATTTATGTCGGATTTATCGGATTGGTTTAAAATTTGAAAGAATCAAATAATTCATGCCTGTTTATTGGTTAAATTAATTTTGTAATAAAATTATTTTGAGATAAACTTGTTGAATTATTGGGATCGAATAATTCTTGTCTGTTTATTAATTGATTTAATTGGATAAATTAAATCAAGATAAACTTGTAGAATTATTGTGAATTGATTTACTTTTTTAGAGATCATCTTGATAAAGTTTGTTTTGATCAGATAACTTCTCTATTGGGTTATTTGAATCAAAACTGAGACTTTATTCTATAGAATCTCGGGTGAAAAATAAAAGATTCACGGAGATATTTACCGACAGTTCAACCGTCGATCTACGTGTTCGGCCTATCGATGGGACTTGTTCGGCCTGCCTATCAGGCTGTTCGGCCTGCCGATAGCAGAGATAAGATTACGCATTTTTACGTGGATCTTATCAGATATTGATCCGAACTTGATTCTGTTTCAAGTTTTTTAGACCTAATCTGATAAGGACTGACCCTAGGACCAATCGCTATATAAAGGGAGTAAGTCTTATGAGTTACTCAGATCAATTAAGAGATTAAGAGTGATAGTCTTCTGGTGAGCATCTGAAAGCTCCCTGAAAGCTTTTGTTCACAAATCACGAACACTAGCTTTGGGTTCTCTTAATTGGTTGGAAGGAGAGTCACCAGTGGAAGAGCTGTACGTGTGAGCCCACACTCACTCCGATCGTGGATAAAGAATAGCAAAGAAGACCAGTTGGTTGAGGCTCTTCTGAAACGTTACTTCTCTTCACGGGTCGCGAAGGTTCTTCGGCAAGTAAAAGTTAGTAAGATATGTTTAATTTATACATATAGCATGTCAAACTTGTGTTTTGAAAAAATACTCTAATGTTAAAATTTTTAAAATTTCTACTGCGCACCTCACACCTAATTTTTCCAACAATTGGTATCAAAGCTGAGGTTTTTACATAAATTTTTGAGTTTGTGATCATGTTATATGCATAAATTTTGTGATCTTAATCTCTCCTATGCTTGAATTGAATTTTATAGAGAGTTGGCACTCTAGGTTTCTATATTATTATATGTTGTCATGGATTATGTGGTGAATGTTCATTAATTAATTATAGTTGATTAAATTGTTATTTAATTATTTATTATTTAATTAATTTATGTCGGTTATGGTTTCTTAGATGTTAGAATATGTATCTAGGTTTTTCATGTAATTAGATGGCGGACTATCATCTCCGTTTAGGAATTATTATTTTAAATTTGTAAAAAATTTATAATTAAATAATTATCTGGAGAAGATTGATCTAGAAGAAAGATGATGGCACCCCCAAGTATTTTCTGAGTCTCTAATTTATGTTTTTGAATTGTTAAAAATAAAATTGATGAATTGCATTAAAATTGTATTTTTTGGAATGGAGTTTTCTGCTCTGTCGGCATGCCAAACCTTCAGTTCGGCAGGCTGATAGTGGGGCAGAAATAGGCTGGCTTTGTCGGCAGGCTGAACTTCTAATTTGGCATGCCAAACTTTCATGGGTCAGCAGGCTGATCTCTTTGATCGGCAGGCCGATGAAGCATGACTGGTAGGCCAATCACCTAGATCGGCCTGCCGACCGAGAGCTAGAAAATTTCTAAAAAAGGTGTAATTTTTGCAGTGCAGTTTTAATTTTATTTTTGGGATGATTCTGAGAAACATTAAATTTGGATATGACAGGAAATATGAAGTATTTGATTCATACGAGATTGAAGACTTGAAGATGGGAATTATATGAAGAAGGATACAGCTTGAGGATTCAATGATGAACAATCGATAAATGTCTCGATTATTATCTTGTAATCTTAGTTTTCTATTCTCTAGGGTGGAACCATAATATTACGGTTATTATTATTATTTTGCTTGTAGCTTTGATTGATTGCTTTGCTTGTCTACATTATAATATGATTTGCCATATATATTGGTAACATGTCATATAGAATAGGGAGTGCCGCTCATATTAAAATTGTTCATGCATAATTTTAAAATAAAATCTTGACTTCAAAAGATTGAGTGGGAGAAGTTTTTCGAAGAGAGAACCTAAGGCCTCCATCGTTGGTCCATAGGAAAAACATGGTGGTCCCGACCCCTAAGAAGGGATTTCTATCATACACCAGATTGGATCTCTTAGAAGATAAGGTATTTTAGCATGATTTATGGTTGCACACCCCTAGGTGGTGATTTTAAATCATGGATAAAATATTGAAACGATGGTTATACACTCACGTTAATTTTATTATTAACCTCCCCTAAGAGCTCTGTTAATAAAATTAATGGCCAAAGAAACGGTTATTAATATATGTTGGATCATACGGATCTTGGATGGCATATATTAATTAGGAGGGGATCCATATTCCTGATTGAATTTGGCATGACTCCCCAAGGAGCTTGTTGAATTTTGAGTTGGGAATTATCATTGTAAGGTTGTGATATTTTCAAGGTTTTGACACATAAACACATTTGTATGATTTTACATGATTGTGTTATCTTACTGAATTATGATATGTTTACTTATGTTTGGTATATGATTCTTTATTGTATATTAAAAATGTCTAAAAACGCTTTATCATCAATACTTGACAAAAACCAATTAACCGGTGAGAATTACAATGATTGGAAACGGAACCTGGATATCGTCCTGTCATTTGAGAAACTGAAATATGTTCTAACAAACCCTTGTCCTCCCGAGCCTACGGGAGACTCACCTAATGAGCAATTCCAAGCGTATGACCGCTGGAAAGATGCCAATGATCAAGTCCGCTGCTATGTTATGGCCAGCATGAATAATGTGCCGCAGGCTCAACATCAAGATTATGAGACTGCAAAGTAGATCTTGGATAATCTTGGGGACATGCTTGGAGGCCAGGCCATAACAAAGCGGCAAGGGGTACATTGGAAACTCTTAAACTATAGACAGAGTCCGGGGACATCTGTAAAGGAGCATATGATATTGGTCGTAGGTTACCTCGTTGAGGCTTAAACTAATAGAGCTGACATAGATGCTGAAACTCAGATGACTATGGTCTTTAAGACTCTGTCTAAGGAATTTATTCTGTTTAGAGCTACATTTAATTTGAGCAATAGACGGGATATGACCTTGACAGAACTGATGAAATAGTTACATGAGTTCGAACTACTGATCAGGGAGTCTCTTGCGGGTGGTGAGGCCAACATGGTAGCTGCTTCTAGTTCTAATTCTAATTCTGGGAATGGAAAGAAGCAACAGGCCAAGAATGGGAAGTCTTCTGTTCCTGCTAACACCAAGGACAAGAAGAAGAAGAAGAAGAACCCAAAGAAGCTTAAGTGCTTCTTCTGTGGAAAGGTCGGACATATTAAGAAGCATTGCAAGGACTTCCTTTCCAAAGGAGGTAGGTGTGATCTTCTCTATTTAGAAACTTGTTTGGTTGAGGAATCCAGTGACGTTTGGGTCATAGATTCCGGTGCAACTAATCATGTTTGTGTTTCTCTGCAGGGGTTCAAAGAAACGAGAAGTCTGCTACATGAAGACTTTACGCTTTCGATGGGCGATGGATCCTTGGTCTCAGCGGAAGCAGTGGGAGATGTCCATCTTTATTTTGATAATTATAGGAATTTATTTTTGCAAGATTGTTTTTATGTTCCTAAATTCAAAAGGAATTTAATTTCTATAGCTTGTTTATTTAAAGACTCTTATTTGGTTTCTTTTAATGATAAAGTGGTGATTCGTAAAAAAAATCTTTTATCTGTTCTGGATGGATGCAAAATAATCTATATTTTATCAAACATAAGACGGGCACGAGAAGGGTATGAGTACTTCGTCACTTTTATTGACGATTACTCAAGATATGGGTATGTGTGCCTGATGCACCACAAAAGCGAAACTTTTGACAAGTTCAGGGAGTTTTGGGCTGAAGTGGAAAAGCAATTAGGTAGACCCATAAAGGCACTTCGATCCAATTGAGGTGGAGAATACCTTTCTGATGAGTTATTGGGACACTTGTTAGAGAATAGGATTTTATCCCATTTGACTGCGCCGGGCACTCCGCAGCAGAATGGCGTAGCAGAGAGAAGAAATAGGACTTTGTTGGACATGGTCATGTCCATGATGAGTTATTCATCACTACCTTTATCTTTTTGGAAATATGCACTACAAACTACATGTTATCTTTTGAACAATATGACTTCAAATCAGTCCCTAAAACTCCTCACGAGTTGTGGACAAGAAGGAAGACATCCTTAAACCATATTCGCATATGGGAATGGTCGGCTCATGTCTTGTTTAAAGATCCGAATAAGTTGGAAGCACGTTCAGAAGTTTACGTGTTTGTAGGATATCCAAAAGGGACCAAAGGGGGTTATTTTTATAACCCAAAGGAAAATAAAGTCGTGGTTTCTGCTAATGCAACTTTCCTTGAGGAGAGTTACATTGACGACTTTAAACCTCAAAGCAAAGTGGTGCTTGAGGAGTTAAGGAGTGATCAAATTACTCTACAGGTTCCAAATGAAACCATTCTGATCAGTGTAGAAAAACCAAACAAACTTGAACAACAATCTCAAGGGCTTCGACGTAGTGGGAGGATCGGACGTCAACCTGAGAGATATATGTTCAATGGGGAGGTCTTTTTGGCTAAACCGGATGAACATGATAGGGATCCTTATACTTACACAGAAGCTATAGAGGATGTTGATTCAAAACTCTAGACAGAGGCCATGAACATAGAGATGAAGTCTATAAAGACTAATCAAGTCTGGGAGCTTGTGGATCTTCCTGAAGGGGTAAAACCCATTGGGTGTAAGTGGATCTACAAGAGGAAAAGAGGAGTGGATGGAAAGGTTGAAACCTTTAAGGCTAGACTGATAGCTAAGGGTTATACACAAAATGAAGGAATCGATTATGAGGAAACCTTTTTGCTTGTAGCCATGTTTAAGTCCATCCGGATTCTCTTATCTATAGCTGCTGCTCTCGACTATGAGATTTGGTAGATGGATGTCAAGATGGCTTTTCTAAATGGCTATCTTGATGAGTCCATTTATATGGAACAGCCAGATGGGTTCAAGGTCACGGGTCAGGAGGGTAAGGTTTGTAAGCTGCTAAAGTCAATTTATGGACTTAAGCAGGCTTCTTGTTCTTGGAACATAAGATTTGATCACGTGATCAAGACTTATGGGTTCTCACAAAATATAGATGAACCATGTGTTTATAAACACATAAAGGATGGGAAAGTGATTTTTCTACTACTCTATGTAGATGACATTCTGCTAATTGGCAATGACGTTCGGGCATTGTCATCAGTCAAATTATAGTTGACCAAGCAGTTTGACATGAAGGACTTGGGTGAGGCTAATTTTGTTCTCGGTATCCAGATCTTTCGGGATAGGAAGAACAAAATGATAGCTTTGTCACAAGCTGGCTACATAGATAAAATTCTCAGGAGGTTTGCAATGCAGGATTCCAAGAAAGGTGGACAACCATCTAGGTCTGGAATTACTCTTTCTAAGAAAGACTCTCCAAAGTCTTATGAAGAAAGAGAATACATTAAGAAGGTGCCTTATGCTTCAGCAGTGGGTAGTCTCATGTATGCCATGCTTTGCACACGACCGGATATTAGCTATGCGGTCGGGATTGTAAGTGGATTTCAGGCGGATCCAGGACTTAACCACTGGGTTGCGGTAAAGCATATTTTCAAGTACCTGCGAAGGACTCGAGGGTATATGCGTAGTGTATTCGGATAAGGACCTGATTCCTCTAGGATATACTGATTCAGATTTTCAATCCTATCTGGATTCTAGGAAATTGACTTCGGGGTTTGTGTTTACTCTGGGTGGCGGTGCCATCAGTTGGAGAAGTGCGAAGCAAGATTGCACTTCGGATTCAATGATGGAGGCCGAGTATGTGGTAGCTAGTGATGCTTCAAAAGAAGCAGTGTGGCTCCGCAAGTTCCTTGGGGATCTTGAGGTTGTTCCTGGCATGGATAAGGCGGTATCACTGTACTGTGATAACAGTACGGCGGTAGCTAATGCCAAGGAATCGAGATTTGACAAGAAGAGTAAACATATTGATCGAAAGTATCATGTGATAAAGGACTTCGTTGAGGGCAGGCATGTCACGGTGTGCAAGATCGCATCAGAGGACAATTTAGCTGATCCATTTACGAAGACACTTACAGGGAGAGTCTTCGAGAAACATGTAGAAGCTATGGGGATGTGAGATTTGCTGTATTTACTCACTTAGTGCAAGTGGGAGATTGTTAGATATGTATGCCCTAAGGAGTAAAAATGTAATATGTTTTTGGAGACATTTTTATCAATAAAGAATTTATTCATTAGTATATACCAAAACTTGTCCTCTTTATGTTCATATTTATTGAATGTATGATAAGCAAACAGTAGTCTGAGACTGTCAGTCTAAACCTTTAAGAATTGGGCATATGATGGACTGATTATGCGAAAGACACGATTCTTAAGGTGATGGTTTAAAACATATGATCCACAATCGGGGGAATAAAGTTGGGCGCTTTATTCATGCAAAGATTGTTATGTTGTCTATATCCCTATTGGGAGATGGTTTGTCTTAAGCATCGAAGTTGGATTCCGTAAATAGAAACATTGGTACGTTGTCATAGGTGACGATGTGTTGGATCGAGACACAAAGTAAATTGATTTGGATTAATAATTCTGTCTTAGCAAATCGATTCACTTTAGACAATCATTTGTATTGTATCTTAATCCTAAGATGGATAGTGGGCCCGTTGTCTCGACTTGTGTCTTTTGATGTACCAAAGGGTGACTCCTACATCTTAATAGTGGTATGCATGCCGGTACGTTGGAGGCATGACTCTTGATAGTGTAGACTTGTTATTCATAGATATAGAATCCATAGCTCCTCTTTAGGAGTAATGATATCCTCTTATATGCATTATCCTGTAATTGAAAAACTAGAGCACTCAACCATTTGGATACATAGGTGTAACCGGATGGTATACTATCTTTGGATGGTAAGTTTTCTAATGGTGAGATAATAGAACGTAAGATAAAAATAATTGGGAAGGTAAGACAGAACTTATCCTTAAGCTAATTATGGATTATCATATGGGGATACGATATACTTTGATATGTCATGCAGACTTAGCTATACGGGCTTCGTAATTCTATAAAGTTCGATAGTGTAGCTCCAAGCTTTTAGTGGAGTGGCGTTAGAGTTGATAATTGTGAAATGTATATCTGGGATATTGAGTTTCATAATTATCGTGAGCTTGAACTTTATAGGTCCATTTTGGTCCCCTTTGCTAGCTCACAAAATCCTGTAACGATACGGCGTGCTTTTTTCAATAATTAGTGACTTATGTCGGATTTATTGGATTGGTTTAAAATTTGAAAGAATCAAATAATTCATGTCTGTTTATTGGTTAAATTAATTTTGTAATAAAATTAATTTGAGATAAACTTGTTGAATTATTAGGATCGGATAATTCTTGTTTGTTTATTGGTTGATTTAATTGGATAAATTAAATCAAGATAAACTTGTAGAATTATTGTCAATTGATTTATTTTCTTAGAGATTATCCTGATAAAGTTTGTTTTGATCAGATATCTTCTATATTGGGTTATTTAAATCAAAACTGAGACTTTATCCTATAGAATCTCGGGTGAAAAATAAAAGATTTGAGGAGATATTTGCGCGGCAGTTCGGCCTACCGATCTACGTGTTCTGCCTGCCGATACAACTTGTTCGGCCTGCCTATCAGGCTGTTCAGCTTACCGATCAGCAGAGATAAGATTACGTATTTTTATGCGGATCTTATTAGATATTGATCCGAACTTGATTCTGTTTCGAGTTTTTGAGACCTAATATGATAAGGACTGACCCTAGGACCAATCGCTATATAAAGGGAGTAAGTCTCATGAGTTACTCAGATCAATTGAGAGATTAAGAGTGATAGTCTTCTGGTGAGCATCTGAATACTCCCTGAGAGCTTTTGTTCACAAATCACAAACACTAGCTTTGGGTTCTCTTGATTGGCTGGAAGGAGAGTCACCGGTGGAAGAGCTGTACGTATGAGCCCACACTCACTCCGATCGTGGATAGAGAATAGCAAAGAAGACCAGTTGGTTGAGGCTCTTCTGGAACGTTACTTCTCTTCACGGGTCGCGAAGGTTCTTCGGCAAGTAAAAGTTAGTAAGATCTGTTTAATTTATACATATAGCATGTCAAACTTGTGTTTTAAAAAAAATACTCTGATGTTAAAATTTTTAAAATTTCCGTTGCGTACCTCACACCTAATTTTTCCAACACGTTAGACATGGATAGCCAGGCTGATAGGGGGTGGTTGACTGCCCCTATACTAGGGCCGATCAACCGGTGCATCGCACCTGTCAATCCTACACGTTTTTCTAGCTCCATAAACTTATCTTGATTTACCGATTCAAATATTTATAGAACTTCAATTTTAATTCAAATAACTCAATAGAGAAGTTATCTGATTAAAATAATTCTAAATAGATAATTCCATATTCAAATAAAATATATTTCAAATAATTCAACTTGTTTATTTTTGCATTAATTTATAAAATTAATTTAACTAATAAACTAACACAAATTATTAAATCCAATTAATCGAATTTTAGCCAATGTTAAGAATTAACATAAGTTACCAATTTGTCAGGAAAAACATGTTTTATCGTTACAGGAGATTATGTGAGCTAGTAAAGGGACTCATTGGACTTATACAAATTGAGCCCTTATAATTATAGAATGACATGTTCTCGACACGTATAATTTAAAATTATCAACTCTAAAACTACTTCATTAAAAACTTTGAGCTGCTCTCTCAAACTATATATAATTACGAAACTTCGATAAGTTAACCGTCTATGATATACAATAATTATAACATCCCCATAGGACATTCATAATTGGCTTAAGGACAAAATTCTGTTTCATCTTTTTGATTATTTTTATCCTACGTTCCATTATTTAACCATTGGTATACTTACTATTCATAACAAAATATAAATAGTATACTATTTGGTTGCACCTATGTGTCCAAATGGTTAAGCGCTCAGTTTTTAATTAGAGGATAATGCCTATAAGAGAATATTATTAGCTCTACAAAAGGGCTATGGATTCTATATTTATGAATAATTAGTTTATGTCAATCAAGAGTCATGTCTCTAATGTACCAGCATGCATACCTTTATATAATTCAGAATGTCACCCTTTGGTAAGTCAAAAGACACAAGTCAAGAATACGAGCTCATTGATTCATTTTACATTAAGAAGTAACACATATAATTGTTTAAAGTGAATTAATTTAAACAAACAGAATTATCAATCAAATCAATTCAACTTTAGTTCCAATTCAATATATCTTCACCTATGACAATATACCAATGTCTCTACTTATGGAGTCCAATTTTGATAACCAAAAGAAGCTATCTCTTGTCAGGGATATAGACAACATAACAACCTTAATATGAATAAAGTGCTCAACTTATTCCCTTGATTGTGGACTTTATCATTTAGACTATCACATTTAAGATTTATGTCTTTTGTATTATTTGTCCATCATATGTACAATCTTAAAGGTTTAAATTGACAGTCTTAGACTTTTATTTGCTTATTATACATTCTACAAAAATTAACATAAAGAAGACATATTTGACATATGAAATAAATAATAAACTCTTTATTGATTAAATGCCTCTAAAAACTATTACATCATTTAATCATTAAGGCATCTAATCTAACAATATATAAGGATAAATTTTATCACATCACATCATCAACTGTTGTTATAATGTATCCTTATTGGAAAGATAACTACTAAAAAAGCGTAACTATTAAAAATAAGTTATATATATAGTATTGGCATTTGTTTTTACTCTATTCAACTTAAGTATTTATATCCTTATATAGACTATATTATTTAGTATATTATTTTAATTACTCTACTTTTTAATTTGTTTCCCTTTGAAAAAAAGTTCCTAAAAGCAACTAGAAGCATCAAATTAGACTGCCTGGCCTGACCCAGTTAATGAGAAAAAAAGCCCAGGGCGGCCTAAAGCCTGCATGGGTTCAGGGTGGCCCGAATTTTTATAAAAGAATTTAAAAAAATTAAAAAATTATCTAATTAGATTGCCCGAAACAGTTATAGTTTGGGTCTAAATTTTTAGCCCAGTCCGGCCCAAAGCGTCGGCTGGGCTCGAGCCGAAGATGGGCCACGGGTTGACCTGTTTGGCCTGAACCAAATTGACAGATCTAAAAGTAACGTAATATTTAAATGCTTTATGTTTTTCTTTATTTCTTTTAAAAATACAAGAGATTGTCCTATAATAGTTTTTGCATTATTTTTTTTTAATATTTCTAATAATAAGGTTGATACATACTATTTACGTGTTATCAAATATTATTCAAAGTAAATAATAATAATAATAATAATAATAATAATAAAACATACCCCTAAGTGTCGTATTTTTTTAACCTTATTGCCGTTTGACTGTCTTGTTTTGCTTCTCTATGCTTATATCATCAAATTTTATAAATATTATTATATTGGTTTCTTAAGACTTTCTGACTTCAACATTTTAAAATCGGAACATTGTAATATGCCAAATTATATTATTTGATCAAACAAGCAAGGATATTTGCAAGTATATATAACTAATGTGAAAGTTAGTTGTTATGCAATAGTCAATCATGCATGTCTATTATTTCTTCTTTGAAAATTAGTTTATCTATTTATATTATTAAAATATTGGAGTTTAATATGAAGTTTCAAAGTTTGAAGTTCAAAATTTTTGTATTTGTATAGTAATATAATTGATTTTTGATTTGTTAGAGATTTTAAATTTATAATGAGAGCCATTTTAGAAGAAAAAAAAAAATTGAAATAAAAAGTACTCAAAGGAGCCAATGGGTCTGGGGATACCAAAGCTAAATTGTGCTAAATCTTTAAGATTATAGATCTAGCTTAGCGATGAGCAGTAGAGTCCACCTGAAAGTGAAGACTTAAATTTCCAACCTCAAGTTTCAAAAATATAAAAAATGAAAAAGACACATCCTTACCCTCAAAAAAAAAAAAAAGAAAAAGAAAAAGAAAGAAAAAACAGCATCATTTTGGCCAATGAAGTACCCTATGCTTTACTTCTGAGGATTAAAAGGGTGTTTCTTCTAGTTGATCTCTTTTTTCTGTTATGCATATCAATCTGCACTTCTCACTGAATCCACACTCACTCTTTAGTCCTTAGATACGGATAAAGAGGCTCGAATCTATCTCTCCTTTCTCTTCTTAAGAGTAACCTTTTTTTCATTTTTCCTGCGGTTTCTGGGAAAGCAAACAGAGGTTTTTGACTCAACTATCGGCATTGTGTGTGTGTGTGTGTTTTTTTTTTTTTTTTTTTTTTTAAGCAGGCCGAGGAGGCTTGTTTAAAGCAACCCAGGGCGTTTTTTGGTACTCAAAAATTGGTTGCGTTTAATTGGACTGTTAAGTTATGCCCAAATTTCATCTGCTGAATAACATTGCAATTTTTGGGGTTGTTTTGACTTTTATTGAAATGTCTTTTCAGTTCAAATGTGTTTGAGAGAGAGAAAATGTCTGAAGAAGGTGGAAACTGCTTTAAACACCAGCAAATTGAGCAACTTCAGGTTTTTATTTTAGTTTAGTTTTCTTCTATTTGCTTAAAGCAATATGCAATTAGAAAAAGAAAAATGAAAAAAAAAAAAGGTTTAGATCTTTTCCTAAGACGTTTTTTATTTTATTTTTTGTAATGTGGCTGTATAAACATCACTATTTGTCTTGACTATTTTTCATCGTTTGAAAAGAAAAATCATTTTCATCCGATGATTAAAAACCCACTACTCACATTGCAATGAGCTCTAATATGATATATAGTGTACTTTTTAAGCTATGACTTATCATTTCATGAGTAATGGGGATTTAACTAGATGAAGTTAAGCAAAAGTGCTCATGTGAAAAATTTTATTGGGAAGAAACTAATTTTGCAACATATAACCAAAGAAATCTTGATTTTTATAATTTGATATAGCTATTTTCAGAGGAGGAAGAGAACAAAAAAAATAAAAATAAAAATAAAGGCATTAACTTTCTGTCTGAAACCAATTTCGGTTGTACAAATAGCTACACAACAGAAAAAAATGCATAACCCCTTAGGCCTCCAAGAAACTTAAGCTGACATATTTTACCAACAAAGTCATATGAAAGAAGTGGGAAAGGAAAAAAAAAAAAAAAAGATGTCCAAATCTGCAATTCTTGCCACAAGCAAACACTAGTATCCTATAAGAGATATTTCATCTAAACCCTTGATTACAAGATAAGAAAACTGTTGAGCGTGGGGAGCCTAATTAGTGGCTTGATGTGGAGACAACACATTGATCAATCTTTGTCATTAGGTCACCATGGGGTTTAAAAGGGGAGCAGGGAGACCCCTCTCAGTATGTTGGGGGCACTGTACATCTTGTGTGTGTTCTTGTTTTGTTTATTTTCCTTTTGGAATTTTATCTTTGAAGAATTAGGACGCCTAATTCTTAATAATAACTATCTTTATTGGGACTTATCTTCGACTTTACAACTGCTTGCAAAGCTTACACATGATACATAGTATATGTTACGAGAACAGTTTCATGGCGATTATGTTGCGAGAACATTTTCATGGTAATTATTTTCATGAGTTCTTATATTCTCATTGTAGATTTCTGATGGATATCTGATAGCTTGTTAGATTGTCTGTCAATAAATTTCATGTTGTAGAAACGTGTTTAATGAAAGAGGGAAATTCTATATGATATTGTTTTATCACTTGTAAGTGTCAATACTTGTGATGTAAAAAAGACAATCAAGTGTTCGTACATTGATCATAAATGAGCAGAAAGTGAGAAAATTGTAAAACCATGATAACACAAGTAATGAATGTAACAAATTCTGCAGGTTTCTCTAATGTTGGTCCATTCCTGCAATTATCTATAATCAAGACACTGAATGGAGACAACTATGAAGATTGCTTAGATTCAATCAATCTATATCTTGCCATTGCAAATTTTGACATGGCCTTAACAGCCGATGGCCCCTCCAAACCCACCGCTGAAAGCTCAGCAATGGATAAACAATATTACGAGCTGTGGGAGCACTCCAACAGGATTTGTCCCATGATTAAGAGATACACTATAGATGAGTCAAATAAGGATAGTCCACCACATTGTGATCATGCCAAGAATTTTTTGGCTTGCATTGCAAAAAGGTTCACCAAGTGCAAGAATGTTGAAAAGGATACTTATATCAGACTGTTCGTTTCCACTTCATATGATGGTGTCGGCGGCGTTCATCAACATATTATGAAGCTAACTGAATACTTCTACTAGTTGAGGAAGTTAAGTATTGATCTAGGCAAAGATTTTTTGGTTTGGCAAGTACTTCACTCCCTCCCTTCTCAGTTTGGTCCAGTCCTGACCAATTACAATGGTCAAGGAGGAAACTGGACCTTGAGCGAGATGACTGCCTTAGTTTTTCACGAAGAGGAGGCAATGAAAGAGCGGAAATCTCGTATAAGGATGGTAATTCTAAGAACTTATTCAAACTTGGGTGTGGCGACAAATCATCTATGGAAAAGAAGGCTGGCAAACTTGCCCAACAATCTAGGCTAGCACCTAAGACGGAAGGTTTCAAGGGAAAGTGCAACTTCTGTCATTCGGCTGAGCACAAGAAGTCGGACAGTGGGAAATTCAAAACATGGCTTGGAAAAAAAGGTAGATATCCGCCATTTGAATATTTCAAAACATTCACTTAAATTAATTATAGTTGTGCTTATGTAATTGTTTCGTACTAGAAATTCTTTCCAGGAATTCAGAGTCGGGTTCTTAGCTAGATCAGAGGAAATTGATAATTGATCTGGACATAAACTCAACGTTAAAAAGTATCTAGCACAGATATTCTAGATAGCATATATCATAATATGAAATGGGAAACTTGTTTTCTTTCTTGACTGTCCGCTTGTTGGGTCTAGTTTCCTGTGATACTTATGTCTATGTACAGATACACCTTCATTCTTGACATATATATATATATATATATATGTTGACGTAATTTCTGGATATTTTCAGTTTGGGTTAAAGTCGGTTATTGTAGCTGATAACTCTGTCATCCATCTCTACTTTTAAGAGATAGAAGAGGCCTTAATAATCTACTTCAACTCTTTACGTGCTTCTCTATGAATGAAAGCATATTGTCCTTTTTGCAGTGCTGGTGATATCAACTTAGAAGGCACCCCATTTCCGTAAAAATAATAAATAAATAAATAAATAAAAACCTACTCTGTGTCCTTTTTGTGTTTCTCCTCTTCTTTTCACAAAACTATCATATGACTAATCATATGCTCGTAGTCATATTCTTTGAAACTCTCTACAGGTCACGTTGTAGAAGAGGGTGATGTCCTAATGAGTTACACACATGCTATTGTCTGATGTGTAACCTTGTGAGTTTGGTAAAAAAATCTCAAGTTTTTCTAACATTGGCAGCGGTGGCAAAGTGAGTGACTGCTACAAGGTCGGGTTCTTCTTAGCCAAAAAAAAAAAAAAAAAAAAAAAAAAAAAAAAAAAAAAAACAGAACGGTCTACATAGTACATAGTGCGCATGCGAAATTCCATAACATATGATCTGTGACATTGGAAGGTTGATCAAGCGTTTTGAGTAGACAAATATGGCTTAAAAATAGTGTTATCCTAATATATTCCTTGAACTGCCTGCAACATTGCGTTTTGGCCTCTTATAACCTGTTTGGCATGAGTTGGTTATAACCAATTTTTTATTTAAGAACAGTGTAAAACTCTCAAATGTTATAGTAAAAGAAAAAAAGTTGCTATAATGTAAAGCTCTTATATGGTGCAATATTTATAGTTTTAAACAATGGTTTTAACCACCATGCCAAACATAATATTAGCATGTCAAAGTCAAGTGGAAGAAAAAGAGGAGGAAAAAAAATAGCCAAATGAGCAGCCATCATTTTTCCCCGTTTCTGTTCATTACCATTTTGTATTACATTGCATAAATCTAACTTCAGAGGGTGTACATCACTAGTGCCATTATGTTAAACAGTTTCGTGTATGTTAAATTCAGCATCCTTATGTAACTTAGATGTTGGAACGTGTTCTAGTTTATGAAATATCAATTGGTCACGTAAACATTTAGAGCAGAAAGGAAAAAGAAATGGCTATTTATACCAGACATACATTGTTAGTATATATAAGACATCAATAGCAGAGGCACTTTTTGGCCTTGACATGATTTCACCTATTCTTTGAGCACCTCTTTTTGTTTCTCTTAACCCTTTACACGCCATGACTGAACTCGTAATCCTTAATAGTCATAAATCTTAATATACGCAACATACCATTTAGACGACAGTTGAGGTCCGAGCCTATTTCCCAGCTGAGTGAAATCTTCTGGTCTGGTTGAAAGAAGGCCTTTACAGAGAGTTGGCGATATTACTTGTTCGATCTTTCAATTTTGTTTGATGATAAACGATATCATCAAAAGGGTATCTTCCCCTTCTATCATTGTCATCAGGTGGTGCAAGTTATATCATCAACTGAAGAGGCAGTTTATTGTATGCAAGCATACTTTCACCCAACATTCTATGTTCATGTTCTTGCTCAGCCTCTCCATCTGACGCCATGACCAAACTTGGTTTGCTCATAGTCAAAAAATCTTGAAATACTCTAACGGCCCCCATGAAAATGGAAGTTCTAATGCATTTACAAGTAATTAAGCTGAGTATTCTAGTGGCTGAAAGAACTCTAGAGGCATTTACAGCAATGTACAGGTTTTTTACTTCACTTTTGTGTTCAGGGTATCCTCCCCTTCCACTACTTCCATTGTATGTTGTTTGGAAACAGTTAATCGAATTGAACTTCATTAGAAAACTTGATTGACATTGTGTCAACTGACTAAGTTCTCTTACAAAATACCGAAATTCATTCTGGTTAAAAAACCAATGAATCAAAGAATCATAAGCAAAATTACTAGGAACATATCTTTCCCTTACCGCTTCTAGTAACATGTTGTAAGCCTCCACGAGACCTACTTTAGCAAGTCCACTGATAAAGACTGCAAAACCAACAACATCAAAAAATAACCCCCTCGTTGCATCTGTTTCCACAGACTCCGAGCTCCTTTCTGATCCCCCATCCTGAAGTACCCATCTATAAGCACTAAGAAAGCCAATTTGTTAATAGGAGAACCTTTTCTACCATCTTACACAAAAGCTCTCTGGCTTCATTTAGGCGTTCATTCTTGCACAAACCCAGAAGCAAATAACTACATGTGGAAGATGATGGAGTTAAACCAAAAACAGTCATAATCTTATTAGCTCTATAGGCTTTTTCATCCAACCCAGCTTTACTATAAGCTACAATGACAGAGTGTTAGGATCTAATATTGTTATACGGTTAGTTTGTTACACAGTTAGTTAGTTAACAATTGTCAGTTAACCACTGTAATCAACTAGTTTACTCCAGTTAGCTCTTCGGTATACTCTAGTTAAAAGCCTGTAGTTATAAATACAGGAAACAATGTACAACTCATTACACTGAATATTTCTTTCTTCAATTCCTTTCCCACAAATCACCTTCTTTGATTGTTAGCAATATAACTCAATCTCTTATATGGTATCAGAGCGGACGTTTCTAGAGGTTATGAGACATCCCTCATCTCGTTCATCGTCTTCTTCAGCTCACTCATCACCATCAATGGCGATTCAAGATCGGAATCGATCCACAACAACAAATGGAGATGCAGCTTCTTCCTCCTCTACAAAGTTTGTTCCAGTAGCCTTCAATCATCCAATTTCTTCGAAATTGGATCAAAACAATTTCATGATTTGGTGCAAACAGGTTCTTGCTATAATTCATGGATATCGATTGCAAAGCTTTCTCTTCCATGATCATGATCCACCATTGAAGTACAAAACTCAAGCAGATCGAGCAATTGATCGCATGAATCCATAATTTCAAGACTGGGAGCAACAAGAGCAATTAATCGTTTCTTGGTTACTTTCCTCCATGTTCGATGCTCTTCTCACCAGAATGATCAGTTGCGAGACTTCCTTCCAAATCTGGCAAACACTAGAAACCTACTTTGCCACTCAGGTGCGTGCTAAAGTCACTCAGTATCAGGACAAGTTGAAGGCAACTCGTAAAAATTCTTTGACTATGAATGAATATCAGTTAAAGATCAGAAGTCTGATTGATACTTTGGCATTAGTTGGTCACAAGTTGTCTTCCAAAGATCATATAGATGCAATCTTTGAAGGTTTTCTTGAGGAATATGATGTTATGTTGATTCTATGAATACATGACGGGATGAATTCTCAGTTGATGAAATTGAATCTCTTCTGTTGGCTCAAGAAGCTCGAAGTAAGAAAAATTTGAGAAACCTGGATTCAACAAAGGCCAACCTTGCAAATGCTAGCTTTCCTTCTAGGTTCTCGAATACAAAAGGCACTTACTCTTACAACTTCTCATCTACCAATCCATTTGCACAAGACTTTCCATTTGGAAAATTTGGTCTTGTTCCTGGCCATCCTACTCGAAACTTCAATCATCCTCAGGCCATTCCTCAACAATTTTCTTCTGGACGCTCATCCTTTCCTGGTAGGTCTCGTGGTAGAGGCATAAACTACTCTTCTTTCACATGACCTCAATGCCAGTTGTGTGGACGAGTTGGTTACCTGGTTATGCAGTGCTACTACAGGTTCGATAAGTCATTCACAGGACCTACTCAACTACAAGCACACCTTTACCAACTTCATATTGAAGATACCACCGAAGATGCTGGATCTTCCCCAAACTTCACTCCAACCTTAGAAGCAATGTTTGCCACTCCTGAATCTGTTTATAATGCCAACTGGTATCCAGATTCAGGTGTCACCAATCATGTCATAGCTGACTCAAGTAATCTAATGATGAAGAATGAATTCTATGGACCTGATCAAGCTCACATGGGTAACGATAGGGGTTTGAATATAAAGCATATTGGCAAGTTTGTGGTCCCATCCCCTTATCACTCCACAAAATCATTAGTTTTAAATCATTTACTTCATATTTCTGAAATCACCAAAAAATTGCTATTTGTCTCTAAGTTTGCAAAGGATAATTTTGTGTTTTTTGAGTTTCATCCTTATGCTTGCTGTGTCAAGGATCAGGCTACCAAGGAGATTCTATCGGAAGGCAAACTTGAAGGGGGCCTATATGTCTTTGATTCCACTCAAATGAATCTGCTTCAACAAACCACTTCTTCTACAAAAACTCAGCATTGTTCTGATCTGCCATCATGCAGATAACCCTCTATGTCATGCAATACTATTCTCATTGATAGAAATAAAACCTCTTCTCAGTCTTGTACACAAGTAGCTGACTCAAATACTTCTTAGTCATGTACACAAACAGCTGACTCAAATTCTATTTTGTTTGACATCTAGCATAAAGGACTTGCTCATCCATTTGAGCATATTGTAAAGACAATTTTAAATGAGTGTAAACTTTCTCATATCGATAAAAATCCTCATTCCTTATGCTCTGCTTGCTGCCTTGGAAAACTTCATAAGTTTCCATTTTTCTCATCTGACACTGAGTATACTAAACCCCTACAACTTATCCACTCAAATGTATGGGCTCCCATGTGCTCTTCTAATAGATACTACTATTATGTGCATTTCATAGATGCCTATTCACGTTTTACATGGCTCTATCTGCTTAGAAAAAAGTTTAATGTGTTTTAGACTTTTCAAAATTTTCAAGCTTTTGTTGAGCTTCAACTAGGCTATAAAATCAAAGCCTTGCAGACAGATTGGGGAGGGGAATATAGGTCCTTTACCACCTATTTGGCCTCTAAAGGAATTCTTCATAGAAACTCCTATCCACATGTTCATGAACAAAACGGATTAGCTGAAAGGAAGCATTGCCACATTGTTGAGAATGGACTCACACTGCTAGCATATGCCTCAATGCCTTTCAAATACTGGGATGAGGCCTTTAGGACCTTTGTGTTTATTATCAACCGAATCCCCACCAAAGTTCTTCAGAATATCTCTCCTCTTGAGAAACTCTTCCACACCAAACCTACATACTCACAACTCAAAGTCTTTGGCTATCAATGCTTTCCCAATTCAAGACCTTACAACAAACATAAATTCGACTTTCACTCCACCCTTTGTACATTCTTGGTATATAGCCTCAATCATAAAGGATACAAATGCCTAGACTCTACTGGTCGAATTCTCATTGCTCGTGATGTTGCATTTGATGAAACAATTTTCCCATTTGCTGCTTCAAAAACAGTCAAAACCATAACATTGGTCTCTCTCTCAAATGTCTCTAGTCCCCTCCTTGTACATCCCAATTTACTCATCTCATCCTTTCCATCTAATACACAAACTCAAGATACATCATGCTCTCACCCTGATGCCAATATTGATGTTGCTGGCTCTACTCAAAGCCCTTGTACTTATCTCAACCTGACTCTACTTCTGCTGCACAATAGTCTAATAATATTAACACTCATCCCATGATAACCAGGTTAAAGAAAAGCATTCGAAAACCTAAAGTCTATGCAGCTATCAAAGAACTCCTGACAGTTCAAGAAGCCTTACAAGATGACAATTGGAAGAAAGCCATGAATGATGAGTTTTCTGCTTTACAACACAACAACACTTGGACTTTGGTTGAGTTACCACCAGATAGAAAGGCAATTGGCTGTAAGTGGGTCTTCAAACTTAAAGAGAATCCAAATGGTTCCATTAACAAATATAAAGCTAAACTAGTGGCCAAAGGGTTTTATCAAGTAGCTGGTTTTGATTTTACTGAAACCTTTAGTCCAATTGTTAAACCTACAATAATCAAGATTGTTCTTACAGTGGCCCTAAGCAGAAACTAGACAGTAAGGCAACTGGATGTAAACAATGCTTTCTTGAACGGGGAATTAAAAGAGGAAGTTTATATGAAACAACCTGTAGGTTTTGTGGATCCCACATCCAGTCATCTGGTTTGTAAACTGCAAAAATCATTATATGGACTGAAGCAGGCACCACGTGCCTAGTTTGATAAGTTGAGTAAGGCTCGTTACACTTGGTTTTACAACTGCTAAGACTGACCAATCATTATTCATTCGTGAAGATGCTTATGCCACAGTGTACATACTTGTCTATGTAGATGACATTTTAGTCACAAGGAGTGATCCTAGCATAGTATAGAATCTAATTACTGAGTTACATCATGCCTTTGCCCTCAAAGACTTAGGCTCACTTGATTACTTCTTAGGCATTTAGGTCCATTATACCAATAATGGTCTTTTCCTTACGCAAACCAAGTATGTCACAGATCTCCTGTGTAGAGTAAAAATGCAATATGCCAAAGCAGTTACAACACCTATGACTACTAGTGAGAAACTTCTCTCCTGTGGTAGTGATCTGTTGAAAATGTCTCTTTGTATAGAGGTGCAGTTGGAGCACTACAATATGTAACAGTCACAAGGCCAGAGCTAGCATTGTCTGTCAACAAAGTTTGTCAGTATATGCAGGCACCCATAGAAGCTCATTGGCGTGCAGAAAAACGCATTTTGAGGTACCTAGTTGGCACCATAAGTCATGGTTTACACCTCACAAGAACTCCTGAAACAGAACTCAATATAGTGGGATTTTGTCATGCTGACTGGGCATCAGATCTTGAAGATAGGAGATCCACAACTGGGTTTTGTGTATTCCTAGGGAAGAGCTTAGTGACTTCGGCATCCAAAAAGCAACACATTGTTTCAAGATCCTCAACAGAAGCATAATACCAAAGCTTAACAGCCACAGTTGCAGAAATAACATGGATTCAATCACACCTTGCAGAACTCAAAATTCCTATTAAGAATAAACCAATTGTGTGGTGTGACAATCTCAACACTGTAATGATTGCAACTAATTCTGTCTTACATGCTAGAACCAAACACATAGAGATAGATCTCCATTTTGTTAGGGAAAAAGTATTGCAAAAGAAGCTAGAAGTGCGTCATGTTCCCTCCATTGATCAACTTGCTGATGTGTTTACTAAAGCATGTTCTAGTTCCAAGTTTAGTGACGTAGCAAACTCAGCGTTGAAGACCTTCATACATCGAGTTTGGGGGGTTGTTAGGATCTAATATTGTTAGACGGTTAGCTTGTTACACAGTGAGTTAGTTAACAGTTGTCAGTTAATCAATGTAATCAACTAGTTTACTCCAGTTAGCTCTTCGGTATACTCTAGTTAAAAGCCTGAAGTTATAAATACAGGAAACAATATACAACTCATTACACTGAACAACAAATTTCTTAATCTCGTTCTTTCTTCAATTCCTTTCCCACAAATCATCTTCTTTGATTGTTAGCAATATAACTCGATCTCTTATACAGAGTTAAAAGAAACCACACTTAGAGGAAATCCTCCCTCAAGCATGTGTTCTACATATTCCATGGCTTCATTCATGTGTCCTTCCCAATACAAACTTGCGACCAAAACATCAATTATCCTAAAAGAATTCCGGTATAGCTAAATCCCTTAACAGCCTGCACCTAATCTTTTCCCTACCATACTCATGATGACCTGCAATCAGGATATTAAGCCTCATGCCATCGGGAGAAATAGCCTTGTGCCTCATCTCTTCATAAAGCTTTTCCTCATCTCTTCATACAATCATGATATTGTATGTTATGGTGTTTGGAGAAATACCCACATCAAGGATTTCATCAAAGAACCTCCTGGCTTTCTCCACCTCCCCTTCCCTACACATGCGGTTCATACCCACTCGAAATCATAAAATGCATCCACTCAAGCGCATTAGAAGGCTCTCCCCTCATGCAATTGCGAAAACATCTGGCTCATAACAGAACTTTCTCATCACATGTAACAAACTCTCTGCAGTTCTAAGCAACCCTTTTCGACAGAACCCGAGAATCATCACATTAAACGTGCGAGTACTCAGTAAAGGTCTGTTTCGAACCATGTCCCTGAAGAAATTCCAAACGCTACCATAATCACCAATTCTAAGCAACATCTTTAACAGAATTCTAATAGCTGATGAAGTTGGACTAACCCCCGCTTCCCTCATCTTGCTCACAACCTCCAACGCCTCGCTGCCCATTTCTGCGTTCAAGAAGCCTCGCATAAGCGTATTGAGAATAGAGAAATCTGACTCCTATAGACAATGATATTTCCACATGAAATCAACTAAATATATTCTTCTACTAGCTTCAATTCTCCAATAACAAACGAAACAATGTCCTGGGAAAGGAATTGGAGATTCTCTGCGGAAAAAATCTGCGTGAAAACACAACAAGACTCAACAATTCTGTCTGAATCATCCCTAAATGCTAATTTAAAAAATGCAAAAGCTGTCTCTCGAGTTCCCAACAGTTTCATTATATCAGCAAGAAAGTGTGGACAAAATTCTCTAGAAAATCCTTTCAAGACATAAATTTTCTGGGATTTTTCTATTTTAGACAACCCAACAGCGATTTAACGCCGTTCGTTGGGGTTTACATAATCCAGAGAGACCGAATTGGAAGATGCCAAAGGCAAGAACTGATTAAGAAAATCAAAGGTATGAGAGGTTAGGGGTTGGGAGGGCTTGAGTGTGTGGTAGGATACCGGGGAAATGCTGTGCACACGCCGCACATTAGCGGGCATCTTCCGGCTGCCGGAGAGCGATCGGACAGGTGGAAGAGCCAAATCTTGTGTCGTTGGGGGTGCAGTTGGGGTTTTTGGGAAATAGATGTCGTTTTGCCTTTATTGTGGGGTGTGGGGCGTTTGGTTTACGGAGGACTGGAGACGGGTGGTGTGGAATACCCCCAGCCTTGAAAGGCCCAATCCATTCGGCTTTGGGCAAAGGTTTAGATTGATGGGTAAGTTTGGCAAATACTACTTCTTACTAATTTCAAAAAAAAAAAAAAATAATGACATTGTTGATCATACGTATTTTAAGTTAAGGTTAATGTTGAAGGTTATTAAGCAAACATATATTATCTAAGGATATTTTAGCCTATGTGGCTAGGAAAATAATATAAATTAAAGAAATAAAAAAAGATGACAGAACACAGTAAGAAAGTGATATACCACATAATTTACTCCCTCTAGAGGATTGAGAAATTGAATGTCCTTTTATAAAACTAATGTTAGAATTGGCCAACCTCAAATTATGCATTAGCCTGTGAAGACAATATTAGCCCTGTAAAGACAATATTAATGACAATATATTGTGTTGGTGATATGTTGTTTCTAATTTAAGAGCCACTATTACTGAATAATATTGTTTTCAAATTGAATTTCATCTTTAATTCCCACATATTGCGATTTGTTTAATGAGCTTTAGACTCACATATTTACTGTTAAGATTAAAAAATCGTATGTTTAATTGCATAGGTGGGCAACGATCAAATTTAACATTGACAAAGATAATGGGAAACTCTTGCTTGCTTGTCAAAACTTCTTTAGGGGGAAGAAACAACATGGGGCTCTTGAGATTAAAATAAACGGATTCATTAGAATAATATATATATATATATATATATATATATTATACGTATTTTTTTTTTAAAAAAGTGAGAATACAAAACCTACCACATGAGGAAAAAACGAAATACAATCCAAGCTGTAGGAATTGTTTTTAAAATTATTATTTTAATGACCATTTTTGTTAGTTATAACCAGATCTTTAAGATGGTAAGTTTTAATGATCATAAAAATTAACAATTATTTGAAAAAAACTGTAGTACAAAGTTATAAACAAGGTATATAAGCATAATATATATTTTATATATTAGTTTTTTTTAATGATTGAGTATCAGTTTTTTAATGACCATTTTTCTAGTTAAAAGTAATTATTTTATAATGACCACATCCTGAAGACAATGACGCTTGTTGAGTTAAAAGTTTGTATAATGGGAATCGTAAATGAAACCTTTAAAATGGGAATTAACTATAGCGTACAATAATCAAGGAATCACTTATGTTTTAATATTTATCAGAGAATTAATAGATCAAAAAAACGATCTGCTCAAAAGATTTTGCATCACATAAACTCAGGTCTTATATATAATAAATAAGGGTAAATATGGCGTCAAGCCATTTAGTTTTATTAAGGTTAATGTGTAATTTTTACTTGATCTAGTGATAAGTATACGGCGGAACAGATAAGCTTGCTTCTCTTGCCCCATCCCTACGTTCTCACTTTTGCCCCCAATTTTTGTCCCTGTACTCCCATCTTTTGAGTCGGGTTGGGATTGGAGATTCTCCACCAGCAAGACTTTTCTTATATTCTTATCTATATATCCATTAAGAATTTTTTTTAAAAGAAAAAATTAAAATCTACATTCAAAATAAACTTTATCAAATTAAATATAAAATTTCATAGCTTAGCATTAGTATCTTTTGAAAATAAATCAAAGTCTCCAAAAAAAAATCGAAACTCTTAAGATAACTAAACTCGAAGGATAGAGGTTGTATTTACAAGTTATATTTAAGTTAGGTTAAATAAGTTGCTATCTAACTATGTATACGGTTTTTTAAAGGTGGTAAAATATTTTGATACTTTTTTAATTCAATATCTTTTAGGTATTTTTTAAAAAAGGTACATATATGTCAAGACGAGAATAAGACGAAGATCTGTATTAAATTATACGATATAAAAATATTGTCAAAAACTGTATTAATTTGAAATAATACAATACAAAATATTAATACAGTGTACTAAATATTAGCTGAATTAGCGAACTGATATATCTGTTAATCTCCAACTGATTAACAGACCGATAATTCAGCGGCATTTTTCTTCTGGGCATGACTTTTAAATAGCCGGTTACCTTTGTAGAAAAGTCTGTACATTTGTGCATGTTGCCTTATCATTGAAACGACATAAATCCCTTTTTCTAATGCTCAAATTGTTTAAATCTCATTTGCTGATCTGATCAGGCCAAAACCATGATTTAAAAGGGGAGACACAGCCTGACTAGACATGATCAGCTTCTACACTTTCTTTCGGCGTTCTTTGTCATTTTTGTATCTCCCAAGGCATATATAAAAACCAAAGGCTGCCCGTTAAAAATATAGACAAGAACCCCAAAAATCAGTCTTTGGAAGCATGCCAAGAGTCCAAATGAAGCAAAGATTAAAAAAAAGAAAAGAAAAGGAAGAATGAGAGAGTACCCTATACCTGTGGCCTGTCCCCCCGTGGAAGATTTTGACAAAAGAGTCAAAAAAAATTCTTAATTGGGTAAATAACCTTTTTTTTAAGAGCCAAAAAATACGTTTTTTTATACAGATAAACTGTCTCAGTTTTTTTCAAAAAAATAAGAAAAATGACTATAACAGGATAAGAAACCTCAATAAGATAAAAAAAAAACTGAAACCATTTTGATGTCTAAAAAACTTTTTTTATGCTAAAAATTGTCTAAAAAAATAGACCATTTATCTAAAAATTTTTTTCTCAAAAGGGCCTTTTTAAAAATCCTTCCCCGTATGGCTGCAATATTGAGTTTCTTTTTTTTTTTGGTGTGTTATGCATTGGGCTCCAACTTTTGGGACTCATTAATTTTTAAATGACAAAATATGTCAGAGGGATCATTTCTTTCAGCCTTTAATAAGGTTTGGTTGCAGGCTTATCTATCCCTGTAGTTAATGTTTTGCTGGGCTGTGGGGTGCGCACCCTCTGATATTAATTTCTCACCTTTCTCTCTCTCTACGTTGAGCACTAAAGAAATTGTAGTATTATTAACCACTACGGAGCTAAGAAATATTTTCAATGGAACACTAAAAAAAATTAGAAACAATACAGTTACTATTTTTCTTACAAAATAGGGGTATAATTGAAATTAGTGGGAATGTAACTAAAATTTTGCATAAAAATTAGAGATAAAACTAAATTTTTAAAAATGTGAATGGTGCACTTACAAAACCTTCCTCCACCCCTGAACCAATGCATATTGAATTGTTGCCATTAATGTATGGTAGGATGTGAAAATAAATCAAATTGCATCATGAGACGGTACTAAATAATAACTATATATATGTATCGAATATATTAAGAAAAATATGAAAATTTAACAAAATTTGATAAATCTGACCAGAGTATTTTATATTATTGTTGACTGTATTTACTTTTTTGCTTATTGCGTTAGTATATATTTTAGACGCGTAATTACTTTCACAAGGTCTGTTATCATGCACTCATATATATATATGTATGTATGTATACATATATATGTATGTATGTATAAATCATTTTTGGATATATAACTATTAAAAACATGATCATTAAAACTACACTCATCGTAACCTAATTACTTTCTTACGGTTGTTTCTAGATTTTAGAAACCATAAACTTAATTGGGGTCCAACTTAACTTCTCTCCCAACAAAGATTACGACAAATAACAAAATTTGCAAAACGGTACACTTCTTTGTACTGTGCTATTACCGTGGCCGGTCCAAAACTAATACTCCTCGTGATGTTTTAACTTCTTTTATGACTATTAGGAGAAATAATAACCCTTCAAGTTTTCAAACTTAATTACTATAGTACTGTAACACTAAGAGAATTAATCAAGTATAAATAGTATATAAATGGTAAATTAGTATACCTTAATGTAATTTGAATTTAATTTAATTATTTTGTAGTATTTTTTAAATAATCTCACTTTTAATTTTTTTTGTTTTTATTTTTATTTTTTTACTTGTTATTTTAAATTTTGGAACAAAACAATTTGAAAAGTTCCAAACAAGTCCCCTCTTGTCAAAAACTCAAACAACCTTGAAGTTGTTCATGAAAATCAGGTGACACCCATGGTTTTCTCCAAAACCAGCTACTCTCTCTCTCTATTTATTTTCCTCTTCTCTCTCACTCACTCTCGTCACTCTCTCTCTCTCTCTCTCTTTTCTCTCTTTCTTTTCTTTCCCTCTCTCTCTTGTTACTCTCCCTTTCCCTTAGCAAAATCTACGTCTCCAAGCTGTATTTTCGTTGATTTGGAATGAGGAACCAAGCTCAAGCTAGCTCAAATCAGCTTAAAAATCCAACTTGAGGTTAGCTTTCTCTTTTTCCTTTGAAATTTCAAAGTTTTAATCTCAAATTTTCAATTTTCCTTGAATGTTGAATCTGAGTTTCTTTGAGCTTAGAAACCCTTCAATCTAAGTTTGTAGGACCCAAATCATCATGAATCTAAGTTAACTTGAACAAAAATCAAGCTAAATCAAGTTTTTTCTTTTTTCTCATTTTCAAAGTAATTTGAAAATCCTTGTGCAAAACTTGTTGAAATGTGTTTAAATATGTTCTATTATGTTTATTTAACATCCTTGAACCTTATTTATGCTCTGGATGCTAAGGAAAATAGGTTTAAATGGGTTTTGAGTCTGGATTGGTCGAGGCTTGAAATTTGGAAAATTTTAGATTTCGACAGATCAGCGGGTCGAATTGGGAATTTGGCAGGCCATATTCATAAGTTTGGCATGCCAGATTCAACTCTTTGGCAGGTTGAACTCAGGGCAGTTCAATAGGCCGGGTCCGAATGGTTGGTAGGCCGAACTGTGGTAATTTCACAGGCTAGACCAAGGAGTTTGACAGGCCAGCCAGGCTCCATAAGAATGACTGTTTTTCACCCATTTTCATCGTTTAACACATGAATGGAGACTTTGACCTTGCATCATGATTTTGTGAATATCAAACGCACACTAAGGCATCATGAGATAGCATAGTATTGTAGAATACTTTAAGTTACATATTGACGAACCTAGTTCATACTTAAGGTTGTTTGCAGTTCTGTGAAGCTGATGTATAGCGGGTCGAGACTACGATATTTGCGCTCCTGTATTGGATATTGAGGTAGGGATCTAGGCCTCTTTCTTTGGTAGCCATGTTTTACAAAAGGTTTTGGCCACAAAGTAATTTTTTTCAAAATGTTTTCAAGAAATGACTGAGATAAATTTATCAGTTATTTTCATTAACTATTGAATAATGAGATGATCATAATGAACGACATAATGAATGTAAATGAACACACTCGGTAATGTGAGACTTGAATAATAATGTAGCAGCGGACGTGCCTAGGGCACTATTCGAAATGATATATTAGGTCATGCCATACTCAGAGATTGGGTCATGTAGAGAGCGATCTTAGGGGCAGGTCCTAAAACCTAGTTGGGCCACTACGATGGTGATTATAATAGCTTTGTCTAAGACTAAATGATGAGACTATTTCTGAATGAATAATGGACTAAATGGTAAGAATGGAATTGATGAATTTTATTTGCTATATTTTATTATTCTTGTGATACTAATGATTTTCATATTCAAGTTTAAGGTTTTCAAAACTTAAAGTCCTGAGCTTTCCGATCGCAGTTTTATTGTTTTTAAAACTTTTTCCCCTCCTAGGTGGTTCGCAACATAGCGCCAAGTGGGACGCTACTGGACATACACATGGACTGTAGGATCTTTCTATCTAGGCTATTTGCTTATCTAATCAAGGCATTGCAGACAGCGAAACTACAATCAAATATGAAAATGTTAATTTGGATCGTTTGTATTTTGTTCAAGGAACTTGGGCCTTCAAATCACTGTTAATTGAACCTATTAGTTCTTCAGTAAATGTGCAAGATCAAATTGTAAGGGACAAAATAAAACAACGCTGTAAAAATAAAAGTACCGCACGCAAAATTTATTGTAGTTCACTCTGTTAAAAGAGCTACGTCCACTATATTTCACTATAATATGATTTCTGGGTACAGATTACGAAAGAGCAAAAAGAAAAGATGAGAATTCAATTCCACAGAGTTTCTATATGCTTTTCTCTATATCCACCCCACAATAAAGAAGTTATCTCTTTATATAGAGCAGGAATAAGCCCCACCACTAACCGTCTGACGGAGTAGAGTGATGCGTTGTGGGTAACTGCAATAGTGGGACACGTAGCGACCGGTAATATGCTGCAAGAATCGTGCTTTTCCCATGTTTCGGTTCATGATCAGACGTGTAAGTAACCACCGGTTTATGCTGATAACTGCCAACTTGTGGCAATCGATCCAGTCGGACACTTAGAGAGGAGTTATTTTCCTTCCACAATAGATGCACTATGGATACAAGCGAGATTGAGCCGATCGAATGAAACAAACAATTCACAATTCTCACGTCGACTAACTTAATTCGATTTATTCGACTCGTTTTACCACTGGGTCGTCTGGGCTTATAGGTAATTTGGGCCTAGCCAAATTGTACCCCAACAGTTAGCCCCCCACTCCTTAGTCGATATAATCGACTATAGAAGTGATCAAAGAGGTCAGACATTAGTCTGATGGCACGTCACCTTGATTGAGATTTCACGTCCGTACTCGAATCATTACCCATCCTCAGGAAAACACGATACTCAACTACCTACTGTTAGACATGTATGCCTTAAGGAGTAAAAATGTAATATGTTTTTGGAGACATTTTTATCAATAAAGAATTTATTTATTATTTATATTCCAAATCTTGTCCTCTTTACGTTTATATTTGTTTAATGTATGTTAAGCAAACAAAAGTCTGAAAGCGTCGGTCTAAACTTTTAAGAATTGGGCATATGATGAACAGATTATGCGAAAGACACGATTCTTAAAGTGACGGTGTAAATCATAAGATCCACAATCGAGGGAATAAAGTTGGGCGCTTTATTTATGTAAAGATTGTTATGTTGTCTATATCCCTCTTGGGAGATGGTTTGTCTTAGCCATCAGAGGTGGACTCCGCGAACAGAAAAATTGGCACATTGTCATAGGTGACGATGTGTTGGATCGAGACATAAAGTGAATTGATTTGGATTAATAATTTTATCTTGGCAAATCGATTCACTTTATACAATCATTTGTATTGTATCTTAATCCTAAGATGAATAGTAGGCTCGTTGTCTTGACTTGTGTCTTTTGATGTACCAAAGGCTGACACCTAAATTTTAATAGTGATATGCATGCCGATACGTTAGAGGTATGACTCATAATAGCGTAGACCTGTTATTCATAGATATGGAATCTATAGCTCCTCTTTAGGAGTAGTGATATCCTCTTATATGCGTTATCCTATAATTAGAAAACTGGAGCGCTTAACCATTTGGATACAAAAGTGTAACCGAATGGTATACTATCTTTGGATGGTAAGTTTTTTGATGGTGAGATAATGGAACGTAAGATAAAAATAATCAAGAAGGTACAACAAAACTTGTCCTTAAGCCGATTATAGATAATCCTATAGGGACACGATACACTATGATATGTCATGGAGACTTAGTTATACAGGCTTCGTAATTCTATATAGTTCGAGAGTACAGCTCCAAGCTTTTAGTGGAGTAGCATTGGAGTTAATAATTATGAAATGTATATCTGGGATATTGGGTTTCATAATTATTAGGAGCTTGAACTATATAGGACCATTAGGTTCCCTTTGCTAGCTCACAAAAATCCTGTAACGATACGACGTGCTTTTCTAATAATTGGTGACTTATGTCAGATTTATCAAATTGGTTGAAATTTGACAAAATTAGATAATTCATGTCTATTTATCAGTTGAATTAATTTTGTGATAAAATTAATTTAAGATAAACTTGTTGAATTATCAGGAACGGATAATTCATGTCTATTTATTGGTTGGATTAATTTTGAATTAATTCAAGATAAAACTTGTTGAATTATCAAGAATATTTATTTTCTTAGATATTATCTAGATATGACTATTTTAATCAGATAACTTTTCTATTGAGTTATTTGAATTAAAACTAAGACTCTATTTTAAGAATCTCGAGTGAAAAATAAAGATTTGTAGAGATAAAAAAATCGTAAGTTCGATAGGCCGATCTTAAACTTTGGCCTACCAATGGGACATGCTCAGTAGGCCGATCTGCTAGTTCGGCCTGCCAACCTTGGGATTTTTTATCAGGTGTTTTAGATGCGGATTTCATCAGATATTGATCCAAATTTGATTCTGATTCAAATTTTTGAGGCCTTATCTGATAAGGATTGACTCTTGGGCATAACCTCTATATAAAGTGGAGTGAGTCTCTTTATTATTTAGATTAATTGAGAATTAAGAGTGAAACTCTACTAGGGAGATTCTGAAAACTCCTTGATAGCTCTTGTTCATAAATCACGAACACTAGCTTTGGGTTTTCTCAATTGGTTGGAAAGAGTCGCCTAGTGGAGGAGCTGTACGTGTAAGCCCACACTCACTCCAATCATGGATAGAGAATAGCAAAGAAGGCCAATTGGTTGAGGTCCTTCTAGAACATTACTTCTCTTCACTGATGAAGGAAGCTTTTCGGCATTTACAAGGTTAGTAAGATCTGGTTAACATATGCATATAGCGTGTCAAACTTGTGTTTTAAAAAATACTATGATATAAAATTTTTAAAATTCTGATGCATACTATTTTTCCAACACCTACAACACATGTCACAATGCAATTGGAAGGCTCTAAAATATCTCTACAGCGCTGAAGTATGCATCTGATTCGAAAGGACACCACCTCGGTTTGAGCAGGAATTCGATAAGATGCAAAGGCTTTGGATTAGATGGTTTTGATTTGATCTCAACTGTCGATCAGACTCTTTCAAGCAGTATATAACATATGTTTTCTCTCTCTCTTCTTCATTTTGCTTCTTCCTTTTCAAACTCAAGGCAATTTTCTTTCATTTTCTCAAAGTTTTCCAGCGATTTCCAGGCAAGATTTCTCTCTTTTCTTCTAATCTTCTTGCAATTTTCTTTCCATGACCTTATTTCTATTTCAAATTCGAGCTTCATACAATTTTTGAGAAAATCTGCGATCCCCTAGCTTGTTTGGCTATTGTGACTTTAGAACTTTACAAAGTGCTGAGATTCTTCAGATTCATAGGATCTTCTAGACCTTTAGATCTTTAAAGCCCTAGATCTCTTTTGGAAAACTTGTTTCTGTAAAAATGTCAAAAGTAATCTCCATTTACACGAGCACAAGCAGTGGCGAGGACCCCTAGTCGAGCAGCGACGAAAGAGAAGTCGACGAAATGATTCATCAACAGTCCATAATCGAATTAAGTTCTAGAGTTGGTGGCATTGGGACAAGCCCAGAGGCAACGAACCTAGGGGAAGAGCGAAACCAACAAGCGGGTCCTTCAAAAAGAGTTGATCAAATCAAATCGCTTGAAAAAAGGAAGTATATTTCTCCACTAAAAGAGTATCATTTTTTACGAAGAATCCGAAGTCCGTCTTAATTGAGGGGGATTTACTGACGCTTAGTTCAAAGTATGGAATCCCATCCTCAGTCGAAATACATTTGCCTTATCTACAGGAACGAGTAGATACACAAAACGATAACTGGTTTTGTGTATACACCAAGTGGTTCTAGCTTGTCGTTGACTGCAAATTCTAGAGTTTATGATTAAGATCGTCAACCACTTCGATATCTCCATGACTAAACTCATGCCGAATGGGGTCGACTACTTATTGCTCTTATGGTATTGATAAGGGAGGCCTGCATCGACTTCGACATATACGACTTTCTCCAATGCTACTATTTGAAGCCAAATAGCAAAAGTATGGGTCACTTCTATTTTGTATAATGGTAGTCGAAGCAACTCATCATAGAATTCGTTAACACAGAAAGACATTGGTAAGAAAGATACTTTTTTATGTCGATAAACGACGGTTCTTTAGAACTTACTGCTCGATTCCCCTTTCTGTTTACTTTTGGTCACATTGGTAAGCATCGATACTTGCATTTATTTCAAGCAGTAATTCCAACTAATCTTAAACACTCTCTTTCTTTGCATATTACGAACTAAATCATCCAGCTCCAATCGGCGAGAGGTCCCAAACAAGGTTGAATGCACTGTTCACTTTGAAGGGACAGACTTGGGTGAAATCTAGCAACCCAATCGACTCGAGAAATCATCAATTTGGAAGCGCTTCAAAGAAATCCCCATTGGTATTCTTATTCAATTTCAAAAATGATTCGATTGGGCTTTTGTATGCCTTGGTGCACTTTAGTGGCTATACGGTTTGTCCAAATATGTTACTCCCCCTATCTGACAAAGATGTTCTTTTCGCAGAAGCCGCACTATCAGCCATGAGGGTAACACTACCTTCAGTTGGTGAGATGAGGAGGAAGAAAGCTACTAAAAGAGCAGCAAAGAAAAAGAATGAAGCTAGCGAGCCCTAAATCCAAAAAGAAGTAGCCCCTCCAATTGATTCATCCAATCTTCCTTCACCTCCTCCTTTCGACATACAGCCACCGCCATCAAAGAAATGGAAAGGTACTAGGCCTTCTGCTCTAGCCAAAGACATTGAAACACGAAACCCTTGATGTCCATGAGGACGTTAGTATCACCTAGGATAAATAGGCGGCTACAAGAGTAGCAGTAAATTTTTACTTCACCAAGGATGAAGAACTTCTAGGTGGGAAGCCATTCTCTTGGCTATACAATGAATCAGCTATGGCCATGGGATAGGTAAATCATGAAATCGTTTTCAAATTGATTGAGTTCGTTTAAATCGATTCATACTAAACTTTTCTTGTCATAAAGGCTCTTCTGCTCCACAATCTCTTCGCAAACAAAGCTGCTCACAAGTATGAATAGGAGCTATTGAAAAATAAGGAGTTTGGAGAAGAGCTTAGGAAGATCAAGTCTGAGAGGGACGACGAAAAGAAGAAATTGAATGATGTCATCAAAGCGTTAGCAAGGTTGAATGAGAAAGTTCTCAACCTCGAAAGTAGCCTTCGTTTAGCTGAGGAGAAGGTCAAAAACTTGAAGACAAAAGTGGAAGCCAAGGACAAGGACATAGAGGAGATCAAGGAGCAGCTACTTAAGGTCCATGGCACTTCCTTGTTCAAAGCACGACTTGAAGCTCTAATGGAGTTCAAGTTAGGCAAACTCAGCGCCAAAGCAATCAACGAAGAGATCAAGGAACTGAAAGAGCTGTTATCCAAGGACGACTCTGATGTTCAGGTCGTTGATGAAAACAAGTAGGTCCATGAGGAAGCGACGACCGAGCTTGCAACTCGAGACTTTAGAGTCAAGGCGTCATCATCAGGCGAGTAACTTGTCGAGCCCCTAATTGTCGAATCCACCAATGATGGGAACATCCAAATTGCTGAGGGGGAAACATCGTAGAAAAATTTAGTTCATTTTTTTTTTGAACAATTTGTACCTTTATTTAAACGAATTATATCGAACAACTTTATTCTCTCAAACAAAATTTATTGCATGAGTCTAGACTTCAACTTTCTCATACTTCATAATATATATTTAGCTATCAAGTACTTGATAGAACTTGATGAAGAATTTAAACTATCATGCAAATACATGATGAATTGATTAGTGTGCTAGGGAAATGCCATGAGGATGGCAAATCATGGTGATAATATACAATTGGATCTAAAAGGATCAATGTATATCAAAACCCTTAATGAGTTGATCGAGCCATAGGTTGGCCTCAACCAAATATATGGCAATGTGAGATCAAACTTTAAGAGATTTAATCGAATTCAATGTTTGGATTGAGCCATGAAGATGGCTATTGTGAGATCGAATTCTCAAAGAGTCGATTGAATCCAATGTTGGATTGAGCCATGAAGATGGCGATGCAAGATCAAACACTAGGAGAGTTGATCAAATCCAATGTTAGATTGAGCCATGAAGGCATAAGTTTGTTTGATAAGGGCGAGTTCAGATCGACTTGATCGAGTCTAAACTTAAGCCATGAAGATGGTGTTGCATGGGTGAATTCAGGTCGAGTTAATCAAGTCCAAACTTTGGCTTCTTAAGTATTCGGAATGAGTTGATCGAGTCCAAAGGCCATGAAGATGGCATTGTAAGATTATGCTTGAATCGAGCTAGTCAAGTTTGATGATGAGCAATAATAAAGACGTTGAAAGATTGCGTTTGAATCAAGTTGGTCGAGTCTGAAGCCATGAAGATGGCGTTGTAAGATTGTGTTCAGATCGAGTTGGTCGAGTCTGAAGTTGAGCCCTGAAGATGGCTAGCAGAAATCAGAGTGACGTGACTCGAGAACAGCTTGTTGGTAATCCTGGGAAAATAAAATTCAAATTAATAAGTAGCTACACTCATTTATATATAGTTCACAAGCTGCCTACATACCCATGTGTAGGGATCAAGCTGAATGTAGTTCAATTACATCAAAACGAATAATAACTTCACAAAATTTGAACAAAAATAAGTCAAACATAATACTTTGTCAAGTGGTGTGCATTCCAACTTTAGGTTATAGTCGACTTATTGAGTTTCTCTAGCTTGTAGACACCTTCTCGAACAACTGCTCAAATCCGACAAAGACCTTCCCTATTGGCCAGAAATTTCCCAGTGGAGGCTTCCTTGGTATTCTAAAGACTTTCCTAAGCATGAACTCACCCTCCTTAAACTTCTGATCTTCACCTTCTGGTTATAGTACCTAGCGGCTGCTTACTAGTAATGTTCAAGGCGATAGAAGACATTATCTGTTATTTCGTCTATCAAATCCAACTCATCTCGCATCATTTTGTTATTCTTTGCTTCGTTTAAAAGGGAGTGATCGACCTGAAGATCTTGAGCTACTACCTCCGTAATAATGATAGCTTCTGTTCCATAGACGAGAGAAAAAAGGGCATTCGCCAGTCGCCCTTCTCGGTGTTGTTCGATAGGCCTATAGCACCATAGGAAGTTCTTCAACCCAGCGCCCTTTTCTGGCTTCCAATTTCTTTTTCAGGTTCCTCACGATCGTCTTGTTCGTTGCTTCAGTTTGCCCATTCCCTTGCGGGTACTTTAGGGTGGAGAAGCTTAAAACAATGTCCCAATCGTAGTAGAACTTCTTAAAAGACACAAAAATGAATTGGAGAGCCATTGTCGGTGATGATCTCCCTTGGCACTCCGAATCAACAGATAATATTCTTCCAGATGAATCTTTCAACATCTTGCTCTTTAACGTCCGTAAATGTTTCAGCTTCGACCCATTTATAAAAATAATCCGTAAGGACGAGGAGATACTTGACTTGCCCAGGAGTAGGAGGGAACAGTCTGAGCACGTCCATCAAGTACTTCATGAATGGATACGGTGAACTCATCAAAGAGAGTTCCTCAACAGGTTGATGAATTGTAGGAGCATGTCTTTGGCAGCTATCACACTTTTTCGCGAAGCTGACACAATCACTTTGCATAGTCAGCCAGTAGAAACCTTGCCTTTTAACCTTATTACATAGTGATATTCCTCCTAAATGGTTGCCCCACGATCCTTCATGAACATCTCGAATAACATTCTCGATTTTGTCTTCCCTAAGGCAATGGAGATAAGATCCTATGAAAAAATGTCTGTAAAGTTTCTCACCGATCAGGCAGTACCTTACAGCTTGAACTTTGATCTTTCTTGCCATTTGCTTGTCATCAGGTGTCCACCCATCGTGTATGTACATCTCGATTGGGGTCCTCCAATCATCTCTAGGATAAACATAGTTCATCTCATCCAACTCAATACTCAGGCGGTTGATACGTTTCAAAGAAATTACTCTTCTCTCATTGACTTCGACTGAGGATCCCAAACTGGCAAGTGCGTCTGCTCTAGCATTCTGCTTTCACGAGACGTGTTTCACCTCGAAGTGATCAAACTGAGCTTTGAGCTTGCCGACCAGCTTAAAGTACAAGAGCATCTTCTCATCTCGGGCTTCATAATCTCCATTTATCTGATTAACCACCAAAGTGTAATTGCTCTAAACAACAAGTTCAGAAGCCCTCAACGCGACAGCAAGCCTTATACTAGCAACCATAGCCTCGTATTCGGCTTCATTGTTTATGGCTTTGAATCCCAATCAAAAACTCTGCTCAATTTCCTCGCTAATTAGAGATTTAAGCAACACTCCTACTCCCGATCCTTTTTCATTGCTTGTGTTGTTAACTTGCACAACCCATCTCTTTGATCCTTAGCTTTTTGGACTGTACATCAGCTGAGTGACAAAATCAGCAATTAATGTTGTCCGAGGCCTATACTCGATGTCGAACTTTGTCAACTCGATGGCCTATTTTGTCAGTCTTCGGAGACATCAGGTTTGTGTAAAATGGCTCCATCGGGTAAGTCGATAACACCACGATGGTGTGTCCTTGGAAGTGTGGGCGGAGCTTTTGAGCTGACACAATAAGTGCTAAGGCTAACTTCTCAACAACTAAATACCTTGTCTCTACGTCTAGCATTGTGTGGTTGACAAAGAAAACTAGTTTCTGGATCGTATCTTCCTCTCTAACTAAGGTCAAACTTATAGCAGTTTTTGAATTTTCCAAGTAGAGATAAAGAGGCTCTCCGTCTTTGGGTTTTGACAAGATTGGTGATGTGGACAAGTATATCTTTAATTCCTTGAACGCTTCCTCGCATCGCTTGTTCCATTCGAACCTTGTACGGCTATGAATCAACTGAGTACGGTGACTCGACTAGTAAGTTTCTATATCTTGCGCTTGGTTCTCGGTGATGGCATCAATTAGAAAGCCTTAATCTAGTCTGGGTTCACTTCGGTTCCGTGCTTCGTTACGAGGTAACTGAGGAACATACAACTCACCACTCCAAAGGTCCACTTCTTTGGATTCAACTTTATATTGTACTTTTGGAGAACGTCCAAGCATTCTTGCAGATGTTGAACATGGAGGTGGGACTACAAAGACTTGACCAACACGTCATTAATGTAAACTTCCATGTTCTTACCGATCTGATGTTCAAACATCATGTTCACAAGCCTCTGATAAGTAGCTCTTGTGTTCTTCAATCCGAAGGGCATAACTTTGAAACAAAAAATCCCCCTGCTCAATAATAAAAGCAGTATTCTCTTGGTCATCCGAGTGTAGAAGGATTTGGTTGTAGCTAGAAAATGCATCGAGTAAGCTTAAGATTTCATGGCTTGAGGTCGCATCGACGAGTCGATTGATGTGAGGCAATGGGTAACTTTCTTTTGGGCAGGCTTTGTTCAGATCCATGAAATTCATGCACATTCGCCACTTCTCATTTTTCTTTCTCACAATTACCACGTTTGCAAGCCAATCTGGGTACTGTACTGGACGAATGAATCTAGAATCTTGTAGTCTTCGTACTTCATCTTTCACAATGTTGTTTCGCTTGATTTCAAGTTTTCTTCTCTTTTTTCACACAAGTCTGTGGTTTGGATCAATGTTGAGTCGATATGAGATTATGCTTGGATCGATTCTTGGCAAATTTGCATAAGACCATGCAAATCAATCATTGTTAGCTTTAAGAAAATTAATTATTTGGGATTTTACCCCATCACAAGTTGTGACCCGATCTTCACATTACATCTTTCGTCTTTCAGATCGATTTGAACTTCATCAAGCTACTCCAATATCGATTCGACATAGTCCTAATTACTCGATCTGTTCTGTTGACTTGTTTGTAATTGCTATAAAGCCTTCTTTTGCTTCATAGACATGGCATAATAGCTCCGCGCTGCCTCTTGGGTTCCTCGAATCTCTCTAATCCCTCTCTTCGTCGGGAACTTGATTGTTTTGTGGTATGTTGATGGGACGGTCCTTATAGCATGTATCCAAGACCGCCCGAGAATGATGTTATACCCCGAAAGGCAGTCCATGACGAGAAAACTCGTCATCTTGTTTTTGCCAGCTCCATAGATGGGCAGCGTAATTCTTCCAATTGTAGTGCTTGCCTCGCAGTTGAATCCCACTAAAGCAATTACAGACTTCTCAATCTCCTCTTCATCGACTTCCATCTCTTTTAACGTCGAGAGGAACAATATATTAGTAGAGCTTCCATTGTCGATTAATATTCTGCTAATCTTGCAGTTTGCAATGTTGAGTTTTATTATCAAGGCATCATTGTGTGGACTATCAAGCCCACATGCCTCGTTGTTTCGAAATGAAATTATGTGCTCATCGTATTCATCAGTTATCAAAATGATTGTAACTTGGCTTGCTCTTTGCTAGTGAGCTTTCATTTTATTGGCAAAATTGCCATTGAAAACAGAGCCTCCATAAATAGCTCAAATGATCTTCCTCATTGGTGGTGGTGGTGGTGACAGTGTATTCTCTTGGGCCTGATGATCCTTTCGTCCTCCTCGCTCCTTGTCGAGCCTATATATTTTCCTTTCTCATTTGGAGAGATACTCCCTTATATGGCCTTTCTTAAGCAGTTCTACTATCTTGAACTGCAAGGCCTTGTAATCGATCGTTAAATGCCTCTTATCTCGATGGAACTCACAGTACTTTGACTGGTCATAAGAAAGGTTTGGGGCCATCTTATTTGGCCATGTAACAAAGTCTTTACCTTTGAGCTAAGCGACCAGTTTGGACGGTGATATACTCAGAGCGTACTTTGGTGGCTACAGTGATCTTGTCATGGACCGTGACTTATCTTATTTCCTCCTCCACTCTCTCTTTAGAGGTGCCCGTGTCCGTCCTCTTCAATCCAACTGTTGTCTTTGTTGCTTCTGGCACCACCTGTTCTGGTCCCTAGTTCTTGCAAGCTCTTGTTCACATCTTTCGTTTTCCTCCTCCAGGTTGATCCATCCTTTAGCTCTGTTTAGGGCTTCCTGGATGGTGTGTGGATTGTCAGAGCAAATGTTGTTCTTGAAGGAAGATTTATGCAGAAGTCCTTTGTTTAGTGCTTCTCAAGCTGTTCCATCCTCTAAGTCAAAAATCTCCAAGAGTGCCTTGCTAAATCTTTTGATATAAGCCCACAGTGACTTGCCTGGGCTTTGAATAACTAACCATAAATCTTTGGTCCTCTTTCTAGTTTTGATGCGTATCGAGTATGCTTTGACGAACAAATCTGTCAAATCTTTGAAGCTGTCAATTGATCCATTGGGCAGGTTACTGAACCATTGAAGCGCTGGACCTTTGAGCGATTGTGTGAACAGCTCGCAAATCATCTCATCAAGAATCGAATCTAGGATATTTGTAGCACTGACCACGTTCTTATACTAAAAAGGTGGTCTTTTGGATCAGAAGTTTCATCAAACCAGGTGAATACAAGGTTTTCGTACTTCAGTGGTACGATTGAAGTGATCCTCCTCGTGAGCGGGTATCTCAAATGTTCTTCGAGATGTCATCTAATGCTGGGGTCTTGCTCGTTGCTTTCAAAACCTTCTGGTCAACCTTCTCTTCTAAGAGCTTAGTGTTCTGTTTGAGCATTTCTTTCATCATCTGCTAAATCGACTTTGGAGTTAACAAAGTCTGTGTTGGAATTTCTTCAAATCGAGCGGTTGGTTCTACTACCCTTTTAACTTCGTTAGTTGCATCATCTCGTTGGTTCAATTCTGCGTGAACGTTCACTATCGTTGTAGCCGTTGTTATAGCAGGCATTGCAATTGCTGTTGAAGCTACTATTATGGTTGTTGCTGGGGTTATTGCTGGTGTTGGAGTCAAGGGTGTATACAACAACTGCATCCGACTAATTGGGTTGTAGGAGAATTGTTGTCTACCTTGTTGTGGCGTCTAAAACTGCCACTATGTCACCATTGATACAGTGTATGTTGAATACCTATAGTATGGGTTATAGTAAGATAATGGGGCCATCTGTGAGTTCTAATAGCTAATTTGGCTCCTTAGAGCCGAATTCTCACTACTGAGTTGCTCTAATCTTTTGTCGTGTTCTTGAGAATGAGTTGCCTGCTCCTAGAGCATTTTCTTTAGGGCTTCCACTTCCATTGTAAGGGCTTCCATCTATGGGTCGGCCTGAGGAATTGTTTTAGCCTTTTCAATTGTGGTTTTAGGAACGTGCTAGTTGCCAGTGTTGTCAGCCGTTTGCGATTGAGCTAGAGATCCTGAGGTTGATGATTTGAAGGCCCCACTATGGGAGCCAAACTGTAGATGGTGCATCTACAATCAAATATAAAAATGCTAATTTGGATCGTTTGTATTTTGTTGAAGGAGCTTAGGCCCTTAAATCACCATTAATTGAACCTACTAGCTCTTGAGTAAATGTGCAAGATCAAATTGTAATGGACAGAATAAAATAACACTGTAAAAATAAAAGTACCACACGTAGAATTTAAAATGGTTTACTCTGTTGAAAGAGCTACGTCTACTATACTTCACTATAATATGATTTCTGGGTACAGATTACAAGAAAGTAAAAAGAAAAGATGAGAATTCATGTCCGCAAAGTTTCTATATGCTTCTCTCTATATCTCCCCCACAATAAAGAAGCTATCCCTTTATATAGAGCAGGAATGAGGCCTACCTCCAACCGTCTAACGAAGTAGAGTGATGTGTTATGGGTTACCGCAATAGTGGGACACATGGCGACCTATAATATGCTGCAAGAATCGTGCTTTCCCCATGTTCTAGTTCATGATTAGATGTGTAAGTAACTACCAGTTTGTGCTGATAACTGTCAACTCCTGGTGATCGATCCGATCAAACACTTAAAGAGGAGTCATTTTCCTTCCACAATAGATGCACTATGGATACAAGCGAGATCAAGCCAATTGAATGAAACAAACGATTCGCAATTCTCACGTTGACTAACTCACTTCGATCTACTTGACCCGTTTTACCACTAGGCTGTCTAGGCCTGATGGTAATTTGGGCCTGGCCAAATTATATCCCAACAGGCATGTAATATTTTAATATTTTCTTTTGATTTGGACTATGGTTGCATTCATTTGTGTTGATACCATGTGTGTCCATAAATGTGGGTCTGGTGCGGCTCGACTCATTTTTATCAGTTTTTATTTCTTCTTATTTTAACATATTTTGGCTTAAGGGTATTTATTTAAAAATTTTAAATTTAGAATGTTTTCATAAATAACTTAATTAATTAATTGGTGAGCTCAATTAAATTTTTAATTAAATTAATTAAACCGCTATGTCACCACCTAAATCTTGGTCTGTGACAAGTACTCGTGTTGTCAAAGCCCTTATATTGTCACGTACCCAAATCGAGTGACATGGCTATTTAATTAAGATAAATAATTAAAATTAATTATAAAGACCATAAATTTTCGTTATATTTTAAAACTTTTTCAAAAAATTTAAGAATATAACAAATCAAACTTGAATATAAATAAAAATAATGTTTAAACATGGTAAAAGGAAAATTACTAAATCAATCTCAAATTTAATTTAAAACTTAGAATCTGTCAAATGTTGTCTAGGTTCTATCGGTCCTCACAACGATGCACACATAATACAGGCATAAAAGAAATACAACCAAATCACAATCCAACAAAACATAATCAAAGAGCATGATTTAAGTCTCATTATTATATGTCTTGACAAAAACTGATAACTACACAACTCACGAACTCCGCAAGTAGAAATCATGAGCAAAAGACTTAGTAGGACTTAAATCCTAAAACATCATTTATAAATAAAATAAATAATTCAAATAAAATTTGAAGGAATAATAAATAATTAAATAAATTTTATATTTACCGTTCATGTCATGAGATTTAGCTCAAATCATACATTAATATTTACTATACAAAGCCTAATACAATCACCATCATAATAGCCCAGACTAGGTTTTAGGACCTACCCCTAGATCGTCCTCTGTATGACCTAATCTCTGTATAGCATCATGCACTTAAAAGTCGACCAATCGGGGTCTTATTCGATTGGTGTTTTTAAGTAATCATTTAATTTGCTTCACTCAGTGACACTTTTACTGACATAAACATACATACATACATACATACATCCATACATATATATCTATATATATCTACCCTATATATGCCATGGGTGCATTAGTTTGGCAAGAATAATACATACATGCATATATATATATAGTGATGTGCACTCACGTGAACACATTTGTCTTGCATGTGCATTGAGTACATACACGAACTACTTATGATAGACTTGGTTAAAAATCACAAGCATATAGAAATAGAACAAACAAAGAAAGTTATGGGAATTGTATTTATGTTATGAAAACCAGTCACGGGTGGCGAAGATTTTTGTTCCTTACTTATTGTTAATATGGTTGTTATTTTTGTGGATGTAATCGGAGGCTATAATAGTTAGATAGATAAGTTAATGTGCCATTTCATGTAAAGAGTAATTTGTTGAATTAACTATATGTGAAAACAAATAAACTTTAGATCAAAAGGTTTATTAATTTGAAAGTGAAGTATAATCAACTTCATTCAAAAGTGAATTAATTACCCTCTAGAGTCCGCCCCCACCCGGTTGTCATACGTTGATGAGTTTAAAATAACCTTCTGTAGCGTATATGTACTCAATCATTGGGACATGAAAAGCCTGTTTTCCTGAAATATATTAGTCCAAGGTGGAGCTACTCATGGACGAGGATGAATAGCCGTCCTTGAACATTTTTGCTTTCCTTTTTAGTTTTGTATATAAAATTTCATAAAACTTGTGTGTTACACTCCCTAAAATTGTATTTCATTCCTTTGAAATTTTACTTTTTTTTATTACCCCACCTTATTAGTCAAGCCCTCGCTCCCATTGTCCCCATCTACGACTAATTTTTTTTAGGCCCCTTGTGTTAGTCTGTGTTAGTGGTTGTCATGTATAGCCAGAAAACATAGGAATCCAAAGGAAAGTGATGGGACCGTAGAGAATAGTCGTATAATAATACTTCATATGTATGGTTAGGTTTGAGCATTTAGTGCTTCTAGCACTAGAAAAGAAATTGTAGTTAGTTGGGTTAAGGGTATGAAAATAAAGAAAGTAAGAGCTTGTTTGGTACACCGTATTGATTGTATTGAGTTACATTGCATTTTTTGTATATAATATAATACAATACAATACGGTGTGTCAAACATGCCCTAAATGCACTTCTCACACTAAATTACATGGACCACATGCATGGAATTAATTTTTTTACTATTATATTTTCAAGTATTAGAATTATTAGTTCCTAAACTATAAGCATATTGATATATTTTGATATCTAAAATTTTAATTTTGGTAAATTACTTGTTAAACCTTTTTTTTTTTAAGTCATTGTTGCTGTCACTAAAATTGAGTAATAGTGGCCTTGCCATTAAAAGTTTAGGGACTAAATTATCACAATACTAATTGGTTAATGACTAATAGTGTCTAATAATCTTATTTTGATTACTTATGATAATTTCTGAAGCACAAAATAGCGGAAAACGCCTTTCAGTATTAAAAGTGACAGAAAGGTTTTTTTTTTTTTTTTTAATTATTGAAAACATATGAATATTATTGAAGTTGATAATTAATTGTTAATGACCCGTGGACTTAAATTTTGTACTATGCACGTGATTTATTCTGGTAGATGTTCAACATATGTTGTTGTTGTTATTATTATTATTATTATTTTTTGTAAAACATATGTTGTTAATTTGGCTAAAATTAAGATTTAATGACTAATAGTGTCTAATAATCTTATTGTGATTATTTATGTTAACTTCTGAAGCAAAAATAACGGAACATGCCTTTCAGTATTAAAAGTGACAGAAAAAGGTTTTTCTTTTAAATTATTGAAAACATATGAATATTATTATAGTTGATAATTAATTGTTAATTACCCGTGGACTTAAATTTTGTACTATGTACGTGATTTATTCTGGTAGATGTTTAACATATGTTGTTGTTGTTGTTGTTATTATTTTTTTTTTTGGAAAACAAATGTTGTTAATTTGGTTAAAATTAAGATTTATCAGGGTTATATTTGAAAAGAAATTCTTGACCAAAAGGAAAAAAAATTTAGGTAGTTGCATATATTTAAGAAAAGTTACTTTAATAAGAGTATATTAGAAAAAAGTTTAATAAAGCACATTTAAGTGCATAATATTAAAAAAAAAGTTTAAGTTTGAACATATTTGAAAACAAAATATTATGTGATAGAGGCAAGTTAAAAGAAATAAGTATTTTTATGATATATGTCATAAAATTAGAGATAAAAGATTGTGTGGAAAAGAAAGCAGCAGCAATAAGAAGAAGAAGAACGTCATAAGCAAGAAAAGTGAAAAAAAAAATAAATGGAAATAAAAGTTGGAGGTCACGTTTTATAGAATAATATTTGAGAGGCTATAGAAAAATATTTATGTAAGGACATAGCTGAAAAAGATTAGTTTGTAATAGGATAAATTAAAAGAAGAATACATATTTCAAAATAAAGATATAATTAAGATTGTAGAAGACGCAAAAAAAAGCTTAAGGGGAAAGGTAAGAACAAAAAGAAAAGAAAAAAAAAAGAAAAATAAAATTATTAGGGCATGACAAGCACCAAAAAAAAAAAATGATCGACCACCTAAAGGGGTAGAGGTAAATTTCACTTTGAGACTTCTATATATGTAATATGTAACTCTTGATATAATTAATATTACAACGATATAAAGTTAAGTTGGGATCCAGTGATGAAAAAAATAATAATAATAAATAATGACAGAGGCAAGCGAGAAAAAAAAAAACTATTTGAAAAAAGCACATCTGAGGATAATTAAAATGCACAGGAGCCTTAGGCAATGCCGCAAAGGAATAAGAAGATTTAAGTAACGACATAATTAATATAAAGAGTGCTATATATATTTATATTACATTTGATATAATAAGTGTGACGTGGTGAAACTTGAGTAGGGGAACATTTGTTCAAAAAAATTATTTAATAGAAGCAAGAGAAGAAACAAAACTATTTCAAAAAAACAAATAAAAAATAATTAAAAATGTACATGAGTTTGGCAAGAAAAAAATTAATCACATTTAAAAGAAGTTATTTTAATGAAAGCAACATGGGGAAAAATTATTTTAAGAGATACATTATAAAAAAGAATTCAACCGTATGGGAGGAAAAAAAATACAAAAAGCAAAAAAAAAAAAAAAGAGAAGGAAAGAAGGAGGAAGATGCATAGCGTTGGCGAGTTAGGGACATGTTTGGACAAAGCCGAATTTGCAAAAATGGAATCGTTGTCGGAAGAACACTATTGGAATGAGAGGAGATCTGCTTTGGTGAGTTTGGATTGTGGCCGATCTTGAACGGATGCGGTGATATGAAGGCTTGGCTAGATGCAATCGGCCATGGTGAAATGGGTTTGTGACCGGGGGAGATGGGACTTGTTGAAATGAGGGGTTGGACTGCTGCTGGAGGTGCAACATTGGCCTGTGTTGGTATCTTCGTTTATTGTAGCTTTTGTTTCGTGAAATAATGGTGTCGATATCTTCGTTGAACTGATATTTGTAGTTTTCTAAGTTTTAATTTATGCGATGTAATAATAAAAGTGGTCTTCCTATCTTAGATTGCTAATATATGTATGATATGCAAGAGTTGCTTTCTTGCCGCGTTGTGTGTGAACTTTGTTCTACAGCTCTTTTGGTCTAGATAATTAGTGTTTTCCATCAATTATCAAGTTCATTTAGAAGAGCCTGTTGGGAGCTCGATTATTGATGTCTTTGCAATTTCTTCTCATGAAAAGAACTGTGTATACGTTTTCTCCCCCATTGTGCTTCATTAGATTGTATTGATAGAACCGATCTAATATCGAGGTCAAGTGTCGTTATGTAGTGAGTTGAGCATTAGTTTTTGTATATCCTTGATATTTGGAATACAATTTCCTGTTAAAAAGAAAGCTAAATAAATGATAAAGATAAAGCCAAGATTTTCAAACTGCGGTTAAAAAAAAAAAAAAGAACATTTATGTAGGCGACCTATTTGATCTATCTGGGTTATGACAAGTATTGATTTGACTTGTTAAGTGGAGCGATGCACATTTAATGGTGAGTCCAGAGGTCGATGAAAGATTTTATATTTGTGTCCTATTTTATTTAATGCATATTCACCTTCAGTTTTTCTTATACTATGCATATATGTATTGGAAGTGAATAATTTTTGTTAGTTAATGATTACCGTCCGACTTTCTCAACCAAACCTTCTTTGTTATTAATTTAGTCGTTGAAAATATTCTCTATATTTTTCCTAATTTTGATGATATCTTAGTATTTGCATTTAGGATATGCACTTTATTTTGAACTTCCAAGTGCGAGATTTTCAATATTTTAGAGTTTATACTTGTCATTCTATTCATGATAGTAGCAAAATTTTGTTTATAAAAAATTTAAGAAGTAACTAGTTCTGATACATACGATGCATTAAATTGCAATTGAAGTTTTTTAACGTAGATTTAAAAAAATGGCACAAATAGCTAAAGATACATATTTGTTTTATTTTGAACATTTATTTTGTAGGTCTACTTACCTTGAAATTTATAAAATATACAATTTTGATTATTTAGTTAATAAATTGTTTATTTTTAGACAAAATATGATAAATGTATAATGGGTAGAGTTTTTTGACGTGTAAAATAGTAAAAGAAGCAAATTGATGCAAAAATATTATTTTTAAAAGGAAAAAAAAGATACTGATGACACAATTTTATTTTTTATTTTAAATATATATTTTTTAAAATTTTTTGTTCAAATTTGCTTTTATTACATTATTTTTTTAAAAAAAATTCCTCATGTGTCCTTATTGTATTAGATTCTCTTTAATTGCAATGAAGCCAGATTTGATACCAAATCATAAGGAATGAGATTATTTTGGCAAGAAAGTTAATATTGAAGTATGAGATAGATCGATAAAGTAGAAATGAAAAGAGAATGAAGAATAATCAAAAGGGAAAAGATTAGAGGACATTTAGGGGTACGATTACAATATACTAAGAAGTCGGTTCATCAATTACTATCTGTAGGGACGGGAAACAAATTGCCATTGATGGGAAAGCACCACTACTATAAACAACGTCTTTTGCGATGATATAAAATCGTTGTAAAAAATTGAGAGTTGTCACAAATATATTTTTTGTGATAACATGTCGTCGCCAATACGTCATTGCTAACAACTAGTCGCAAATAGTATTTTTGCAATGGCAATATTATTTGCAACAACAAATAATCATAAAAAGTTGTCATAATTATGTTATCACGATCATTGTCAAATATGATGTGGCTTTAGTTTTTAGTGACAACAATTTTGAAAAATGCCATCGTAACAATGTGTATTGATGCTTGCGTAGACCTGATTATTTGCGACAACTTTTTGAAAAAGTTGTTTGGTTGAACGAAAGTTGGTGGAGTCATCACTAGTGGGAGTTGGGCTCCAGGTACCAAACGGCCCACCAACTCCACCAACAACATGTAGCATTGCTACAAAGTCATGTTGTACTAGGCCGATCTCTGTAGAAGATCTTCTAGATATGGGTCAACAGGCGTCGAAGATGTTCCGTCCAATCGAGAGCTAGAGGATGAACCATCGACCGTGCGAGAGTAGATACTATGTGAGAGTGTAGGGCCTAGTCCACTCCTGGTTCCTCTACATCTATCTAGGACATGCTCCAATATTCCCTCCTTGTTAAGCGTAGGTGTCGTTTAAAAGGAAGCATACTGTGTTTTGCCTCTCCTGCTCCATCGTGTTCTACACAAATAACATTTTACATATGTTAGAAACACACAGAGTAATTTGAATAAAAGAAGATAGTATTAAAAATTTAAAGTACTTACAAAAGTTTGTTGTGCTTGGGGGTCGACCCGAGTCTCCCCGTGATGATGCATGTCTGCCTAGTTGTCTATGGCAGACATCGGTTGCTGGGTCATTGTGTCGGCTTGTCCAATAATTTGACTGTGTTAGAATAATGTATTCTTTGATAAGTTTTAAGATTGCTTGTAATTAAATAAACTTACTAACCTTCTTGTTATGATGCTGGGAGATGGATATCCGACCATGCAAACTTTACCACTTTTGGTTGCCATGATTGTTTTTATTCATTGCCGACTTTTTCTATTTATTATAGTTTTTAGCATTAACAATATTAAAATTAATATATATAACAACTAACTTAGCAGATATACAATTACCTGAAATCTCTCAGGCATGAACCTATCGCTGCAACGACCCCAATGTTCTTGATTCCTAAGGTTTGGGGGGGTTGGCTCTGACATGTGCCTCGTTTGCTGGTCCTTCGAGTGCTTTAAAGTGTTCGTGGACATCACTCTTCCAATCCTTATAACACTTGGCCGTCTCCCTATCAGCCACACTACGGAGGATGCCTCCCTAATAGGTGCACACCTTGAGAACAACGGAAGATATACCAAAACCTCTACCAAAGGTGCGAGTGAAAATAAATAATAAACATGTAAATTACAATACCAAACTGTCTAAATGGGACAATTCAAGCATCGGTGTTACTACATACTGATTTTCGAACAGGTCTAAGGTAAACTCATACATGCATGTGCAAAATAAAAACATAAATTTGTACTCCCGTATTTTTTTTTTGTGACTATAAAGTCACATATCAAAACTTACCACCTCTGAAAAAATATACAATTTTATTAAAATTTATGCAATCTTATCAAATTCTATGATAATTTTATGCAACTTTATCAAATTTTATGATAATTTTATGTAATTTAATCAAATTTTATGATAATTTTATTGTTCTTATTATCTTTAAAATAAAATTATAATTTTAATAAACATTATTGTTGTTATAATTAATTAATTAGTTCATTAATTGTTAATTAAGAATTATTATTTTCTTATTTTTATTTTAATTAAAAATTACAATTTTTTATTTCTTAATTTATTGTTATTAATAACTTTGACAGTTATTCTTTCAATTTTTTAATTGCTATAATACATTAAAAATAACTTTATACCATATTAACTTAATCTAAATATCAAATATCACAATTTTACAATCCCAAAATCTAATTCTACAACAATCCCAAAAATCTAATTTTACAACAATCCCAAAAATTCAATTCTACAACAATCCACATTAAAACAATCCTTTATCACACCATTCCAACAAAATCACAATCACAATTCACAATTCAACAACATTTCACAATCCAACTAACTTATTCACAACTCCAAAAATTTAATTCACAATACAATTCTAAAAATATTGCGAATATAAAAAAAAAAAACTTACATAATTTAAAACCACTAAGAATGGGACTTAGAAAACAAGGATGGCAGAGAAAAACTTCAACAGTGGATGGTCAGAAAACAATCAAAAGCTCCAAAACTCAATCGAGTAAAAGTTTGAGGATTTTCTAATTTAGAGAGATTTCTATGATTATTGTTTGATAATATGAGTTTTTACAATACAAAACTTGTGAATCTATGAATTTCTAGAAGTTTGGGAGAGATTTGAGGCAGAATAGGATGGAGAAAATGAAGAGAAATCACAGAGGAAGAAGAATTCATCGGAGAAAATGGAGGAAAAGGAGGTCTCGGGTTCATTTATAAGTAGAATTTTTTAAGATGACATTTTGTCGTTGAAAATAATTAAAAAAGTAGTAGCAAAAGGTCATCAAAACGATGTAGTCCCACTTTATTTGGGAAAAAAATATTGATGAATTAATCTTTTACTACGATAGTTAAAAAAGTCATCGCAAATAATTTTCATTAAAGTGCCCTTTTATCTACCAAAATTTTCGTGAAAAATTAATTTTTTTACTTTTTGCGACGACGTATTTCGTAGCAAATAATTTCACTACTATTTTGACTGATAGCGTGAGACAGCTGTTAAATATTAGTATTGCGACAACATGCAGTTGCAAAAAAGGAAATTGTATTCGCAAAAAAAGCCTCTAGAACTGTGATTGAGAGTGCAAGACAGCTATAAACCATTGGTGTTTGCAACGACATTGTCGTTGCAAAAAACTTTTGCAATTTTCACCAAGTGTATAGAGTGTTATTACCACTTGTACACAATGGTATTTGCGGCACCTTTGTCGTCGCAAATACCTAGCATATTTGGCACTAGCCTTCTGGCACCAAATATTCTTGGCGCTAAACCACTAATTGCGATAGCACATCGTCGCAAATATGAATAGTTATGTGCTTTCTCTTTTGCGATGACATGTTGATGCGAATACGTTTTATATGCAATGACATGTCATTGTAAAAATATATTTCAATTGCGACGTTTTATCATTGCAAAAAATGGAATATTTGCGACGACAATTGTCGTTGCAAAAAATGGAATATTTGTGACGACAATTTTCATCGCAAAAAATGGCATCGCTGTAAAGCTTGTTTGTAGTAGTGTGCTAGGAAGCCTGAAAGCAATTCTATTACAAGGTACAATGATAGGGAGGGAATTCGATCAAGGATAGACAGAAAAAGAAGTAAAACATTGAAAAATAAAAAAGTACATAAAGAAAAAAAAAACTAAAGCATCAAAAGTGAAAAGACAATAATAGACAAATAGAATCTAAAGTAAAAAAAAAATGTTAATGCGGATTGCGATAAAATATTAAAAAAAGTAAAACAAATAAAAAAGAAGAAAAAAAGTAAGGCCAAAAAAATAGAAAAAGAAAAAAATAATAACATATCAAAAGAAATAAAAAAAATAAAACACCATTTGTAATAAATAATAGTAAATAAATAGATTTTTTTGTAAAATGAAACAAAGATAAAGCACCGCAATGGCGAAGTTAGAAAGATAGAAATATTCAAATGTAAAATGACAAATGAAGCAAAAAAAAAAAAGGAAAAAAATTAATAAGAAAAAAAAAAGGTAAAAAGCAAAAAAAAATAAAAAAAATCCAAAACATTGGCTTTGGACGATGAAAGATGAATCGTGCATATAATATGTACTCTACTAATATATTTTTTTGAAGATAGTTACCGCAAGTTTTGCTTTTAAATCTTGCACCCTTATAAAAAAAAAAAAAGAAGTTATTAACACTAACGACCCTAAAATTTAAGCTTCCCACTTTGCCCTCTGAACTTTAAAAATCACTATTTTATTTTTTGAACTTTCAAAATTCTTTACTTTACTTCCTGAACTTTAAAAATCATAATTTTGTCCTCTAAACTTTCAAAGCTCCTTACTTTGCCCTCGAACCTCTGATCTTTCGTTCAAATAAATGGAATTAAGCCTATGTGATTTACACATGGGTCACCTGTAAGGGCATAAATGATATTTTATCATTTTCAAGTGAGCTTAATTCTGTCTATGTGAACGAAAAATCAAAAGTTTAAGGGAAAAATGAGGAGTTTTGAAAGTTCAGAGGACAAAGTGATGATTTTTAAAGTTAAAGAGAAAAGTGAGGATTTTAAAAGCTTAGGGGACAAAGTGGTAATTTTCAAAGTTCAGGAGGCAAAGTGTGGGAGATCTGAAAGTGTAGGAACCTTTAGTGTTAATAACCTAGAGTGAGAGGAGAAGAAAAGAAAGTGTTTCAAAAAATTAGTAAAATAAAACCTTTTTTTGGCTGGAAATAAAGGCTTTGCATAAGACCCCCAGAACTTTACACGTTAGACAATTTAGTCTTTAAACTAAAAATTTTGACATTCGACCCTTTAAACTTTAAAATATATTGCATAACGAGGCCAATTGACAACGCTGGCAAAAATTTGGATGGAATTCTTACGTGTTCCCTATCTGTGTAGGTTATGAGGGGCCAAATTAGAATTTAACAAAACAAATTTTTTTTAAAAAAAAGAAAAACTAGAACATTAAAAAAAAAAAAAAAACACTATCAATATCAACAATATTATTGATGTTAACAAACGGAATCCAAGCTGAACATAAAATATAATTGGAATAGATAATGACGCAGTTATGATATTATAATAATGATACAAGCATGTAAGCGTAGCACATATAGGACATCTACATGTGTATATCGAGTGTATATGATTGAATTATATTGTTATTTGCAGGGTCTGTATCCACGGATACAGCATTTCATCTGCAATATCTTATTGCATTCCTTGACCACAACAAGGTGTTTTCTAGATCTCCTGTTTCGTACCTTTTTTTTTAATATATTCATTTTTCTAATGCCAAAAAGAATGTCATATATAATAATAAAATCCATTAAACAAACAATGCAATAACCTACACAACTTCTGTAATGGTTCTGTTTACTTAAAACAATATCGTAAAGATTCCTATACAGGAATATCATATTATCAATTTTTGAACTTCCAAGTGAAACCGTTGACTTTTTTTATAAACAGTTGGGACGTTATGAGGAATTCTTTGACCTCACGTTATGTCGCGATCTTCTTGCATTTGCTATATATACTATATTAGTTTTTGCTATCGATTAACCCTGCATACTTGATCCAATTTCTCTTTTACAATAATGGAGCTGATATCATAGAGATTTAGTTACATATATATATATATATATATATATATATGCATGAAATTAAATTGATGGAGCATTGATGAAGCTAGTTTGTAGCTTTAGGATAATATCCATATATTTACGTATAATGTTAGTTTCCCATTGGCAATAATATTGTGCATGTGATATACAAGGGCCTCGATACTATACATTGTACGTATATATGTTTGAGGATTGGGAAAGTCAAACCTTAGACAAGATCGCAAAATTACTTGCTTAAAAAACTTTCCATAGTAGAAAATGACGGATTCAAGTCTTCATTCGTGTTTGTAAGCGTTCAATCACATACCTCGCCCTAAGCAATTTATTTCCTTGTATTAAAGCTTAATTTCTCTGGTATTTTTTTTCCATAAAAATAAAACTAGCAAACATAATTCTAGAATTAGTTATTACATTAAGGACACGTTTATTTTCCATTAATAAAAAAAGAAAAAAAGTAAAGAATGACTCTCTTTCGTTCTTTGAAACTTGTCTGCTTACAAAATCAATAATAAGAGTTTTGTGGGCCCTATACAAAAAAAGAAATGATAAAAGAAATATCAATTTGTAAATTTCTTTTGGTATTAATTCTCTATCAAAGGAGATAAATAACAAATTTATAACTTAGACGCCTAAATTTAAATACTATAATTCAAGGGTTATTTAGCTATAAAAAAGGATATTTTAGTAAATATATTGATAAATTTTATAATTTTTAAGTTAGTAAAACGCTAAAAAGAGAATGAGATTGTTTCGTATTACATCATCAAAGAGAAAAATAAACACTAATTTACAATGAAACGAATAATTCTTATTCTTATTGCTTTATTTTTCTTTGTCGTCTTGTTACCTTTATTTTTTATGTTTTTTTACATTTTGGTAAACGTGTTATGAAGATGGGCTGTTTTAAAATTTCTCCTTTGGTTATCTCTTCACTTTACCTAACGATAGCGAACAATTTATCAGCCCTTATTAGAAATTTAACCCCTCCCCTCACGTACACACATATTAACATGATTGCTAAATAATAGGATAAGAAAATTGAGAACCGAATTTTTTGAATATCGCTCACTTTGTTAAAGCAACCAAATCATTTATCTTAGCTTGAGTTGCAACTTCTTCTTTAAAATTAATGTTACCTATATAATAATAATATAAAAAAAAACAGAGCCAATTGATATTAGCCTAGTTAGTAAGAATGACGTAGGTTAAAAGAAAACTCAAGTTCAAATTTTGGGAATAACTAGTGTTTATCAAAAAATAAAAATAAAAATAAAAAATAATTTCCTTAACTTGGTAGGAAAATGTCCCATGTATATACAATCAGCACCAATACAATAGAAAAGTTGCTGAAGTAATTTCTATAACTTTGAAAAATTATTAGTGTTTCCCTACCAATTAAATATGAGAACAAGGTGAGGGAAGGAGGTTTTTTTTTATGAATGCTGCCGGAAGGAGATTGTTGTTCAATAAATGCAATATGCGGCATTTGGCTTCCCCATAAAATTGCATTCCACGATGCATGACTTAATTTATAATGTTGTAATATTTTAACGGGCAAACCCATCTCATAGAATGTAACGTTATTTTTTTTTAACATTATTAATTTATCGTGTATATGTCATTGAGAAATGCTAGATTACTTTTTTTTGTCACTTTCTATCTTTTTCTTATGTGACATGACATTCTACTTTCCTATAAAACTAAAGCATAATAATAGATCATTATCTTATCTGTTAATTACAATTATGCCACTCTAAAAGAGTGACCCTAATATATCTCGTATGTCATTAGTACTCTAGAGGTAAAATATAGAATTTACGATCATATAATTATTCATATTTTAATGAGCATGTAATATGTTGCGCAAAGTAGTTTTATTTTTTAAAACAACCTCCGTGGTGCTTAGAAGAAAAGCTAAAACTTTATGGCTGGAATTGTTTATTATAAAATATAAGAGTTTTATACTATAAAAAGCTTTATACTTTTGTGGTTGAAACTACAGCCCAAAGACCCCAATAATTAGAAAATAAATTGTTAACTGTAACGCTCCGAAATTAATAAAGTGATATTAGTGTATAAAGTGGTGGATTAGTATGCCATGATCAATATTTTAAACTTAATTTGATCATTTTGTGAAATTTTAAAATTAATGTTGCTTTTGATTATTTTAATAATTTTTAATTACTTTTAATTATTTTTATTTGTTATTTTGAAATTTTAAAACAAAACAATTTGTCAAAATAACCAACAAGTCCCACTTTGGAAAAACCATGTGCGACATGGTTTTCCCTTCTCAGACTGCTCTTTTCTTCTTTCTATTTATTTCTCTCTTCCATTTCTTTCCCTCACTCACTCAGCTCTCTCTCACTTTCTCTTGCTCATCTCTCTCTCCTTCGCTCTCTCTGCCTCTCTTTCTCTCTCTTTTCCTCTCAAAGTTTTGAATCAAAATCAAGCCCAAGCTTCAGTTTAGTGGATTGGAGGCTCGGGAACGTGATTGAGCAACCAAAAACACAATTTAAAGCTTAAATCCAAGGTTAGTTTTCAAATTTCAAAACTTTTCTAAATTTTTCAATTTTCCTTGTATTTTAAAATCTATGCTCGTTTAAGCATAGAAAACCTTTAATATAAATTAGAGGAATTTAGAACATTTAGAATCTAAGCTTGGTTTGATTAAAAACAGATTTAAATCGAGATTTTTCATTTTCTCTGTTTTCCTCCATTTTTGGATTTATTAAAAATTTTCATGCAAATCTTGTTTTAAAGTGTTAAAAAGTAATCTACTATGTTTTTCGATCAATTATGATCATTATTTGTGCATGGGAATTGAGAAAACAGGTTGAAATTGAAGAATTGAGTTCAGGGAGGCCGAGACTCGGGTTTTGGAAAATTGCAAAATATTCCAGTTCGGCATGCCAGATTCATTAGTTCGGCAGGCCGGATTCATACGTCTGGTAGGCTGAACCTAGCAAAATTCGGCCGACCACACCCAGATGGCCGGCAAGCCGAACTGCACAGCTCGACAGGCCGATCGAGAATAGTAAAAATTTGTTATTTTTCATCCATTTTTACTGTTTTGAACCCCGATTGAGATTTTACCGTTGCAATATGATTTTATAAATACAAATGGCACACTAGAACACCATGAAATAGTTTAGCAACGTATGAAATCTTAAGCTAGATACTGATAGACTTAGGTATTATATATTTAAGGTTGTTTATGGTTCTACAGAGCTAACGTATAGCAGACTAGGATTATAGTGTGGAACACAGGCACGAGTGCTAAGGTAGGACTTCTATCCCTTTCGTTGGTAACCTAGTTTTCAAATAATTTTAGCCTTAAAAAGATTTTCATCAAAATGTTTTAAATGATGAATTGAAAAAGGGGTTTTGATGGATGTCTTCCCAAATGGTAGATTAAGGTGATTTTTATAATGAACCACATAATGAATGCAAATGAAAATACTTGGTAAAATGAGATTTTAATAATTATAGAAAAGATATATATATATATATGTGTATATATATATATATGGGCATGATGCCATATCAGAGATCGGGTCGTGTAGCATGTGATCTTGGAGGTAGGTCTCGAAACCCAGCTAGGCCACTTCGGTGGTGAATATTATGTTTTGGTCAAGAAAGATAAAAGGTAATTTCTGGATGAACTGTTTCTAATGAGACTTATTTAAGTGAAATTATTTATTTAACTCTGTTTTCTATTTATTTCTTTAAAGGGTAAATTTTGAATTTAAATTATTTATTTGTTTCAAACTATAGTCTTACTGAGTCTTTCACTCACATTTTATTTGTTTTTTTTTTTTAATCCTTTCCCCCTCTAGGCGGATTTCAGCTTAGGATCAGAGAAGAGTCCGCTGACAAGACATACGAACAGTAGAGAGCCAAGTAGGTTATTTGAATTATAAATTCAAGGCATGTATTACTTTAACTTTCTCTCCTTATTTTGGACTGTGGTTGTAATTTAATATTGTCGGTACTATATGTGTGCACAAGATGTAGGCCAAGTGGGATCCAGCTCGCTTTTCTTTTTATTTCTTAATAATGTGCTTATTGTTTACTTTGTTATTCTTATTTATTAAATAATTATAAATATTTGTTTAAAAGGTTTTAAAATTATTACTTATTTCTTAAATAAATTAATTCTTTAACCCATGTTTTAATTAAATTTTTACTTAATCAATTTAATTAGCCACCATGTCACCTCCCGTACTCCGAGGCGTGACAGAATGGTATCAGAGCTCAAGGTTATAAACCTTAAGAATTGTACACACATAGGTAAGACAATGAAATACCACTGACAGTCTAAATTTTGTTTTCAAAAGTGAGAGAATGGCACCTAGACGTCGTTCGACAGCTGATGTAGAGTTCAAAAATGATGAGGGCATTATGAGAGCCATGTTTGCTGTATTCTGACAGATAGCAGCAAGGGTAAGACCTGAGGATTCTGAGGCTAGTCGTCGGCATGCGTACTTTAAGGAATTCTGGCATGCGTCTATTCCGACCTTCGATCGGAATAGGGACCCGTAAGTGGTCGAATATTGGCTAGATTCAATTGTAAAATACCTAGATACTCTTGGCATGCTAGCGAAATATCGTGTGGAGTTTGCAACATATAAGTTCAAAGGTGGTGCCAATACTTGGTGGAAGCAAGCTAAGCGCTTGGAGAACAATAGGAACATTAGTTGGGATAGGTTTGAAGAGCTATTCTATGACTGTTACTTTCTACAAGGATATAGAGACCAGAAGGCAGCTGAATTCTACAGATTATAGTAGGGTGATATGTCAATCTGTGAGTATGAGGCAAAGTTTAATGAATTGGCCAAGTTTGCTCAATCTGTGGTGGCATCAAAACACAAGAAGTGTATTAAGTTTCAAGAAAGGCTCAAAGCTTCTATTTGATGGCAGGTGGTTGCCACGAACAAGTATCCTCTACCCAGGATCGATGAACTGTTTGATCAGTTAGGAGTTCCACAGTACTTCTCAAAAATAGATCTACTGCTAGGATACCACTAGCTCAGGATTAAAGAAGAGGACATTCCCAAAACAGCTTTCAAGACCCGGTATGGACACTTTGAGTTTTTGGTGATGCCGTTTGGATTGACAGATGCTCCAGTAGCTTTTATGGATTTAATGAATAGGATATTCAAGCCTTATCTGGATCAGTTCGTAATCGTGTTCATCGATGATATCTTGGTTTACTTTAAGACTTGGGAGGAGCATGAGTAGCATCTAAGGATCGTGCTTCAGACTTTACAAAAGTACCAGTTGTACAGCAAAAAAGAAAAGTGTGATTTTTGGTTGACAAAAGTCAAGTTTTTAGGACACATCATCTCCGAGCAAGGTATCTCAGTGGATTTTTCTAAGATAGAAGCCATAGTGGAATGTGAACGATCGAGGAATGTAGCAAAAATTCATAGTTTCTTGGGACTCACAGGATACTACAGGAAATTTGTGAAGGATTTCTCGAAGATAGCAGCATCGCTGACAAGACTGATAAGGAAGAATGTCAGATTCGAGTGGGATGAAGAATGTGAGCTCGCTTTTCAAGAATTGAAGAATTGGTTGACCTCAGCCCCAATATTGATTAACCCCAATAGTGATGAGCCGTACAAGGTATACACAGATGCTTCAGGACATGGACTCAGGTGCGTGTTGATACAACATAGACACATGGTGGCTATAGATCGAGACAACTACGATCTTATGAGCGGAGCTGCCTTACTCACGACTTGGAGCTCGGGGTAGTAATTCACGCGCTGAAGATCTGGAGACATTATCTGTACGGGGTGACTTTTCAGGTTTTCTCCAACCACAAAGTTTGAAGTATATGTTCACTCAAAGGGATTTAAACTTGAGGCAACAAAGGTGGATGGAATACATAAAGGATTATAATTTTGCACTACAATATCATCTTGGGAAGGCTCATGTGGTCACAGATGCACTTAGCAGGAAGTTTTTAGGGATTTTCGCTTGTTTGGCTCTCGAGGATTAGAAAAGAGATGCGACAGTAAGTGAGTACAGGCTACAGTACTATGAAGACTATCATTGAGTTTCAGTGTACTACATGGAGAGGACCCTAACTCTTATTCAGATGGTGAAACAGAATCAGTGGCGAGACCAGCATCTGTAGGGAATCTAGATGTGAATCCAGAATAGAGAGCAATTCAAGGAATAAAGAATACACACCGATGGATCGTTGTACGACAGATCCAGTAATCGCGGAAGTGACGAAGGTCGTGATGGATGAAGTCCACAAGTCTTATTTCACTATTTATCTAGGAAGCATGAAGATGTATCATGATCTAAAGCGGTAATACTAGTGGAGAGGTATGAAGAAGGATGTCCGAGAATACGTGGCCAAGTATACGACTTGTCTTCAAGTGAAAGCCGAGTATCAGAAGCCAGTAGGTCAACTTCAGCCGCTTCCTATTCTAGGATAGAATGGGAGCATATCACAATGGATTTCCTTATAGGTTTGCCAAGGACAGAGCAAAGGCACGATGCAATTTGGGTCGTGGTTGATAGACTGACAAAAATGACGTATTTCATTCCATTCAAGTCGACATGTTCGAGAAAGATTCTCGAGGAATTATACCTACAGAATATAGTAAGGTTGCACGAAGTTCCTTTGTCCATCACATCGGATAGAGACACTAGATTCAATGCCAAGTACTGGAGAAGGTTTCAAGAGGTTTTAGGTACAAATTTAAATTTTAGCATGACATTTCATCCTCAGATCGATGGGCAATCTAAGCTAGTCATTCAGATCGTTGAAGATATGTTACGTGCATGTGCATTAGACTTTGGCGGGAACTGGAAGAAGTATTTGTATCTAGCGGAGTTTGCATACAACAACAGCTATCAATCGAGTATTAGCATGGCACTGTTTGAAGATTGTATGGATGACTGTGTCGATCAATGGTGTGTTGGACAAAATCAAAAGACAGGATTATTCTTCGGTCAGATGAGATTCATGATAGTAATGAAAAGGTCATTGTAATTCGAGATCGATTGAGGGCAGCTCAGAGTCGACATAAGAGTTATGCAAATAGAAGACGTCGACCCTTGGAATTTAGGGTAAGAGACTTTATTCTCTTGAAGGTATCGCCTCGCAATGGCATCACACTATTCGAAGTAAGTGGTAAGCTTGCACCGCGGTACATTGGGCCATTTGAGATTACTCAATGCATTGATGTGGTCGCTTATCGACTTGATCTTCGTCCCAAGCTTTCTCATATTCATGATGTATTCCACGTGTCGATGCTTTGAAAGTGTCCGCCTGAGCAAAACAAGATAGTTTCATTTCACGATATACAGATTCAGGAAGACATGACATATGAGGAAGTGCCAATCTAGATTATCGATTGGAAAGTGATCAACTTGCGTCGTTGTGATATACCATTAGTAAACGTTGTGTGACAGCATCACGAGGTTGATGAAGCCACTTGGGAATTAGAATTGTGCTTGCAGGAGTCATATCCGTATTTGTTTTATTTCTGAACCAATTTGTAAATTTCAAGGTCGAAATTTCTTTTAGGGGTGGAGAGCTGTAACGCTCCAAAATTAATTAAGTGATATTAGTGTATAAAGTGGTGGATTAGTGTGCCATAATGAATATTTTAAACTTAATTTGATCATTTTGTGAAATTTCTAAATTTCAAGGTCGAAATTTCTTTTAGGGGTGGAGAGCTGTAACGCTCCAAAATTAATTAAGTGATATTAGTGTATAAAATGGTGGATTAGTGTGCCATAATGAATATTTTAAACTTAATTTGATCATTCTGTGAAATTTCTAAATTAATGTTGCTTTTGATTATTTTAATAATTTTTAATTACTTTTAATTATTTTTATTTGTTATTTTGAATTTTTAAAACAAAATAATTTGTCAAAATGACCAACAAGTCCTACTTTGGAAAAACCATGTATGGGACATGGTTTTCCCTTCTCGGACTGCTCTTTTCTCCTCTCTATTTATTTCTCTCTTCCCTTTCCTTCCCTTACTCACTCAGCTCTCTCTCACTCTCTCTCGCTTGTCTCTCTCTCCTTTTCTCTCTCTACCTCTCTTTCTCTCTCTTTTCCTCTCAAAGTTTTGAATCAAAATCAAGCCCAAGCTTCGGTTTAGTGGATTGGAGGCTCGGGAACGTGATTGAGCAATCAAAAGCACGATTTAAAGCTTAAATCCAAGGTTAGTGTTCAAATTTCAAAACCTTTCTAAATTTTTCAATTTTCCTTGTATTTTAAAATCTAAGTTCGTTTAAGCTTAGAAAACCTTTAATCTAAGTTAGAGGAACTTAAAACATTTAGAATCTAAGCTTGGTTTGATTAAAAACTAATTTAAATCGAGATTTTTTATTTTTCTCTATTTTCCTCCATTTTTGGATTTATTCAAAATTTTCATGCAAATCTTGTTTTAAAGTGTTAAAAAGTAATCTACTATGTTTTTCTATCAATTATGATCATTGTTTGTGCCTGGGAATTGAGAAAATAGGTTGGAATTAAAGAATTGAGCTCGGGGAGGCCGAGACTCAGGTTCTAGAAAATTCTAGAATTTTTCAGCTCGGCATGTCGGATTCATGAGTTCGGCCTACCAGACCTAGATGGCTAGCAGGTCGAACTGCACAGTTTGACAAGCCGACTGAGGGAGACCGATAGGCCAACCGGGCATAGTAAAAATTTGTTATTTTTCACCAGTTTTTACTGTTTTGAACCGCGATTGAGATTTTAACGTTACAATATGATTTTATAAATAGAAATAACACACTAGGACACTATATAATAGTTTAGCAACGTAGGATATCTTAAGCTAGATACTGATAGACTTAGTTATTATATATTTAAGATTGTTCGTGGTTCCGTGGAGCTAACGTATAGCAGACCGGGATTACGGTGTGGAACACCGACACGAGTATTGAGGTAGGACTTCTACCCTTTTCCTTGGTAACCTAGTTTTCAAATAATTTTGGCCTTAAAATGAATTTTCATCAAAATGTTTTAAATGATGAGTTGAAAAAGGGGTTTTGATGAATGCCTTCCCAAATAGTAGATTAAAGTGATTTTTATAATGAACCACATAATGAATGTAAATGAAAATACTTGGTAAAATGAGATTTTAATAATTATAGAAAAGATATATATATGTATGGGCATGATGCCATATCAGAGATCGAGTCATGTAGCGTGTGACCTTGGGGGCAGGTCCCGAAACCCAGCTGGGCCACTTCGGTAATAAATATTATGGTTTGCCCAAGAAAGATAAAAGCTACGTTCTGGACGAACTGTTTCTAATGAGACTTATTTAAGTAAAATTATTTATTTACCTTTGTTTTCTATTTATTTCTTTAAAAGGTAAATTTTGAATTTAAATTATTTATCTATTTTCAAAATATAGTCCTACTGAGCCTTTCGCTCATATTTTATTTGTTTTTTTAAATCCTTTCCCCCTATAGGTGGATTTCAGCTTAGGATCGGAGAAGAGTCCGCTAACAGGACATACGAGCAATAAAGAGCCAAGTAGGTTATTTGAATTATAAATTCAAGGCATGCATTACTTTAACTTTCTCTTCTTGTTTTGGACTGTGGTTATAATTTAATATTGTCAGTACTATATGTATGTACAAGATGTGGGCCTAGTTGGACCCAACTCACGTTTCCTTTTATTTCTTAATAATATACTTATTGTTTACTTTATTATTCTTATTTATTAAATGATTATAAATATTTGTTTAAAAGGTTTTAAAATTATTACTTTTTTCTTAAATAAATAAATTCTTTAACCCACATTTTAATTAAATTTTTACTTAATCAATTTAATTAGCCGTCACGTCACCTTCTGTATTTCAAGGCGTGACATTAACATTAAGTTATATGACTCAACATAGTTTGTAAATTTTTTTTTCTTATAAAATTTTCAGACAACTCTTGCAATACACGCAATGTGGAAACTCATTTTTTTTACAGCAACAATTAAAAAAAAACTTGAAATTAAGAATTAAGAAGAGAGGGACATAAAATTTCCAATTCCCAAGCCAGCCAAAGCATGGGCCATGGGGCATTAGTTCGATCATTCTCACTCTTGTAAACAGTCTTCAGAATCAGACTTGGCCTCCAAAAACCTGCACCGCCTTTACTCCCTCTCATTTACTTCTCTCTCTCTCTGTCTCTCTCTCTAATTCCAAACCAAACAGACAAGTTTTACCAAGAACTTCACAACTCGAGCTCCATAACATGACCACAAATTAAAGCAGTTATTTGCAACAGTAAATAAAATACTAAAAAAAAATAAAAACACGCTCACTTCCGTACAGAAACGTCACGTGCATGTCACGTGCCTCTTACAATACAATGTATGGTAATGGACACATATTACAATTCTCTTTCCTAGTTTGAGCGAGGGCGACATTTATTCGAAACTAAACGACATTTATATACCAAAACTAAACTCAGAAAATTACTATCTCTCTCTCTCTCTCTCTCTCACGCATTTCTTCTCTTTTCCTTCTCTCTCACTGAAAAAATGTCGTCGTCTCCACCGCCATGGCCGAGCGTATTCGGAGCTTCTGCAACTCCGATGGATTTCGGCACTCCGCCAGCGCACCATGCGACGTCGTCCTTGGGAAACATCAGCCCGAGCATCTTCATCATCATGATCATCCTCGCCGTCACCGTCATCGCCTCCGTCTTCCTCTGTTTCCTCCTCCGCCACCTCAACCGCCGTTGTCTTCGCCACCTCGCGCCGCTATCCTCCTCTTCTCCTTCATCTACTGCCGCCGTCGCCGTCGGAGACTCTCACCGCGTGATCTCCAGCAGCCGCGTCTTGCCGGAGAGTCATCCTAACTCCTCCTTCATCGACTCCCTCCCTCTCTTCGCCTTCTCCACCGTCAGTCGCAGCGGCGCCGCCTCCGCAATCTCCACCGCCGACTGCGCCGTTTGCCTGTCCAAGTTCGATCCCGACGACCAGCTCCGCCTCCTCCCTCTCTGCTGTCACGCCTTCCACGCTCTCTGCGTCGACACGTGGCTGCAATCGAACCAGACCTGTCCGCTCTGCCGATCGCCGATCTTCGTCTCCGACGCCGACATTCTCAAGACCTTGGGAGAGATCAATCACCGCGACGACAACAGCTTCAGGCTCGAGATCGGAAACGTCAGCCGCCGCCAAACGACGCCGTCGGACAACAATTTGTCGGGTGAGCTAGGGCGGCGCTCGCGGTCCTATTCCATTGGATCCTTCGACTATCTTGTGGAGGAGGATTCCGAGGTCGTCCTCACCAATGCGCACCGGAGAACCGTCTCTGACTTCAAGGAACCTCCTCCGGAGACCTTTCCACCGCCACCAGAGCCGAGCATCGCGGCGGATGTGGCGTCGTCGGGCAGGAGTTGGTTGAAGGAGTACGTGGACAGGTTATCGATGTCGTTGTCTTCGCGAGCAATGTCGTTTCGGAGTTCTGGGAGGTTCTTCAGCGGGAGCAGTCGCAGGAGCGACGTCGCTTTGGGCGTTGGAGAGTGGGACTTGGAAGCTAGCAGAGTTGGCGAGGAGATCAGCGAGCTCTTTCGGTGGGTCTCGGGGGTATGAGTTGGTAAATACACCTTCATTTTAGGGTTAAAATGGGAAAAGAAGAAAATATTCATGAATTGATATACCTTTTGCTGTTTTCTCCCTTTTTTTTTTTTTTTTGGTCCGATTGTATTGAATTAATTGCCGCAAATTGGTTACAATTATGGCACGTGTGGAGTGTGAAATGTAAATTTTGTATAGCTTTTGGAGAGAATTCAGCAAAATTTTGGGTGGTAATAAAAGATATCCCGGCTTTGCTGTTGGAATGGATGTTTTTCTTGGAATGAAATCATGGAAAATTCGTGAAGAAACAAACAGTAAGCACTTCGGGGAGATTGACGGTGGGGATCACATTTTTGTTAAGGTCAAAGGTTAATATTGACGTTGGGGATCTTTCTGCATGTTATGTTATAGTTTGGACTTTGGAAGTAATCATAGGTAAGATTGTATAATTTGTTATTTGTTATTTTTACTGTTTCCAGACTGCTCAAAAATTAAAAACAAAAAACAAAAATGCAGTCAATGTGGGATTTTCGTGATTTGGTAGGTGAGGGCACACGGTAGTAAATGATGTGCTTATTTATTATAGATCACCTAGTCATCACCAACCTTTAATGGGAAAGTTAGTATTTGCCCCACCTCCATTCAATCCTCCTCTCTCTCTCTCTCCTTTTTTTTCCCCCTCTCTTTTTTTGTTTTGGGTTGAAATGTTTCCATCCAATCTCATGTACAATACAATAAAATATTTCGAATTTTATTGCTTCTATTTTGTGATGACTTTGCCTGCACAGATTAATGTTGACATTGAGCCAACAGACTTTGTTCCCAACATTAAATTATTATATTTTGTTGAAAATTTTGGGATAAATATACTAGGGTGTGCAGTTCTTTTGGAATCCTGACTTTGCTTGCTTACATTGTCAATGGAAAAAGAGGAAAAAGAAAAGAAAGTTGAAAAAAAATTAAGAAATTAAAGAGAGGTGCCAAAAAACTTGGGTGAGTTGTGACTTAGAGCTTTCAAAGATTCCGACGGTTGGACTGATTTTTAGTAAGAGGCACCTTTAGCATGTTCACCTTCTTTTATCCGTTTAACGTGTCTTATAAATACTTGTCGCTTTAATCCTATGTTTGATTTTCCCTTTTTTTTCATTTTTTTTTGAAATTACCTATGCTGATATATGTAATTTAAAAAAAAAATCAGATGATGGGATTTTCTTTTTAGGTTTTTTTAATATATAATCATTGCCGAAATCATAATTTCAGAAATTTTAATTTTGTGCAAGTAATTCTCTAATCATTTTTTTGGTGTATAGATCAATAAAGTGATTACAATAATAATGTTTTCGGCCATTAATTTTTGCTTCATTTCTTTAATAAAGTTGGACCAAAGACTCTTGATTCCAAGAGTATATGGTTATAAAGGCAGCTGCTTCAGAAAACAAGTCCCAATATATAACTTCTTTTGCCTTTTTCTTTTCATTGTTTGGTAGCAAAATGGTACAAAAATTAATTCTAAAACTAGAAAATCTAGCACTGAAGTTTGAAGAACTTGTTTGATATCCAGTCTAGCGGTTTCGCTAAATGTGATTGCCAATATATCCAATTTCCAACCTAATTTAAAAAGCGCACCAACCTACTCTAGTTGAAGTCTAATCTAAAATCTAAAATCTCTTCTAAATGAAGAAAGATATCTATGTTTCGGCTTCGGGAACTAGCTCCTAACACTTACACAATATGCAATAAAAGAAAAATAAAAAAAGTATTGTTCCTTATCACAAGATGGAATTAATGTTGAAAGGCACATATCAACAATCAACCTCGGTAAAAAGAATAATATGTCAACCATAAATTAAGGGCCAAGACATTCATAGATGAAGGTAGATGATTACCCCTTTTAATTTTATATATAAAATTTTATAATTTTTTCCGCCAATTAAAATTTCTGACTCCACCCATAATACGAACATTTTTTTTTTATAGAATTATCTTAGTTCGATGATAATCTTTTACTATTATCAAAAAGAAAAGAAATGAATGTGAAACTAAAGATGGAGAAACATTGTTAGGTGAATTAGGTTATTTAGTGTTCTAACTACAATAAGGGAACGAGAAACTAACTTTTGTATGTTAGGTCGTATTAGGTTGGGAAGGTTGAGTATGTTGTATTAGAAGTATGGGTGTGTACGTTATGGTTCGTATCCCATGGCCTTGTCTTTATGTGTATGGAATGCTCTTGCCTTTTTTTTCTCATCTTTGCTCTCGGTTCCATTATACACATGTAGGTTTTGTAAATAACACCTGAAGGCCGATCCTTTAGATGATAAATTAAATGATATAAACTATACCTCCTAGTTTTCAATATTTATTAATTTGTTTTTTTGTTTTTATAAGCCACAAAAAAAATATCCTTTGAATTTGAAAAGCTTATTTCATTTTTATCCTTTATAGACTTAGATAAAAATATCATTTATTAAACCTAATTTGTTTACACAATATATGTTTCCTATCGAGAAAAATTTTTAAAAAATTATTCTAAAATTTTAAAAGTCATAAAACATATATATATTTTTAAATTTGATGTTTTTAATTTATAAAATATTTTTCATAACTATTTAAGGGTCATGTTTCTATGATCTTTATAAAATTTCTACAGAAATTTTATAATTTCTAAAGTCTCAAGACATCTTTTGGGTGTAAAATTACTTCAATCAAATTTTTTGGAAAATTTCAATAAATATCGGGGAAGTTGTTTTACACCTAAATTATATTTTAGGACCTTAGAATTACTAAAATTTCAGTGGAAATTTTGAAAATATTGAAGAAATTTTTGTCCACAGCATATGAACAAGCTCTTTATATTTAACATGATTTTTTTTCCCGCCACATATAACATATAGGGTAATTAGCCTTCGTCCACTTGGATGTCTAAAGAGGATAAATAACGCTCATGGAAGTAAAAAACTAAACAGAAAAGATACTTAGTTACGTTTAAGGTACGAAATAGCAATTATGTGTGTGTATAATAAAATATAAACTTTCGGTGGTATGCATATGTGTGGAAATTTAACATGGATTAGCATGATAATTCACGTGAGTTTCAACGTAATGACAAAGAAAATTCGTCGATAGCGATAGATAATACATGAAAAGTCACCAACTTCCATTTGGTCCACTTCCACAAGTTGATGATTAAATAGAGGATAAGCTTGGAAAAGTAAAGCAGTCAAAAAGAAATACATTGCTAATATTGTTTTATAGTTAAGGGCTGACCCTTGCCTATATTGATATAATATCCTCTTGTGAAAATATCAAGTACTTGGCAACAACCATAGCATACAATAAATTGACCCAAGTAATTAAGTGGTGACATTTGATGGGGCCATTATTATTAGTAGTTTTGTGACCCCGGGAAATTACTATTGACCTTGAAAATTTGAGTAGAGTTTTCCTTCAATCAAAATCAACCTTTTTTTTGAATTTTTATAAATAATATTTTTTAAGATCTATTTTTTATAAATACCATATGTTCATTTACGTTACAACTTAACATGTAATATGTATAATAGTATGGTATAAATTTTTTTAAGTATGACATAAAGAAACACAACTTTTAAAAGTGGGCATAACATGTAAATTTCTCTTTCTTTTATTCTTACACAAAAACAATGATGATCATATATAAATATGAAATAAATCAAAGTGAGTTATGGAATAATATAAAACAAAAAATTTGGCTAGCAGTGAGTGCTGTTTCAAAGTAAATTTTTTTTTTTTAAAAAAAGGTCTGAATTAGAATTAGTACTTGATTAACACAACCATCTTTCCAATAAATTTATACTGACTCACATAACTTGTGAATATATATATATATATATATATATATATATATATATATATTGAAATTGAAATTTTGAATATTATGTATACATGAATTTCTAAAAAGGGTGTTCTACCAACTGAAAAAACATTGTGTTAAAGAAAAACTTAGGGTAAAAAGTAATTGGAACACGCTGTAGCACTACTCTTGCTTTTACTTTAATATTCTTTTTTTTTTTTTGGAAGTCCAAACCTCTTATTATTAAATCTGTGATCAATAAGTTTTTTATTAAATCTTTAGAGTCATGTAGATCAAATCCACTATTTACTTTAATTTCGAATATATCACCTTAAATAAAGGAGCAGAATTTTTTTTTATTATTTTTTGCCCCATTTCGTTAATGACTTGACCAGGAAGGCTGCAGCATCTTGAACTAACTTTGCCTTTATATTTTCTTACCACAAATATACAAAGATTTACACAAGTCAAGTCTCTTTTATCTACAGAGATGCTAACGTGTGGGTGTGATCGATTTGCCCTGTCACATTCCCAAACAATGGAACACCCTTTGATGACTTTCAAGAAGAACGAGACAATTTGGAAAGGCTAGTGTGTGTATGTGACTTATAAGAAGAACAAGACAATTGTTGTCACGTCCTATAGTATAGGAGGTGACATGACGGGTTAATTAAGTTACTTAAGTAAAAATTTTGATTGATCACAAGTTAAAGAATTTAATTAACTATGCAAAATGTGATAATTCTAAACCTTTTTAAAGCAAATGTTTATAATCATTTGATAAATAGGAATAACAACATAAATAATAGGAAATAATAAGATAATAAATAAGGAAAGTATAAGGAATGCGAGGGTCCCACTGGCCTACAACTTGTACACACACATGATACTGACAATATTAAATTACAACCACAGTCCAAAAACAAAGGGAGAAAGTTAAAGTATTATATGCCTTGATTTTATAATTTAAACAACCTACTTGGCTCTTCTACGGCTAGCAGGTCCAGTCAATAGACTCTTCTCCAAACCTAAGCTGAAATCCGCCTACAGGGGGAAAGATTTTAAAACAATAAAAATATGAGCGAAAGGCTCAGTAGGACTATATTTATAGAAATATTTAATTTTAAAAGGGAATTTCATTATTCAAAAAAATATTTAGAAAATAGACTTAAATAAATGAAGAAATAAAACTCAAATAAAATTAATCTTACCAAAACCATTTATTGGTCGACTAGAAAGAATATCATTTTCTTTTCCTGGGCAAACCATATATGTAACACCACCGTAATGGCCCAGCTGGGTTTCGGAACCTACCCCTAAGGTCGCACGCTACACGGCCCAATCTCTGATATAGCATCATGCCCTTCTATATATTTTCTACAATTACTAAAAATCTCTTTTCACCAAGTGTTTTCATTTACATTCATTATGGGGTTTATTATGAAGACCACCTCAATTCACTGTTTGTGAAAACAATTAATAAAATCCTTTTTCAATCAATCATCGAAAACATTTTGAATAAAAATCCCTTTAAGGCCAAAATCATTTAAAAACTAGGCTACCAAGAAAAGGGGTAAAAGTCCTACCTCAATACTCATGCCGGCATCCCACACCATAATCCTGGTCCTCTACATGTTAGCTCTACAGATCCTCGAGCACCTTACATATATATAAACTAAGCCTATCAATTTCTAGCTTAAGATATTTTACGTCACTAAGCATCTCATGGTGTCCTAGTATGACATTTGTAGTTATAAAATCATATTATAACGTTAAAATCTCAATCGGGATTCAAAACAGTAAAAACGGGTGAAAAATAACAAAATTTTACTATACCCGGTTGGCCTGCCTATCACCCTAGTTCGGTCGGCCAAACTGTACAATTCGGCCTGCCGAAAGACCAAGTCCAGTCGGTCAAACTTTTTCAGGTTCGGCCTGCTGAACATATGAATTCGCCCTGCTGAGCCCATGAATCCGGTCTGTCGAACTAAAAAATTCCAGAATTTTTCAGGCACGGGTCTTCAGCCTCTCGAGCCCAAATCCTCATTTCAACCTGTTTTTCTCAGTTTTCAAGCATGAAAAATAATCATAAATGATAGAAAAACATTATAAAGCACTTTTGAGCTAAATTAAATAAAGTTTATACAAAAATTTTGAAAAATTCCAAAAATGGAGAAAAATGGAGAAAATAGAAAACCTTGATTTGAATCTGTTTTTGGCCAAGCAATGCTTAGATTCTAGTTGTTTTAAGTTTCTCTAACTTAGGTTAATGGTTTTCTAAGCTTAAATGAACTTAGATTTCAAAATACAAGAAAATTTAAAACATTGAAAAAGTTTTGAAATTTGAAAACTAACCTCGGATCGAAGCTTTGATTTGAAGTTATAATCGTCTTAATGCGTTCTCGAGCTTCCAATCCGCTAAAACCGAAGCTTGGGCTTGATTTTTGATTCAAAAATTTGGAGAGAGATTGAGAGAGAAAGAGAGATAGAGAGAAGAGAGAGACGAGCGAGGGAGAGAGAGTGAGAGAACGAGAGTGAAGGAGAGAGAGAGAGAGAGGGCATATAAATAGAGGGGGATATGGGCGGTTTCACTATGTGAAAACTGTGTGCCACCCATGGTTTTGTAAAACGGGCATTTTTGGCATTTGACAAATTGTTTTACTTCAAAATTTAAAATAGCAAATTAAAAATAATTAGAAGTAATTAAAAATCATTAAAATAATCAAAAATAACATTAATTTGAAAATCCCACAAAATAATTAGATTAAGTTTAAAACATTCATTATGGTATACGAATCCACCATTTTTCTTACTAATATCACTTAATTAATTTCGGGGCATCACAATTATGGAAACTAAAATTTTTCTTGCATATTTGGTCTTATAGGAAACAACTAATGGGAATTCATGAAAGGCACGTAATGTCAATAACTTAGTTGTCTCATCTTAATGCTTCATTCTTGCTTGATCAAATCTTTCATGTTTAAAAGTTGATCAGCAATTCTATAATTTTCTTCACTATGAAATAAGAATAGCAACAAGTCCACTTACTCTTCTGATAATGGCAAGTGTTGATTTTGTATGCCAATTATAGATGAGCACTCATACTTAATCCCATAGCGTTAAAATTCAGCTGCTCATAAAGCCGTAGGTCCCAATTTGAAAAAGAGTTTAGGAAGTGCGATTAGAACTGAAACTTTTGAACTAAAAACTGTAGTTTGTACGTGCTTTACACTATAGCTCAATTTTTTAAAATAACTGTAGCATGTGAAAACTCTATATCATAGCAAACAAAAGTTTTGGTTAGAATTAATTTTGTCAAATACTACAAAAAAAAGTATATTATACTCTAGATTGGGACCCATTATTTGTTAGACATGTATGCCCTAAGGAGTAAAAATGTAATATGTTTTTGGAGACATTTTTATCAATAAAGAATTTATTCATTTATATATACCAAATCTTGTCCTCTTTACGTTCATATTTGTTGAATGTATGTTAAGCAAATAACAGTCTGAGACTGTCTGTCTAATCCTTTAAGAATTGGGCATATGATGGACAGATTATGCGAAAGACACGATTCTTAAGGTGACGGTCTAAAACATATGATTTGCAATCGAGGGAATAAAGTTGGGCGCTTTATTCATGTAAAGATTGTTATGTTGTCTATATCCCTTTTGGGAGATGGTTTGTCTTGACCATCGGAGTTGGACTCTATGAATAGAAACATTGGCACGTTGTCAAAGGTGACGATGTGTTGGATCGGGACACAAAGTGAATTGATTTGGATTAATAATGCTGTCTTGGTAAATCGATTCACTTTAGACAATCATTTGTGTTGTATCTTAATCCTGAGATGAATAGTGGGCCCATTGCCTTGACTTGTGTCTTTTGATATACCAAAGGGTGACACCCACATCTCTATAGTGGTATGCATGCCGGTACGTTGGAGGCATGACTCTTGACAGCGTAGACTTGTTATTCATAGATATGGAATCCATAGCTCCTCTTTAGGAGTAATGATATCCTCTTATATGCGTTATCATGTAATTGGAAAACTAAAGCGCTCAACCATTTGGATACATAGGTGTAATCGAATGGTATATTATCTTTGGATGGTAAGTTTTCTAATGGTGAGATAATGGAACGTAAGATAAAAATAATTGAGAAGGTAAGATAGAACTTATCCTTAAGCCGATTATGGATTATCATATGGGGATACGATACACTATGATATGTCATGGAGACTGTTAGACATGTATGCCCTAAGGAGTAAAAATGTAATACGTTTTTGGAGACATTTTTATCAATAAAGAATTTATTCATTTATATATACCAAATATTGTCCTCTTTACGTTCATATTTGTAGAATGTATGATAAGCAAACAATAGTCTGAGACTGTCAGTCTAAACCTTAAGAATTGGGCATATGATGGGATGATTATGCGGAAGACGCAATTCTTAGGGTGACGGTCTAAAACATATGATCCGCAATCGAGGGAATAAAGTTGGGCGCTTTATTCATGTAAAGATTGTTATGTTGTCTATATCCCTTTTGGGAGATGGTTTGTCTTGACCATCGGAGTTGGACTCTATGAATAGAAACATTGGCACGTTGTCAAAGGTGACGATGTGTTGGATCGGGACATAAAGTGAATTGATTTGGATTAATAATTCTGTCTTGGCAAATCGATTCACTTTAGACAATCATTTGTATTGTATCTTAATCCTGAGATGAATAATGGGCCCGTTGTCTTGACTTGTGTCTTTTGATGTACCAATGGGTGACTCCCACATTTCTATAGTGGCATGCATGCCGGTACGTTGGAGGCATGACTCTTGATAGCGTAGACTTGTTATTCATAGATATGGAATCCATAGCTCCTCTTTAGGAGTAATGATATCCTCTTATATGCGTTGTCCTGTAATTAGAAAACTGGAGCGCTCAACCATCTGGATACATAGGTGTAACCGAATGATATACTATCTTTGGATGGTAAGTTTTCTAACGGTGAGACAATGGAACGTAAGATAAAAATAATCGGGAAGGTAAGACAGAACTTGTCCTTAAGCCGATTATGGATGATCATATGGGGATGCGATACACTATGATATATCATGGAGACTTAGCTACACAAGCTTCGTAATTCTATAAAGTTCGAGAGTGCAGCTCTAAGCTTTTAGTGGAGTAGCGTTGGAGTTGATAATTGTGAAATGTATATCTGGGATATTGGGTTTCATAATTATCATGAGCTTGAACTTTATAGGTCCATTTTGGTCCCCTTTGCTAGCTCACGAAATCCTATAACGACACGGCGTGCTTTTCCAATAATTGGTGACTTATGTCGGATTTATCAGATTGTTTTAAAATTTATAAGAATCAAATAACTCATGTCTGTTTATCGGTTGAATTAATTATGTAAGAAATTAGTTCAAGATGAACTTGTTGAATTATTGCGTTCGGATAATTCTTGTCTGTTTATCGGTTATTTTAATTTTGGACAATTAGAACAAGATAAACTTGTAGAATTATTGTGAATTGATTTATTTTCTTAGAGATTATCATGATAAAGTTTGTTTTGATCAGATATCTTTTCGATTGGGCTATTTGAATCAAAACTGAGACTTTATCCTTTAGAATCTCGGGTGGAAAATAAAAGATTCGCGGAGATTTTTTCTCGACAATTCGGCCTACCAGATGACGTGTTCGGCCTGCCGAACTGGCCTGTTCGGCCTGCCTATCAGAAAGTTCGGCCTGCCGACCGACGACAGTGAAGATTACGCATTTTCACGCGGATCTTATCAGATATTGATCCGAACTTGATTCTGTTTCAATTTTTTGAGACCAAATCTGATATGGACTGACCCTAGGACCAATAGGTATAAAAAGGGAGTGAGTCTAATGTTTTACTTAGATCAATTTGAGAGATTAAGAGTGATACTCTTCTAGTGAGCATTGAAAACTCCCTGAGAGCTTTTGTTCACAAATCACGAACACTAGCTTTGGGTTCTCTCTATTGGTTGGAAGGAGAGTCACCGGTGGAAGAGCTGTACGTGTGAGCCCGCACTCACTTTGGTTGTGGATAGAGAATAGCAAAGAAGACCAGTTGGTTGAGGCTCTTCTGGAACGTTACTTCTCTACACAGGTCGCGGAGGTTCTTCGGCACACTAAGGTTAGTAAGATCTGTTTAATTTATACATATAACATGTCAAACTTGTATTTTGGAAAATACTCTGATGAAAAATTTTAAAAAAATTTCGCTGCGCACTTTGTTTCCAACAATTGGTATCAGAGCCAAGGTTTTTACATAAATTTGCAAGTTTGTGATTATGTTATATGCATAAATTTTGTGATCTTAATCTCTCCAATGCTTGAATTAAATTTTATAGAGAGATGGCACTCTAGGTTTCTATATAATATATATGTTGTCATGGATTATGTGGTGAATGTTTATTAATTAATTATGGTTGATTAAATTGTTGTTTAATTATTTATTAATTAATTAATATCGGTTATGGTTCCTTAGAGGTTAGAATGTGTATCTAGGTTTTTCATGTAATTAGATAGCGGACTATCATCTCCGTCTAGGAATTGTTATTTAATTTTTAATTTATAAGAATTTTGTAATTAAATAATTATTCGGAGAAGACGGAACGAGAAGTCGAATCTTAAAGATTAATGATGGCGTCTCCAGGTATTTCCTGAGTCTCTAATTTTATGTTTTTGAATTGTTGAAAATAAAATTGATGAATTGCATTGAAATTGTATTTTCTAGATTGAGGGTTTTTTGCTCAGTCGACAAGCCAGACCTCACAGTTCGGCAGGCCGAAGGTCACAAATCGGCAGGCCGGACGTATGGTCCGGCAAGCCGACAGTGGGGCAGAAATTTTGGTGCTCTACCGGCAGGCCGAACCACCATGATCGGCAGACCGATCACCCAGATCGGACTGCCGACCGAGAGCTGCCAGGTGTCCAGAAAAGGTGCAATTTTTCCAATGCAGTTTTAATTTTATTTTTGGGACAACTCTAAGAAACATTAAATTTGGATATGACCGGATATATGAAGTGTTCGATTCATACGGGATTGAGGACTTGAAGATGGATATTACATGAAGAAGGATACAGCTTGAGAATTCAAGGATGAAGAATCGATAAATGTCTCGATTATTCTCTTGTAATCTTAGTTTTCTATTCTCTAGGGTGGAACCATAATATTATGGTTATTATTATTATGCTTGTAGCTATGCTTGATTGCTTTGCTTGTTTGCATTATAATATGATTTACCATGTATATTGATAACATGTCATATAGAATAGGGAGTGCCGCTCATATTAAAATTGTTCATGCATAATTTTAAAATAAAACCTTGACTTCAAAAGATTGAGTGGGAGAAGGTTTTTGAAGAGAGAACCTAAGGCCTCCATCGTTGGTCCATAGGAAGAACATGGTGATCCCAACCCCTAGGAAGGGATTTCTATCATGTACCAGATTGGATCTCTGAAAGGATAAGGTATTTTGGTATGATTTATGGTTGCACACCCCTAGGTGGTGATTATAAATCATGGATAAAATATTAAAACGGTGGTTATACACTCATGTTAATTTTATTATTAACCTCCGCTAGGAGCTCTGTTAATAAAATTAATGGCCAAAGAAACGATTATTAGTATATGCTGGATCATACGGGTCCTGGATGGCATATATTAATCAGGAGGGGATCCGTGTTCTTAATTGAATTTGGCATGACTCCCCTAGGAGCTTGTTGAATTCTGAGTTGGGAATTATCGTTGTAAGGTTGTGATATTTTCAAGGTTTTGACACATAAACACATTTGTATGATTTTACATGATTGTGTTATCTTACTAAATTATTATATATGTTTGCTTATGTTTGGTATATGATTCTTTATTGTAGATTCAAAATGTCTAAAAATGCTTTATCATCGATACTTGACAAGAACCAATTAACTGGTGAGAATTATAATGATTGGAAACGGAACCTGGACATCGTCCTATCCTTTGAGAAACTGAAATATGTACTGACAACTCCTTGTCCTCCCGAGCCTACGGGAGACTCAAGTAATGAGCAATTCCAAGCGTACGACCGCTGGAAAGATGCTAATGATCAGGCCCGCTGCTATGTTATGGCTAGCATGAACAACGTGCTGCAGGCTCAACATCAGGATTATGAGACTGCGAAGCAGATCTTGGATAATCTTGAGGATATGTTTGGAAGTCAGGCCATAACAAAGCCGCAAGGGGCGCTTTGGAAACTCTTAAACTGTAGACAGAGACCGGGGACATCTGTAAAGGAACATATGATGTTGGTCATGGGTTACCTCGCTGAGGCTCAAACCAATGGAGCCGACATCGATGCTGAAACTCAGATGACTATGGTCTTTGAGACTCTGTCTAAGGAATTTATTCCATTTAGAGCTACTTTTAATCTAAGCAATAGACGAGATATGACCTTGACAGAACTGATGAAACAGTTACAGGAGTTTGAACTGCTGATCAGGGAGTCTCCTGCTGGTGGAGAGACCAACGTGGTAGCTGCTTCGGGTTCCAATTCTAACTCTGGGAATGGAAAGAAGCAACGGGCCAAAAGTGGGAAGTCTTCTATTCCTGTTGCTACCAAGAGCAAAAAGAAGAAGAAGAAGAACCCAAAGAAGCTGAAATGCTTCTTTTATGGTAAGGTCGGGCATATAAAGAAGCATTGCAAGGACTTCCTTTCCAAGGGAGGTAGGTGTGATCTTCTATATTTAGAAACTTGTTTGGTTGAGGAATCCAGTGACATCTGGGTCATAGATTCTAGTGCAACTAATCATGTTTGTGTTTCTTTGCAGGGATTCAAAGAAACGAGAAGTCTACTTCGTGAAGACTTAACGCTTCGGATGGGCGATGGATCCTTGGTCTCAGCGGAAGCAGTGGGAGATGTCCATCTTTACTTTGATAATTATAGGAATTTAATTTTGCAAGATTGTTTTTATGTTCCTAAATTTAAAAGGAATTTAATTTCTGTATCTTCTTTATTTAAAGACTCCTACGTGGTATCTTTTAATGAAAAAGTGGTGATTCGTAAAAACAAATATTTTATTTGTTCTGGATGGATGCAAAATAATCTATATTTTATCAAACCTAAGATGGACTTATTGCTTAATGCTGAGATAAATGATTATGACTCTAAAAGACTTAAAACTTCTCACTCTAATAAGACTTATCTTTGGCATTTGCGCCTTGGCCATATTAACCTGAATAGGATTCAAAGGTTGGTAAGGGATGGACCTTTAAGTCACTTAAAGGTGGAATCTATACCTCAATGTGAGTCTTGTTTGGAGGGTAAAATGACCAAAAGACCATACGGGTCTAAGGGCAATAGGGCCGAAGGGGTTCTAGAACTAGTGCATAGTGATGTTTGCGGACCGATGAACATCCGGGCACGAGGAGGGTATGAGTACTTCGTCACTTTCATTGACGATCACTCAAGATATGGGTATGTGTACCTAATGCACCACAAAAGCGAAACTTATGATAAGTTCAGGAAGTTTCGGGCTGAAGTGGAAAAGCAATTGGGTAGACCCATAAAGGCACTTCGATCTGATCGAGGTGGGGAATACCTTTCTGAAGAGTTCTTGGGACACTTGTTAGAGAATGGGATTTTATCCCATTTGACTGCGTCGGGCACTCCACAGCAGAATGGCGTAGCAGAGAGAAGAAATAGGACTTTGTTGGACATGATTCGGTCCATGATGAGTTATTCATCATTGCCTTTGTCCTTTTGGGGATATGCACTACAAACCGCATGTTATCTTTTGAACAATGTGCCTTCAAAATCGGTCCCTAAACTCCTCACGAGTTGTGGACAAGACGAAAGACATCCTTCAACCATATTCGCATATGGGGATGTCCAGCTCATGTCCTGTTTAAGGATCCGAATAAGTTGGAAGCACGTTCAGAAGTTTGCGTGTTTGTAGGATATCCAAAAGGGACTAAAGGAGGTTATTTTTATAACCCAAAGGAAAATAAAGTCGTGGTTTCAACTAATGCAACTTTCCTTGAGGAGAGTTACATGAACGACTTTAAACCTCGAAGCAAAGTGGTGCTTGAGGAGTTGAGGGGTGATCCGTTTACTCCGGAGGTTCCGAATGAAACCATTCCGATCAGTGTAGAAAAACCAAACAAACCTGAACAACAACCTCAGGGGCTTCGGCGTAGTGGGAGGATCGGGCGTCAACCTGAGAGGTATATGTTCAATGGGGAAGTCTTTTTGGCTGAACCGGATGAACATGACAGGGATCCTTATACTTACGCAGAAGCTATGGAGGATGTTGATTCAAGACTCTGGACAGAGGCCATGAACATAGAGATGAAGTCTATGGAGACTAATCGGGTCTGGGAGCTTGTGGATCTTCCCAAAGGGGTAAAACCCATATGGTGTAAGTGGATCTACAAGAGGAAAAGAGGAGTGGATGGAAAGGTCGAAACCTTTAAGGCTAGACTGGTAGCTAAGGGTTATACGCAAAAGGAAAGAATCGATTATGAGGAAACCTTTTCGCCTGTAGCCATGCTTAAGTCCATCCGGATTCTCTTGTCCATAGCTGCCGCTCTCGACTACGAGATTTGGCAGATGGATGTCAAGACGGCTTTTCTGAATGGCTATCGTGATGAGTCCATTTATATGAAACAACCAGACGGGTTCAAGGTTGTGGGTCAAGAGGGTAAGGTTTGTAAGCTGCTAAAGTCTATTTATGGACTTAAGCAGGCTTCTCGTTCTTGGAACATAAGATTTGATCAAGTGATTAAGACTTATGGGTTCTCACAAAATGTGGATGAACCATGTGTTTACAAACACATTAAGAATGGGAAGGTGGTTTTTCTACTACTCTATGGAGATGACATTCTGCTAATTGGCAACGACGTTGGGGCATTGTCATCGGTCAAATTATGGTTGACCAAGCAGTTTGACATGAAGGACTTAGGTGAGGCTAATTTTGTTCTCGGTATCTAGATCTTTCGGGATAGGAAGAACAAAATGATAGCTTTGTCACAGGCCGGCTACATAGATAAAATTCTCAAGAGGTTTGCAATGCAGGATTCCAAGAAAGGTGGGCAACCATCTAGGTCTGGAATGACTCTTTCTAAGAAAGACTCTCCAAAGTCTTATGAGGAAAGAGAATACATGAAGAAGGTGCCTTATGCTTCGGCAGTGGGTAGTCTCATGTATGCCATGCTTTGCACTCGACCGGATATTAGCTATGCGGTCGGGATTGTGAGTCGATTTCAGGCGGATCCAGGACCGAACCATTAGGTTGCGGTAAAGCATATTTTCAAGTACCTGAGAAGGACTCGAGGGTATATGCTTGTGTATTCGGGTGAGGATTTAACTCCTCTAGGATACACTGATTTAGATTTTCAATCCTACCTGGATTCTAGAAAATCGACTTCGGGGTTTGTGTTTACTCTAGGTGGCGGTACCATCAGTTGGAGAAGTGCGAAGCAAGATTGCACTACGGATTCAACGATGGAGGCTGAGTATGTGGCGGCTAGTGATGCTTCGAAAGAAGCAGTGTGGTTTCGCAAGTTCCTTGGGGATCTTGAGGTAGTTCCTGGTATGGATAAGGCGGTATCACTGTACTGTGATAACAGTGCGGCGGTAGCTAATGCTAAGGAACCAAGATTTCACAAGAAGAGTAAGAATATTGATCGAAAGTATCATGTGATAAAGGACTTCGTTGAGAGCGGGCATGTCACGGTGTGCAAGATCGCGTCAGAGGACAATTTAGCTGATCCATTTACGAAGACACTTACTAGGAGAGTCTTTGAAAGGCATGTGGAAGCTATGGGGATGCGAAATTTGTTGTATTTACTCACTTAGTGCAAGTGGGAGATTGTTAGACATGTATGCCCTAAGGAGTAAAAATGTAATACGTTTTTGGAGACATTTTTATCAATAAAGAATTTATTCATTTATATTTACCAAATATTGTCCACTTTACGTTCATATTTGTTGAATGTATGATAAGCAAACAATAGTCTGAGACTGTCAGTCTAAACCTTAAGAATTGGGCATATGATGGGATGATTATGCGGAAGACGCAATTCTTAGGTGACGGTCTAAAACATATGATCCGCAATCCAGGGAATAAAGTTGGGCGCTTTATTCATGTAAAGATTGTTATGTTGTCTATATCCCTTTTGGGAGATGGTTTGTCTTGACCATCGGAGTTAGACTCCATGAATAGAAACATTGGCACATTGTCAAAGGTGACGATGTGTTGGATCGGGACATAAAGTGAATTAATTTGGATTAATAATTCTGTCTTGGCAAATCGATTCACTTTAGACAATCATTTGTATTGTATCTTAATCCTGAGATGAATAATGGGCCCGTTGTCTTGACTTGTGTCTTTTGATGTACCAATGGGTGACTCCCACATTTCTATAGTGGCATGCATGCCGGTACATTGGAGGCATGACTCTTGATAGTGTAGACTTGTTATTCATAGATATGGAATCCATAGCTCCTCTTTAGGAGTAATGATATCCTCTTATATGCGTTGTCCTGTAATTGGAAAACTGGAGCGCTCAATCATTTGGATACATAGGTGTAACCGAATGGTATACTATCTTTGGATGGTAAGTTTTCTAATGGTGAGACAATGGAACGTAAGATAAAAATAATCGGGAAGGTAAGACAGAACTTGTCCTTAAGCCGATTATGGATGATCATATGGGGATGCGATATACTATGATATGTCATGGAGACTTAGCTACACAAGCTTCGTAATTCTATAAAGTTTGAGAGTGTAGCTCCAAGCTTTTAGTGGAGAAATGTATATCTGGGATATTGGGTTTCATAATTATCATGAGCTTGAACTTTATAGGTCCATTTTGGTCCCCTTTGCTAGCTCACGAAATCCTGTAACGACACGGCGTGCTTTTCCAATAATTGGTGACTTATGTCGGATTTATCAGATTGTTTTAAAATTTATAAGAATCAAATAATTCATGTCTGTTTATCGATTGAATTAACTATGTAAGAAATTAGTTCAAGATGAACTTGTTGAATTATTGCGTTTGGATAATTCTTGTCTGTTTATCGGTTGTTTTAATTTTGGACAATTAGAACAAGATAAACTTGTAGAATTATTGTGAATTGATTTATTTTCTTCGAGATTATCTTGATAAAGTTTGTTTTGATCAGATATCTTTTCGATTGGGCTATTTGAATCAAAACTGAGACTTTATCCTTTAGAATCTCGGGTGAAAAGTAAAAGATTCACGGAGATTTTTTCTCGGCAGTTCAGCCTGCCAGATGACGTGTTCGGCCTGCCTATCAGAAAGTTCGGCCTGCCGACCGACGACAGTTAAGATTACGCATTTTCACGCGGATCTTATCATATATTGATCCGAACTTGATTCTGTTTTGATTTTTTGAGACCAAATCTGATATGGACTGACCCTAGGACCAATAGGTATAAAAAGGGAGTGAGTCTAATGATTTACTCAGATCAATTTGAGAGATTAAGAGTGATACTCTTCTAGTGAGCATTTGAAAACTCCCTGAGAGCTTTTGTTTACAAATCACGAACACTAGCTTTGGGTTCTCTCTGTTGGTTGGAAGGAGAGTCACCGGTGGAAGAGCTATACGTGTGAGCCCACACTCACTCCAGTTGTGGATAGAGAATAGCAAAGAAGACCAGTTGGTTGAGGCTCTTCTAGAACGTTACTTCTCTACACAGGTCGCGGAAGTTCTTCGGCACACTGAGGTTAGTAAGATCTGTTTAATTTATACATATAACATGTCAAACTTGTATTTTGGAAAATACTCTGATGAAAAATTTTTAAAAAATTTCGCTGCGCACTTTGTTTCTAACAGAGACTTGGCTATACGGGCTTCGTAATTCTATGTAGTTCGAGAGTGCAGCTCTAAGCTTTTAGTGGAGTAGCGTTGAAGTCGATAATTGTGAAATATATATCTGGGATATTGGGTTTCATAATTATCGAGAGCTTGAACTTTATAGGTCCATTTCGGTCCCCTTTGCTAGCTCACAAAATTCTATAACGATACGGCATGTTTTTTCAATAATTGGTGACTTATGTCGGATTTATCGGATTGGTTTAAAATTTGAAAGAATCAAATAATTCATGTCTGTTTATTGGTTGAATTAATTTTGTAATAAAATTAATTTAAGATAAACTTGTTGAATTAATGGGATCGGATAATTCTTGTCTGTTTATCGGTTGATTTAATTGGATAAATTAAATCAAGATAAACTTGTAGAATTATTGTGAATTGATTTATTTTCTTAGAGATTATCTTGATAAATTTTGTTTTGATCAAATGACTTCTCTATTGGGTTATTTGAATTAAAATTGAGACTTTAACCTATAGAATCTTGGGTGAAAAATAAAAGATTCGTGGAGATATTTACGCAGCAGTTCAGCCTACCGATGGGGCCTGTTCGGCTTGCCGTTCAACTAGAGATAAGATTATGCTTTTTCATGCGGATCTTATCAGATATTGATCCGAACTTGATTCTGTTTCGAGTTTTTGAGACCTAATCTAATAAGGACTGACCCTAGGACCAATCACTATATAAAGGGAGTAAGTCTCATGAGTTACTCAGCTCAGTTGAGAGATTAAGAGTGATACTCTATTGGTGAGCATTTGAAAACTCCCTGAGAGCTTTTGTTCATGAATCACGAACACTTGCTTTAGGTTCTCTCGATTGGTTGGAAGGAGAGTCACCAGTGGAAGAGCTGTACGTGTGAGCCCACACTCACTCTGGTCGTGGATAGAGAATAGCAAAGAAGACCAGTTGGTTGAGACTTTTCTAGAATGTTACTTCTCTTCACAGATTGCAGAGGTTCTTCGACACACAAAGGTTAGTAAGATCTGTTTAATTTATACATATAGCATGTCAAACTTGTGTTTTGGAAAATACTCTGATATAAAAAAATTTTTCAAAAAAATAATTCCGCTGCGCACCTCACATTGTTTTTTCCAACATTATTTTGCTAGTGGCAAAGTATTTACTCATGGAGATGAGAGGGATTTTTTTATAAGCTCATGCATTACAACATGGAGATGAGAAGGATTTTTTTATAAGCTCATGCATTATAACATGCGAATATGTGATATTATCAAATTAGCAAGTTGCGGTATTGTCACTTGATGTCTAACATTTTTTTTCTCTGTTACACTTGCTTCATTTCTTCTATGTTCTTCTTTTAATAAGACCAAAATGGGCTCACAACTGGCAAATATACCCAACGACGATGAATCCTATATCTACTAATGGGAGAACTATTAGAGGAACGCCTTTTAGTGCGTGGCTTAAATTTTTATTTCTTCTTAAATATTCTTGTAAGTTCAATTTTTTAATTACATTAAAATCATATTAAGGTCATAATTCTAAGAGAGGAAACAGAATAACACATAACTAAATGGGAAAGTTATAAAGGGACTTATATTTTTTAATTTTATTGTACAACATTTTAAAATTTTGTTTATAAAATTTTACCGAATTTTAATTAAAATCAAGTTAATTAAAATTAACAAACGTATAAAGTAAATAAAGAACACAACAAATTTCGCATGGTTCGTTTGTAAAACCTATATCTGCAGGCTACGCCCAGATGTTGAACAATCCATACTAAGAAATACAATTTACTCAAGTTAAGACTCCTTAGTAATTTATACCTATGTTGTTGTACTTCTTATGGCCTTGTTCAGTGAGCACCACTCGACTTTGATCTTTGCTTCACACGATTCCCGTTAGTAGCAGAACACCTTCTATCGAATCCTTTTCCTGATGAACGAAGTACCTTCTCTCAAAGATAATTGAATGAAGCTCATTGCCTTTTTGTGTGCTTGTTCTTTAGAAACTCTTGTGGTGAAGTTGCATTCCTAAAATCTATTTATAGGCAGTGAAAACTTATCCAAAATTTAAACTTCGTAAAATCTATTGCAACATATTTGAATTTGAATTATAATATAGCACCCACTTAATATGACTCCAAAGGACCTAAGTAGCAATGCTAAGTAGTGTTATTGACTTGTACTTATATTATCCTTGATAAGTTATGAGAGTAAGCATAAGGATAAGGGAAAATTTGAACTTTTAAAAATTATCTCATGGATGATATAACTAACATGTCTCACTAAAACCATCTGTCTGGCCAAATATATACAACATAATATATATCTTAAAATGGGCATAACCAAGTACTAAAGATAGCTATAACAAGTGCTCAAAACTATACATATTACAGAGGCGTGAAATAACAGGTCAGCTAGTCTATATACACAAGTCCACAAGCATCGAAAGTACACCAGCCAAGCCTCTAGACCTCAGCAAGTGCTAGGAAATGCCATCATTTGGATCACCATAATTAAGTGAGTTAAAGCCCGGTAAATAGAATTAATGCTTAACATAATGATAATGTGAATATAAATGAGCTCCCAACTTAAAATTTTTATTTGTGCTATTTCTTTCATTTTACATTCTCTTTGTTAGCTTATACACGCATTTAAGGTTTCTTGGATGGGGTGGTATCCTAGATACCTCAGTGAACCTTATGGTGACATCAATAGTAATTCATATCAAATGTCATCATGTGGGGAAATAGTACACTAATTGTGACGCCTTGCCTTTTTGGGTTATCACTTAACTTTCTTAAATATCATTTCTTAAACATTAATCTTGCTTACTTAGTAAGAAAAATGCTGAATATTTTTTTCTTTTCCTTTTAACATACTTTAAACCATACTTAAAAGCTATTGCGACTTCTGTTGCAATTTAAGTTGAGATATTGCTTAACACATGACTTTAAAACTATTTCAAATTGTTTCTTAAAACTTAATAAGAAATATTAACTGAATCATAGCTTAAAACTTAACTTTATAATTATATAAAACTTCTCGTAAAATATATCTTAAAACTTTAATTTTCTTAAAACTTTGAAAACACTATATCAAATAGTAGGAAAACCTTTTCTTTGAGCAGCGGAAACTAAAGGTAGTGGTATCCCTGCCTAAATCTTCGTATCTGTCTTCTGTAGCACCGAGCTCTTCAAACAAGTCCTATTGGTCACTTATAGGACTATCTACAACATAAAAGAACTTTTAATGAGCTTTCACTTAATAAGTTCAAAAATAATCTCATAAATCATTTAATATGCTTTATAAGCTTTTCTCATAAAAACCTTTCCCTTAAAACTTTTTTTATAAAATTTTTTTTATAAAACATTTCTTAAACGTTTTTCTTAAAGCATCATTCATTAACATTTTCTTGCAAACATGAAAATATTTTTCATAAACATTTAACATAAAACATTTCTCATATTCATAACACACAATCATTTTATAATAAGAAATGCAGGTAAAATCAAAACGCATAATTCCATTTATGCTCAATTATGAACTTTCAATTATGAGCCTCTTATGATCGTTCTTTATCTTTACTTTCAACATTCAAACTTTAGTGTTCATACCAACATCATTAAACATGAGAACATAAACATGTTGCTTCCCTTGTGGAAGACTTAAGACCATCAAACACCGATGTCATAACTTCAACTTTACTTGTGCACCTCACATCAAAGAGGCTGGTACGATACTTTTTTTTAATCTTTATTTTACCTTCTTTTTAACTTTAGTGAGCATATCAAATGCTATATCTTTAGCATAAAAATATTAAGCATATCACATGCAATCATAATGCAAACCATGACTTGATCTCTAAAACTTATTGCATAACAAATGCAACATAAAACTTATAACTTAAACTATAAAACATTATGCATTAACAAAATGCAAACATACTTTAAACATAATTATTGCAAAGACATTGCAAACTTTACAACTTGAATAACATTTGCAAACATATAAAATGCATTAGAAAATCATTTTCTTCATGATGTAGGTGAGATTTGAACTTACTTGGATAACGCTCTTGTGTTTCCATTTCATTCCTCTTCCTTTTATTAGTTGGCTCATGTGTCTTGATCAAACGACATCTGACTTGTTAGCTAACTTTTCATATTATCAATCTACTTGATTGATAATAGAACTTAATCATTAATTGTTCATTCCTTTTTACGTAACTTGCATACTATCGATTTACTTTCTTTTACTTTGTATCCCATTGGTTTACCTTTCTTCTACTTAGCTTTGTAACCTACTGGGGTTACCTTTTCCTTTACTTAGCTCCATAACCTATTGGGTTATCATTCTTTTTACTTAACTCTGTAGCCCATTGAGTTACATTTTTCTTTTAACTTAACTTAAACATCCCTTAATTAAATATCCCATCTCACTCGACAGTTTCTTTACCTAACAAGATGGAACATTTTCTGTTTAAGAGCATTTTGTTAATCTAGAATGCTCAACTCCATTCAGTCGTTTCCTTAAAAATGATGATTTTTACCCTTGACGAGTTTTTTGTAAAGTTCATAACTTGTTAAACTTTTTGCTTAACTTTTCCTCTCATTTCTTACATATTATGAAAAAATTCCCGCTAAGGAATGTTTTTCAACATTAGGCATTTTGGGTCCGTTTTGGTATCTTTTGTAAAATGACCATTTTGCCCTTTATGGGTTTTAGAAAACTTTCAAAACCCTTTTTTAAAACGTCATACATTTCTTTGCTTCTCATAGTATTGCAAAAAACCAAAAAACAGTTTTTCTTTTGTTAAAATCTATTTTTATCATGACTTTATAGTTTTGACCCGTAATGCAAAAATCTTGACATTTATGCCCTTAACATTTTTCTTTCATTCTTTACTTGATTAAACTCTTAATCTCTAAAATACCAAACCCTATGGTTACTCACTACCCAAAAAAATGCAAGAACCTAATGTTCCTTGGTGAAAACCCAGTTTCATACAATTATATAGTTTTGGCCTGAAATACAAAAATCTTTACATTTTTTGCCCCTAGAACCAAATACAATCATTTTGTACCAAAACATCCAGTTTTTCATAAAGAATAAAACTTAAAAAAGCTCCTTGGTCGAATTCAAAACAATTCATAACGTTTTCATTTCATGAAATTTTGTGCACAAAATTTCATAAAATTTATAACTCCTTAACCGAGTAGAATTTTGACAAGCTATCCACGTTGTCTAAATATTTTTGATGAGTTCTACAACTTTCATGTTTTAGCTTTCTTGAAATTCCAATGTTACAGTAGACTTTTGGGTTGATTTTCAAATCTGCCGAGTTTTTACACAACTTTGCATTTAGTGATTTTGAAATTTTACAAAACTTCATTCATAGAAGTTGTTACCCTCACTATTTGGTAAATTCTAGACCTTACTTAGAACATAATTTGGCCTATAAGGCCCTCAAAACCCTATTCCTTTGAAACTAGTTAGACTTTGTGTAAAATATAAAGTTTAACCATTTTCTACTTTTAAATACAAAACCCTTACTTCCTTTCATTCCATCATCATCATCATCATCAATATAAAGCATAAAACAATCATGTCATAATGTCCATCTTATATGCCATAGCTCAAAACATTTCGTCAAACACTTGGCATACATGTTTATAACACAAACTTTCAATTATAAAGTTTAGAGATTTACCTAAACTTCACCAAGCTTTTTGATCCTCCTTTGCTAAGCTCAAAACTTGTTATATCCTCTCCATAAAAACCATAACAAAACCCAAACAAAACACATCCAAAGTTCAAGAGAAACATCAAAATCCCTAAGAAAAAGCTTGAACTTTTACCTTAAGACTTCCTTGTTTTTCCTCCTTGCATTTACTTTTGCTTCAAATCACAACTTGAAGGCTTGAATTTCATCAAAATCTTGAGAGAGAAATGCCTAGGGGTGGCTTTTTTTTTTTTTTTGGAGAACAAAATGGAACACTTTTGGTTCCTTAAACAAGTGACTAAAACTTGATTTTTTTTATAAACTTTGATGACTCACCATATTAGTCATCACTTATCATCATTTGTAATAAAAAAAGTTAGCTTAGCTTGGCATTATATGATTTGGCCTCCTCAAGGGGTGTGGTGGCAATTTCTCCACCTTAAAGATGGCACTTAGGTAGGTCCCACATCAATTTTTACACAATCTAAATTTATACTAAAAGTAATTTTCCTATATTGTCGGTATTCCTCTTTATACAATTTATGAGGTCCCACAACCTCCAATACTTATTTACATCTACCACTTAATGTAATTCTTATACTATTTAACTTTATACAGTCTACATTTATATTGATAGTATTTTTCTTAACTGTCGGTATATTCTCTATACTGTTACGAGTTACACAGCATTCCTTACTTATTTATGTCCTCCATACAATATTACTTCTATATTGCTTTACTTTAAATAATCCAATTTCTACACTGCTTAACCTAAACAGTCCCATTTCTACACTGCATTACTTTTGTGGTGTAATTTTCATCCTACATAACTTTGTTAATGTACTTTCTTACACTGCATTACTTTAATATTATATAATTTTTCATATTATTATACAGCATTTTTCTTAAACTGTAATTTTGTCTTAACATTTGTTGCAATACATTTTGCAATAGTTAAGCTTTCTAGCTTGTTTTCCATATCATTCCTTTCTTGTGCAAGACTATGGCATGATTTTTCTACTTAAAAATCACCTTTTTGCTTTTATGGACTTTACCATAAAATTTAGATTGAACAATAATCCTTCTGACACATATTTTTACTTGATATAATTCTTAAGTTATTGCATTTTGAATTTGCTAGAAATGCTCGGGTGTCACACTAACAATCTCTTCTTCCTTGTAACCATCAAGTGAGCATCCCACACCGCAATTCTCTGTTAAGGTAGTCTCCATCAAGAGATAAAGGTCCGGGTGTCTCCATTGATACACTTCTCATTATTACTTATTATTTAACTTGTCGCAAGTCACTAAAAGATCTTTTGGAGATTTTTTCGTATTCTTTTACTTTATAACAAGGTCTTTGGTATACATCTTTCACCATGTCGTGTATTTATGCTTATGCTCATAGCAATTGCATGTAAATCATATGCACAATTATCACATTGATTGATATACATAACATATGCACGATGTTATGGTAATACAGATGAAATTCTACTTACCTCGCTCTTTAGTAATGTGTAATGAATTCTTGGGCTTCCTCTCAGGGGAGCCGACACTCAACAACTCTGTAATATCAAGCATTTTTAACTATATTATCGTCACTCTAACAATCATTAACAATAAAGCATTAAGAGACTCATTTCCTAGAAATTTGGCAACATTTTCCCTCTAATTTTAGCTTTCCCCAAAGTTTAATTAACTTGCCAATTCTCTGAAAATAATTTAATATCCCAATCATCATTTTTAAATCACAAAATCATCACAAAACACCATATTTTTTTTACTTTTTCACTTCCTAAACCAGCCTCGATATCAAAGCTATAACCTCCAAACCATAAACAATTTTTCAAAACTATTATAGATGTATCTATTCAACACATAGAGTTAGCTACTATCAAATTTCTAGCTCTAAATGATATTCCTAGCATAGGTAATTAAATTAAAATCTAAACTATAGTGAAAACTTCTCTAAATTTGGACAGATCTAAGAACCGAGCTTTAAACCGCCACTTTCTAAGTGAGGTAGCTCAAATTCTTTTACAGGCTTTAAAGTAACGTATGTATGGTCATACAATTCAAAATTTAGAACCAACTCTATAGAAAACCCTCTGAACCAACATTAAACAAAAGACCAACTGAATCAGCTTTTACCTTGGTCTAATTAGAGTTTGCTTGGGATTTCACCAACCAAAATTGATAAACCCCTTCAAATTTTCTTCAAATCCCATGTTAACTTGCTGAGAAATCTGTGGAGAAGAGAAGAAGGTTAGATTTAGGGATTTTTGGCTTAGTTAGATTCACCAAGTAGCTTAAAACCTTTTAAAAAGCCAAGCACACACTTAAATTACTTCATCATAAAGTACTTTCTTATTCTTTAGTTGGTGTTGTTGAAAGAATAGTACGCAGCAGAATTTAAAAAAAAAAAATTATACCAGAGTATTTTTCAAAACACAAGTTTGACATGTTATATGCATAAATTAGCCAGATCTTACTAACTTTTTTTGTCGAAAAGCTCCCGCAATCGATGAAGAGAAAGGACGTTGTAGAAAGACCTTAACCAATTGGCCTTCTATGCTATTCTCTATCCACGATTGCTGTGTGTATGAGCACACTCGTACTGGTCTTCCACCAGGCGACTCTCCTTCCAATTAATTGAGAAAACCCAAAGCCATAGTTCGTGACGTAAGAACAATAGTTCACAGGGAGTTTTAGGTCTCACCCATAGAGTCTCACTCTTAGTCTTTCAATAGATGTAAACAACAATGAGTCCCACTCCTTTTTTGTTAGTCATGTATACCCTAAAAAGTAAAAATATTATATGTTTTTAGAGACATTTTTATCGATAAAGAATTTGTTTAGTATTTATATACTAAATCTTGTCCTCTTTATATTCATATTTGTTGAATGTATGTTAAGCAAACAAAAGTTTGAGACTGTCGTTCTAAACCTTTAGGATTTGGGCATATGATGGATAGATTATGCGGAAGACGTGATTCTTAAGGTGACGGTCTAAATCATAAGATCCACAATCGAGGTAATAAAGTTGGGTGCTTTATTCATGTAAAGATTGTTATGTTGTCTATATCCCTATTGAGAGATGGTTTGTCTTGGCCATCGAAAGTGGACTCTGTGAATAGAAACATTGGCATATTGTCATAGGCGACGATGTGTTGGATCAGGACATAAAGTGAATTGATTTGGATTAATAATTCTGTCTTGGCAAATTGATTCACTTTAGACAATCATTTGTAATTGTATCTTAATCCTGAGATGAATAGTGGGCCCATTGTCTTGACTAATATCTTTTGATGTACCAAAGGATGACATCCACATTTTAATAGTGGTATGCTTGTCGGTACATTGGAGGTATGACTCTTGATAGCGTAGACCTATTATTCATAGATATGGAATCCTTTTATATGCGCTATTTTGTAATTGGAAAACTAAAGCGCTGAACCATTTGGATACATTAGTGTAACCAAATAGTATACTGTCTTTGGATGATAAGTTTTCTGATGGTGAGATAATGGAATGTAAGATAAAAATAATCAGGAAGGTAATACAGAACTTGTCCTTAAGTCGATTATAGATAATCCTATGGGATACGATACATTATGATATGTCATGGAGACTTAGCTATTCGGGCTTCGTTATTCTATATAGTTTGAGAGTGTAACTCCAAGCTTCTAGTGGAGTAGCATTTGAGTTGATAATTATGAAATGTATATATGGGATATTGGGTTTCATAATTATCGGGAGCTTGAACTATATAGGTCTATCTGGTCTCCTTTGCTAGCTCACAAAAATCCTATAACGATACGGCATGCTTTTTCAATAATTGGTGACTTATGTCAGATTTATCAAATTGGCTGAAATTTAGTGAAATCAGATAATTCATGTTTGTTTATCGGTTGAATTAATTTTATGATAAAATTAATTCAAGATAAACTTGTTGAATTATCGGGACTAGAAAATTCATGTATGTTTATTAGTTGGATGAATTTTGAATTAATTTAAGATAAACTTGTTGAATTATTAGGAATATTTATTTTACTAGATATTATCTAAATATAACTGTTTTAATTAGATAACTTTCTATTGGGTTATTTGAATTAAAATTGAGGCTCTATCCCAAGAATCTAGAGTGGAAAATAAAGATTCGCAGGGATATTTTATCAGAGGTTCAGCAAGCCGATCTATCTTTAAGTTTGGCCTACCGATTGAGGAGGTTTGGCAAGTTGATCTACTAGTTTGGCTCGTCGATCAGGCGATAAAAGAATCACGCATTTTCATACGTGTTTTATCAGATATTGATTATGATTTGATTTTGATTCTAATTTTTGAGGCCTTATCTAAGAAGGACTGACACTTGGGGCTAACCTCTATAAAAGGAGAGTGAGTCTCATTATTATTTAGATCAGTTGAGAAATCTAGAGTGAGACTCTACAACTCCCCGGAGAGCTATCATCGTAAATCACTAATTATAGCTTTAGGTATTTCTCAACTGGTTGGAAGGAGAGCCACCTATGGAGAAGCTGAACTATGTAAGCCCACACTTACTTCGATCGTGGATATAGAATAGCAAAGAATGCCAGTTGGTTGAGGTTCTTTCACTGATTGCAAGAGCTTTTCGACACATAGAGGTTAGTAAGATATAGTTAATTTATGCATATAGTGTGTGAAACTTGTGTTTTAAAAAATACTCTGATATAAGAATTTTAAAATTCTACTGCAGACTATTTTTTCAATAATTGGTATCAGAGCCATGATTTTTACATAAATTTTCAAGTTTGTGATCATGCTATATGAATAAATTATGTGATCTTTATCTCTTCTATGGTTGAATTTAATTTTTAGAGAGTTAGCACTCTAGGGTTTCTATATAATTTTAATGTTGTCATGGATTTTATGGTGCATGTTTATAAATTAATTATGGTTGATTAAATTATTATTTAATTATTAATTAATTAATTAATGTACACTGGTTATAGTTCTTTAGAGGTTAGAATATGTATATAAGTTTTTTCATGTAATTAGATGGCAGACTATCATCTCCATCTATGAATTATTGTTTAATTTTAAATTTGCAAGAATTTTGTAATTAAATATCATTCAGAGAAGACGGATCTAGAACATGGATGATAGCATTCCCAAGTATTTCCTAAATTTATAATTTTATGTTTTTGAATTGTTGAAAATAAAATTGATGAATTGCATCAAAAATTGTATTTTTTGAAAAGAGGAGATCTCTACTCTGTTAGCATGCCGGAACCCCTATATTGGTAGGCCGATGGTGGCAAGATCGACAGGCCGAATTTTGGGTTCGGCAGGCCTTCCGCGGGGTAGAAATCAGGTGGCTCTAGTGGTAGGCTAAACTTTCCAATTCGACAGGCCGAACTATCATGACCAGCAGGCCAACCTAAAAAAGATCGGTAGGCCGAAGGGTCATGATTGGTAGGCCGATTATACAAATCGGCTTGTCGGCAGAGAGCTGAAAATTTTTTCAAAAAAGGTACAGTTTTTGATGCAGTTTTAATTTTATTTTTGGGACAAATCTGAGAAATATTAAAATTTAGATATGACTGGAAATATGGAATATTCGATCTACATGGGATTGAAAACTTGAAGATGGGAATTATATGAAGAAGGATACAGCTTGAGGATTCAAGGACAAAGAATCGATAATATTTTTTATTATTCTCTTGTAATCTTTATTTTCTATTCTTTAGGGTGGAACCATAATATTACGGTTATTTATTTTTATTTTGTTTGTAGCTTTGCTTGTCTACATTATAATATGATTTGACATGTGTATTGATAACATGCCATATAGAATAGGGAGTGCCACTCAATTAAAAATTGTTCATACATGTTTTTTAAATAAAACCTTGATTTCAAAAGATTGAGTCGGAGAAGGTCTTTGAAAAGAGGACGTAAGGCCTCCATCGTTGGTCTATAGGTAGCACATATGGTTCCAACCCCTAGGAAGGAACTTCATCATGTGCCGGGTTAGATCTCCAAAAGGATAACGTATTTTAGCATGATTTATGATTACACACCCCTAGGTGGTGATTATAAATCATAGATAAAATACTAAAACGATGGTTATACACTCATGTTAATTTTATTATTAACCTCTCCTAGGAGTTTTGTTAATAAAATTAATGGTCAAAGAAACGATTATTAATATATGCTGGATGTACAGGTTTTGGATGGCATATATCAATCAAGAAGGGATCCGTGTTCTTGATTGAATTTGGCATGACTCCCCTATGAGCTTGTTGAATTCTGAGCTAGGAATTATCGTTGTAAGGTTGTGATATTTTCAAGATTTTGACACAAACACATTTGCATGTCTTTACATGATTGTGTTATCTTACTAAATTATTATGCTATGTTTGCTTATGTTAGTATATGATTCTTTATTTTAGATTAAAAATGTCTAAAAACGCTTGATCATCGATACTTGACAAAAACTAATTAACCAGAAAGAATTATAATGATTAAAAACAGAACCTAAATATCATCCTCTCCTTTGAGAAACTGAAATTTATGCTGACAACCCCTTGTCGTCCCGAGCCTATGAAAAATTCCACCAACAATTAGATCCAATGATATGATCGTTAGAAAGATGCTAATGACCAGGCCTGTTGCTATGTTATGGTCAGCATGAATAACGTGCTGCAGGCTCAACACAAGAATTATGAGACTGCTAAGCAGATCTTGGATAATCTGGAAGACATGTTTAGAGGCCAAGCCTTAACTAAGAGGCAAAGGGCGCTTCAAAAACTCTTGAACTGTAAACAAAAACTAGGAACATATATAAAGAAGCACATGATGTTGGTCATGAGTTACCTTGCTGAGGCACAAACCAGTGGAGTCGACATCAATGTTGAAACTCAGATGACCATTGTCTTTGAAACTTTTTCTAAGGATTTTATCCTACTTAGAGCTACTTTTAATTAAAGCAATAGGTGGGATATGACCTTGACAGAGTTAATAAAATAGTTATAGGAGTTCGAACTGCTGATCAGGGAGTCTCTTGCGGGTGGCGAGGCCAATTTGGCAACTACTTCTGGTTCCAATCCCAACCCTAGGAATGGAAAGAAACAATGGGCCAATAATAGGAAGTCTTATGTTCCTGCTGACAACAAAACCAAGAAGAAGAAGAAGAAGAAGAAGAAGAAGAACCCCAAGAAGCTTAAGTGCTTCTTCTGCAGAAAGGTCAGGCACATCAAGAAGAATTGTAAGGGTTTCCTTTCCTGAGGAGGTAAGTGTGATCTTTTGTATTTAGAAACTTGTTTGATTAAGGAATCCAATGACATTTGGGTCATAGATTCCAGTGCAACTAATCATGTTTGTGTTTCTCTACAGGAGTTCAAAGAAACGAGAAGCCTGCTTCATGAATACTTCATGCTTCGAATGGGTGATGCGTCCTTGGTCTTAACTGAAGCAGTGGGAGACATCCATTTGTATTTTGATAATTATAGAAATTTAATGTTGTGAGGTTGTTTTTATGTTCCTAAATTTAATAGGAATTTAATTTCTGTAGCTTATTTATTTAAAGACTCCTATTTGGTTTCTTTTAATAATAAAGTGGTGATTCGTAAAAACAAAAAACTTTTCACTCTAATAAGACTTATCTTTGGCATTTGCACCTTGATCATATTAACCTGAATAGGATTCAAAGGTTGGTAAGGAATGGACCTTTAAGTCACTTAAAGGTAGAATTTATACCTCAATGTGAATCTTGTTTAGAGGGTAAAATGACCAAAAGACCATTCGGGTCTAAGGGCAGTAAGGCTGAAGGGGTTCTAGAACTTGTGCATAGTGATGTTTGTGGACCGATGAACATTCGAGCACGGGGAGGGTATGAGTACTTCATCACTTTTATTGATGATTGCTCAAGGTATGGGTATGTGTACCTGATGCACCATAAAAGAAAACTTTGACAAGTTCAGGGAGTTTCAGGCTGAAGTGAAAAAGCAATTGGATAGACCCATAAAGGCACTTCGAACTGATCAAGGTAGAGAATACCTTTCTGATGAGTTCTTAAGACACTTATTAGATAATGGGATTTTATCCCATTTGACTGTGTCGGGCACTCCGTATAGAATGGCGTAGCGAAGAGAAGAAATAGGACTTATTGAACATGGTCATATCCATGATGAGTTATTCATCATTGCCTTTATCCTTTTGGGGTATGCACTAAAAACCGCATGTTATCTTTTTAACAATGTGCCTTCAAAATCGGTCCCTAAAACTCCTCACGAGTTATAGATAGGCAAGAAGATATCCTTAAACCATATTTGCATATGGGGATGTCTGGCTCATATCATGTTTAAGGATGCGAATAAGTTGGAAGCATGTTCGGAAGTTTGTGTGGTTGTAGGATATCCAAAAGGGACTAATGGGGGTTATTTTTATAACCTAAAGGAAAATAAAGTCATGGTTTCAACTAATACAACTTTTCTTGATGAGAGTTACATGGATGAATTTAAGCCTAGAAGCAAAATGGTGCTCGAAGAGTTAAGGGGTGATTCAATCACTCTGGGCGTTTTGGTAGAAACCACTCCAATTGGTGTAGAAAAACCAAACGAGCCTAAACAACAACGTAAGGGGCTTCAGAGTAATGGGAGGATAGGGCGTCAACCCAAAAAGTATACGTTTAATGGTGAGGCCTTCTTGACTGAACTAGATGAACATGATAGGGATCTTTATACTTATGCAGAGGCTATGGAGGATGTTGATTCGAAACTTTGGACAGAGGCCATGAACACAAAGATGAAGTCTATGAAGACTAATCAGGTCTGGGAGCTTGTGGATCTTCCTGAAGGGGTAAAACCCATAGGGTGTAAATGGATCTACAAAAGAAAAAGAGGACTTGATGGAAAATTCGAAACCTTTAAGGCTAGACTGGTAGCTAAGGGTTACACACAAAAGGAAGGAATCGATTACAAGGAAACCGTTTCAAATGTAGCCATGCTTAAGTCCATCCGAATTCTCTTTTCCATAGCTGCCGCACTCGACTACTAGATTTGACAGATGGATGTTAAGACGGCTTTCCTAAATGCCTATTTTGATGAGTCCATTTATATAAAACAATTAGATGGGTTCAAGGTCAAGGGTCTAGGAGGGTAAGGTTTGTAGGCCGCTAAAGTCAATATATAGACTTAAGTAGGCTTCCTGATCTTGGAACATAAAATTTGATCAAGTGATCAAGACTTATAGGTTCTCACAAAATGTGGATGAACCATGTGTGTATAAACACATTAAGGATAGGAAGGTAGTTTTTCTACTGCTCTATGTAGATGACATTCTGCTAATTGGCATTGATGTTAGGGCATTGTCATCTATCAAATTATGGTTGACCAAGCAGTTTAACATGAAGGACTTGGGTGAGGTTAATTTTGTTCTCGGTATCTAGATATATTCGGATAGGAAGAACAAAATGATAGCTTTGTCCTAGGCTGGCTACATAGATAAAATTCTCATGAGGTTTACAGTGCAGGATTCCAAGAAAGGTGGGCAACCATCTAGGTTTGGAATTACTCTTTCTACAAAAGACTCTCCAAAGTTTGAAGAAGAAAGAGAATACATGAAGAAGGTGCCTTATGCCTTGGCAATGGGTAGTCTCATGTATGCCATGCTTTGCACATGACCAGATATTTGTTATACAGTCGGAATTGTGAATCGATTTCAGGCGGATCTGGGATTGAACCATTGGGTTGCGGTAAAGCATATTTTCAAGTACCTGAGAAGGACTCGAGGGTATATGCTTGTGTATTCAGATGAGGACTTAACTCCTCTAAGAAATACTGACTTAGATTTCTAAATCTTGTGTGGACTCGAGGAGATCGACTTCAAGTTTTATGTTTACTCTAGGCAATGGTGTCATCAGTTGGAGAAGCGTGAAGCAAGATTGCACTTTGGATTCAATGATGGAGGTCGAGTATGTGGCAGCTAATGATGCTTCGAAAGAAGTAGTGTGGCTCCGCAAGTTCCTTGGGGATCTTGAGGTAGTTCCTGGTATGAATAAGGTGGTATCACTGTGCTGTAATAATAGTGCGGTGATAACTAATGCTAAAGAACCAAGATTTCACAAGAAGAGTAAGCATATTGATCGAAAGTATCGCATCATAAAGGACTTCATCGAGGGCGGGCATGTCACGGTGTGCAAAATCACGTCAGAAGATAGTTTAGCTAATCCATTCACAAAGACACATACTGGGAGAGTCCTCGAGAGGCATGTGGATGCTATGGGGATGCAAGATTTGTCATACTTACTCACTTAGTGCAAGTGGGAGATTGTTAAACGTGTATGCCTTAAGGAGTAAAAATGTAATATGTTTTTTGAGACATTTTTATCAATAAAGAATTTTTTTATTATTTATATACCAAATCTTGTCATCTTTACGTTCATATTTGTTGAATGCATGTTAAACAAACAAAATTCTGAGACTGTCATTCTAAACCTTTAATATTTGGGCATATGATGGATAGATTATGCATAAGACAAGATTCTTAAGGTGACAGTCTAAATCATAAGATCCACAATTAAGGGAATAAAGTTGGGTGCCTTATTCATATAAAGATTACTATGTTGTCTATATCCCTATTGGGAGATGGTTTGTCTTGGCCATTGGAGGTGGAATCTGCGAATAGAAACATGGGTACATTGTCATAGGTGACGATGTGTTGGATCGGGACATAAAATGAATTGATTTGGATTAATAATTCTGTCTCGGCAAATCAATTTACTTTAGACAATCATTTGTATTGTATCTTAATTCTGAGATGAATAGTAGGCTCGTTGTCTTGACTTATGTCTTTTGATGTACCAAAGGGTGGCATTCACATTTTAATAGCTGTACGCATGCTGGAACATTAGAGGCATGATTCTTGATAGCGTAGACCTAGTATTCATAGATTTGGAATCCATAGCTCCTCTTTAGGAGTAGTAATATCCTCTTATATGTGTTATCCTGTAATTGAAAAATCTGAAGCACTCAACCATTTGGATACATAGGTGTAACCAAATGGTATACTGTCTTTGGATGGTAAGTTTTCTTATGGTAAGATAATGGAACGTAAGATAAAAATAATTGGAAAAGTGAGACAAAACTTGTTCTTAAGCCGATTATGGATAATCCGATGGGGATACGATACATTATGATATGTCATTGAGACTTAGCTATTCGAGCTTTGTAATTCTATATAGTTTGAGAGTGCAGCTCCAAGCTTTTAGTGGAGTAGTATTAGAATTGATAATTATGAAATGTATATCTAGGATATTGGGTTTCATAATTATCGAGAGCTTGAACTATATAGGTCTGTTTGCTCCCCTTTGCTAGCTCACAAAAATCCTGTAACGATACGGCGTATTTTTCCAATAATTGGTGACTTATGTCAGATTTATCAGATTGGTTGAAATTCAGTAAAATTAGATAATTCATGTTTGTTTATCGGTTGAATTAATTTTGTGATACAATTAATTTAAGATAAACTTGTTGAATTATCAAGATCAAATAATTCATGTCTGTTTATCAGTTAGATTAATTTTGAATTAATTCAAGATAAACTTATTGAATTATCAGGAATATTTATTTTCCTAGAGATTATCTAGATATGACTGTTTTAATCAGATAACTTTTCTATTGGGTTATTTGAATTAAAACTGAGGCTCTATCCCAAGAATCTCAAGTGGGAAATAAAGTTTCATAGGGATCTTTTATCGAAGGTTAAGCAGGCCGATCTGTCAGTTTAGCCTGCCGATCGGGCGATAAAAGGATCACGTGTTTTTACACATGTTTTATTAGATATTGATTCTGATTCAAATTTTTGAGGCCTTATCTGATAAGGGCTGACTCATGGGCCTAACTTCTATAAAAGGGGAGTGAGTCTTATTATTATTTAGATCAGTTGAGAAATCTAGAGTGAGACTCTACAACTCCCCAAAGAGCTATCATTCACAAATCACAGATTATACCTTTAGGTATTTCTCAACTGGTTGGAAGGAGAGCCACTTGTGGAGAAGCTAAACGATGTGAACCAAGACTCACTCTGATCGTGGATAGAGAGTAGCAAAGAAGACTAGTTGGTTGAGGTCCTTCTGGAACGTTACTTCTCTTCACTGATTGCAGGAGCTTGTCGATACACAGAGGTTAGTAAGATCTGGTTAATTTATACATATAGTGTGTTAAACTTGTATTTTGGAAAATACTTTGATATAAAAACTTTAAAATCCCGCTACATATTGTTTTTCCAACACTTTTTATAGAGGTTGGGCCCAAGGGTTAGTCCTTTTCAGATAAGGCCTCAAAAATTTGAATCAAAATCAGCATCTGATAAAATCCACTTGAAAACATGTAATCTATTTATCGCTCGGTCCATTAGCCAAACTAGCAGATTGGCTTGCCAAACTTACTCCATCGGCAGGTCGAACTGGAAGACCAGCCTGCCGAACTAACGATAAATGATCCCTATGAATCTTTTATTTTTCACTCGAGATTCTTAGGATAAAGCCTTCATTTTAATTCAAATAACTCAATAAAGAAGTTATCTGATTAAAACAGTCATATCTTGATAATCTCTAGGAAAATAAATATTCTTAATAATTCAACAAGTTTGTCTTCAATTAACTTATTCAAAATTAATCCAACCAATAAACAGACATGAATTTTCTAATCCCGATAACTCAACAAATTTATCTTGAATTAATTTTTCGTAAAATTATTTCAACCAATAAACACACATGAATTATCCAATCCTATCAAATTTTTACCCAATCTGATAATTTGACACAAGTCACTAATTATTGGAAAAGCATACCGTATCATTACAGGATTTATTATGAGCTAGCAAAAGAGACCTGATGGACCTATATAGTTCAAGCTCTCGATAATTATGAAACCCAATATCTTAGATATACATTTCATAATTATCAACTCTAACGCTACTCTACTAAAAGCTTAGAGCTATACGCTCAAACTATATAGAATTATGAAACTCGTATAGCTAAGTCTCCATTATATATTATAACGTATCGTATCCCCATAAGATTATCCATAATCGGCTTAAGGATAAATTCTGTCTTACCCTCCCAATTATTTTTATGTTACATTCAATTATCTCACTATTGAATACCACTAAAGACGATATACCATTCGGTTACACCTATGTATCCAAATGGTTGAGCGCTTTTGTTTTCCAATTACAAGATAACGTATATAAGAGGATATCAACTACTCCTAAAGAGGAGCTATAGATTCCATATCTATGAATAACAGGTCTATGCTATCAAGATTCATGCCTCCAACATATCGGCATGCGTACCAACATAAAATGTAGATGTCACCCTTTGGTACATCAAAAGACACAAGTCAAGACAACAGGCTCACTATTCATCTTAGGATTAAGATATAATACATATGATTATCTAAAGTGAATCGATTTGCTGAGACAAAATTATTAATCTAAATCAATTCACTTTATGTCCCAATCCAACATATTATCACCTATGACAATGTGCCAATATTTCTATTCGTGGAGTCCACCTCTGATGGTCAAAACAAACCATCTCTCATTTGGGATATAGACAACATAAGAATCATTGCATGACTAAGGCATCCAACTTTATTATCTCAATTGCGGATCTTATGATTTAGACCGTCACATTAAAAATTGTGTCTTCTGTATAATCTGTCCATCATATGCCTAATTCTTAAAGGTTTAAACCAACAATCTTAGACTTTTGTTTGTTTAACATACATTCAACAAATAGGAACATAAAAAGGACAACAATTTGGTATATGAATAATAAATAAACTCTTTATTAATAATAATGTCCTCAAAAACATATTACATTTTTACTCCTTAGGACATACATGTCCAACAATCTCCCATTTGCACTAAGTGAGTAAATATGACAAATCTTGCATCCCATAACTTCCACATGCCTCTCAAAGACTCCCCCAGTAAGCATCTTCGTGAATAGATCAACTAAATTGTCCTCTGATGTGATTTTGAAAACAGCGACATGTCAGCCCTCTACGAAGTCCTTTATCACATGATACTTCCAATCAATATGCTTACTCCTCTTGTGAAATCTTGGTTCCTTAGCATTAGTTACCACCACACTATTGTTGCAATATAGCAATACCGCCTTATCCATGCTAAGAACTACCTCAAGATCCCCAAAGAACTTACGGAGTCACACTGCTTCTTTCGAAGCATCATTAGCTGCCACATACTCGGCCTCCATCGTTGAATCAGAAGTGCAATCTTGTTTCACACTTCTCCAACTGATGGCACCGTCGCCCAAAGTAAACACAAAACCAAAAGTCGATCTCCTCGAATCCAAGCAAGATTGGAAATCTGAGTCAGCGTATCCTTGAGGAGTTAAGTCCTCACCCGAATACACAAGCATATATCCTCGAGTCCTTCTCAGATACTTGAAAATATGCTTGACCATAACCCAATGGTTTAGTCCTGGATCCGCTTAAAATCGATTTAGAATCCTGACTGCATAACAAATATCTGGTCCTATGCAAAGCATAGCATACATGAGGCTGCCCACTACTAAGCATAAGGCACCTTCTTCATATATTCTCTTTCTTCCTCAAACTTTGGAGAGTCTTTCTTAAAAAGAGTAATTCTAGACCTAGATGGTTGCCCATCTTTCTTAGAATCTTGCATTGCAAACCTCTTGAGAATTTTATCTATGTAGCTAGCTTGGGACAAAGCTATCATTCTGTTCTTCCTATCCCAAAAAATCTGGATATCGAGAATATAATTAGCTTTACCTAAGTCCTTCATGTCAAACTACTTGGTCAACCATAATTTGACCGATGACAACTCCCAATGTCATTACCAATTAGTAAAATATCATCTGCATAGAGCAGTAAAAACCCACCTTCCCATTCTCAATGTGTTTGTACACACATGGTTCATCCACATTTTGTGCAAATCCATAAGTCTTGATCACTTGATCAAATTTTATGTTCCAAGATCAGGAAGCCTACTTAAGTCCTTATATTGACTCTAGCAACCTACAAACCTTACCCTCCTGGACCCTTGACCTTGAACCCATCTGGTTGTTTCATATAAATGGACTCATCAAGATAGGCATTTAGGAAAGTCGTCTTAACATCCATCTGTCAAATCTCGTAGTCGAGTGCGGCAGCTATGGACAAGAGAATTCGAATGGACTTAAGCATGGTTGCAGGCGAAAAGGTTTCCTCCTAATCAATTCCTTCCTTTTGCGTGTATCCCTTAGCTACCAGTCTAGCCTTAAAGGTTTCTACCTTTCTATCTATTCCTCTTATAGATCCACTTACATCCTATGAGTTTTATCCCTTTAGGAAGATCTACAAGCTCCTAGACCCAATTAGTCTCCATAGACTTCATCTCTGTGTTCATGGCCTCTGTTTAGAGTTTTGAATCAACATCCTTCATAGCCTCTGCATAAGTGTAAGAATCCTTCTCATGTTCACCTAGTTAAGCTGGGAAGGCCTCACCATTAAACATATACCTCTCAAGTTGATGCCCAATCCTCTCACTACGCCGAAGCCCCTTAGGTTGTTATTCAGGTTTATTTGGTTTTTCTACACTAATTGGAACGATTTTAGTCAAAACCCCTGGAATGATAGAATCAGTCCTCAACTTCTCAAGCACCACTGTGCTTCAAGGCTTAAAGTCATCCATGTAACTCTTCTCAAGGAAAGTTGTATTAGTGATGAGACTGTAAAAGTGTACATTTTCTAAGGCTTAAATCATTTATTTACGCTTTTATTTCTCATTAAATTCTCTAATTAATAGCAATTTTGTGTTAATAAGTATTTTCATGTCTTAATGTGTAAATGTGTTTAAAAATATGTTTTTAGTGTGTTTTTATGTTTAATAGAATTTTTAGTAATTTTTAGAGTCATATCGGTGTGTTAAATAAGTGTCTAGTCTGTAAATAGTCAAAGCCGTAAAAGTAATGCAGTTATTTTATTTTGAGTTTTAAAGTATTTAATAGTGTGTTTTGAGTTTGCAAATATGTTTTATTATATTTTTAGTAATTTCTAAAAATATTTCCAAGTCATAAAAATTATATCTGTGCCAAACCGTAGGAGACTGAAAATTTTAGGAGTTTTTATTTATTTTTATGTGTTTTAATGTAAAATAAATATTTTTGTAAATATTATGTTTGTAAAATAATTAATATTAGTGTGTTTGTGATTTTTAGATTTGAAATTTGGAGGAAAAACGGAGCAAAACGACACCAAAATGGATAAAATCGGACATCAAATGTATTAATGAGATAAATAAAATTCGAATTTGAAATATAAGGGACACGTGGCACATTTTCAACCTTCGGATCAGCTGCCGATTGAATCTCGCCCGTTGGATCACTGCGGATGTCAGGCCACGCGTTAGCCGAAGAGATGCGTTAGCGCTGACGCATGTTGGAGAAACAGCTTGCTCAGTCACGGATTCCACGTGTCGACCTTTGATTGGCGCGTGCAGTACACGCGCCGACAAGCTGCAGAGTGAGTCAGAGGGAATCTCGGTCGGCGTGGAATCTGGTGCGGTCATGTCCACGTGCAGCCACTCTCTCGGCCACTGGATGGGAATACCTAAACTGATCCAACGGCCCTAAAATCTCAACCCACTGGTCCCATCTGGGCCCATTCTCACCCGTATTTGAAGCCATTGGATCGTGAAATTAACAGTCCAGATCAGCTCGGTTTGGTGCTTTCTCATGCCGCGAAGCACAGGATTTTGAAGCTTAAAACGCATACTGAATGCGAATCTCAGCATGGAAAAAGGAGAGAAAAAAAAGTTGGCATCACTCAAATTTGTCAACTTTGAATAGGAAAAAAATGATGATTACATGTAATATACAGTAACTTTTCAAAGGCTATAAATAGCCTCGCATTTCTCATGAAGAACACATCTCCTTCGGGCCTTTGGCCCTTCTTTTCCCTTCCTTTCCTTACTGCTGAGTTAGACTCAGTAGTATCCTCTTAGGTAATAAATAATAATAAAATAATGCTTAAATTAGTGTAGAGAGTCTAGTGAGGCAGAGAGATGATCTTGTATGCGTAGTACTCTGGTATAGGTTTTAACTCTATATCAGTGTGGTAACGCTTATATTTTTGTGAAATAAATTATATCTTTATGTTTTCAATAATTATTGTTACTATTGTTATGCTGCCAATTTTTACATAAATTCAGTCATGCTTTCTTTATGTAATTTAATTGTGTTGCATAATTAATATTAATAATACTAAAGTCATGCTCATTTATTAAGTTGAGTTTCTGCTGCATTATAGACATAGACTGGCACAGTAAATGCTTGGTAATTCTTGATTTATTGTAGACAGAGGATGGCATAGTGTATTCTTAAACCAATTAATAAGTTGAGATGCTGCTGAAATTAACGCAATAATTTATTCCATAAAAATATATTAATTTTGATTTGTTATTATCTTTTCTATTTTAGAATTATGTTAATTATAATTGAGTGACAGTGGTTATAATTTTCATAATTAGTGCACCAAATCATTAGTGATAGATGATTATTTTGCTAGTTTTTATAGGAAAACCCTTACTGCATTATGGCTTGCTATATTTTCGATTTAGGTTGACCTATATAATTAGTAAAAAGTGCTTGCAATTAATAAGAAAAGATATAATAAATCAAATGCTTTAGATAATTATTAATTAGAGTTAAAATTTCATATCAGTTGCGAAACACACAAGGGATTCTCAAAGCTTCACCGTTTTAATTTTACGCTTTAAATTTTGAATTAAATAAAATAAAAACCACAAAAATATTTCTTTGCTTTCAAAAAATTGCTTGCCTCTTTGACCGTTTATTTTTATCAATCTCTCGAGTTACAAATTTTCAACTCCCTGTGGATACGACAATCTTTTTATACTACATACGTCCGCCGTTTATTACAAAGAATAAACATCATTTTGGGGCGTGTACCAATTAGTTAAAACCACGACTTTATTTTCCTTTGGATTATAGAAATAACCCTCTTTAGTCCCTTTTGGATATCCTACAAATACATAAACTTCCAACCGTGCTTCCAACTTATTCGCATCCGTAAATAGGACATGAGCCGGACATCCCTATATTCAAATATGGTTTAAGGAAGTCCTTTTCCTTATCTACAACTCTAGAGGAGTTTTAGAAACCGATTTTGAAGGCACATTGTTCAAAAGATAACATGCGGTTTGTAATGTATATCCGCAAAATGACAAAGGCAATGATGAATAACTCATCATGGACCTGACCATATCCAACAAAGTCCTATTTCTTCTCTCATCCACACCATTCTACTGCAGAGTGCCCGGCGCAGTCAATTGGGATAAAATCTCGTTCTCTAATAAGTGTCTCAAGAACTCATCAGAAAGGTATTCACCACCTCGATCGGATTGAAGTGCCTTTATGGGTCCACCCAATTGCTTTTCCACTTTAGCTCGAAACTCCTTAAACTTGTCATAAGTTTCTCTTTTGTGGTGCATCAAGTACACATATCCATACCTTGAGTAATCGTCAATAAACATGACGAAGTACTCATATTTTCCTCGTGCCCTGATGTTCATAGATCCACAAACATCACTATACACAAGTTCTAGAACCCCTTTGACTCTATTGTCCTTAGACCCGAATGGTCTTTTGGTCATTTTACCCTCTAAATAGGATTCATATTGTGGTATAGATTCTACATTTAAGTGACTTAAATGTCCATTCCTTACCAACCTTTATATCCTATTCAAGCTAATATGACCTAATCATAAATGCCAATTATAAGTCTCATTAGAGTGAGAAGTCTTAAGTCTTTTAGAGTTATTATCATTAACCTAACTGTTCAGCAATGAGTCTATCTTAGGTTTAATAAAAAATAGGTTGTTTTACATCCATCCATTACAAATAAAAGATTTGTTTTTATGAATTACCACTTTGTTATTAAAATAACTGAATAGGAATCTTTAAATAAATAAGCTACAGATATCAAATTCCTTTTAAGTTTAGGAACATAAAAACAATCTCGCAAAACTAAACTCCTATAATTATCAAAATAAAGATGGACATCAACCACTGCTTCAGTCAACACCAAGGATCCATCGCCCATCTGAAACATGAAGTTTTCACGAAGTAAACTTCTTGTTTCCCAAAATCCCTCTAGAGAAATACAAATATGATTAGTTGCTCCATAATCTATGACCTATGTGTCACTTGATTCTTCAACTAAACAAGTTTCTAAAAGATTACACCAACCTCCTTTGAAAAAGAAGTCCTTGCAATTCTTCTTTATGTGCCCAACCTTTCTATTCTCAACCTTTGGCTTCCTTCAATTCCTTGGAATAGGATGGGAACTGGATGCACCTAAAAAGTTAACCTCTCGACTAGCAGGAGTTTCCCTTATTAGATTTTTAAACTCCTGTAACTGCTTTATCAACTCCGTTAAGGTCACATCTTGTCTATTGCTCAAATAAGCTCTACACAGGATGAACTCTTTTGATAGAGTCCGAAAAACCATAGTCATCTATCACTCAGAATCGATATAAGCTCCATGGGCTTGATCCTTAGCAAGGTAGCCCATGATCAACATCATATGCCCCTTCACAGTTGTCCCCAGTCTTTGCTTGTAGTTTAGAAGTTTCCGAAGTGTCCCTTGTCGTTTTGTTAGGGCCTGGCCTCTAAACATGTCTTCAAGATTGTCTAAGATCTGCTTAGCAATCTCATAATCTCCGTGTTAAGCCTGCAGCATGTTATTCAAGTTAGCCATAACATAACAACAGACTTGATCGTTAGCATCTATCCAGTGATGATATGCTTGGATTTGCTCATTAGTGGATTCCCCAATAGGTTTGGGAGGACACGGTGTGGCAAACACAAATGTCAGTTTCTCAAAGGATAAGATGATATTTAGGCTCCATTTCCAATCATTAAAATTCTCACCAGTTAATTAGTTCTTATCAAGTATCAAAGATAAACCGTTTTTAGACATTTTTAATCTACAATAAAGAATCATATACTAAACATAAGCAAACATATCATAACAGTTTAGTAAGATAACACAATCGTATAAAATATACAAATATGTTTATGTGTCAAAACTTTGAAATATCACAACCTTGCAACGATAATTCCCAACTCAGAATTCAACAAGCTCCTTGGGTAGTCTTGCCAAATTCAATCAGGAACACGGATGCCCTTCTAATTAATATATGCTATCCAAGACCCGTATGATCCAACATATATTAATAATAGTTTCTTTGGCCATTAATTTTATTAACATAGCTCCTAGGGGAGGTTAATAATAAAATCAACATAAGTGTATAACTATCGTTTCAATATTTTATCCATGCTTTACCATCACCACCTAGGGATGTGCAACTATAAATCATGCTAAAATACCTTATCCTCTTAGAGATCCAACCCGGTATGTGATGAAGTCCCTTCCTAGGGGTCAGAACCACCATGTGCTACTTATGGACGAATGATCAAGGCTGTAGGTCCTCTCTTCGAAAACCTTCTCCCACTCAATCTTTTGAAATCAAGGTTTCATGAACAATTTTTAATGAGCAACACTCTCAATTCTATATGATATGTTATTAATATACATGCCAAATCATATTATAATGCAGACAAGCAAAGCAATCTTGCAAAGCCATAAGTAAAAAAATAATTAATAACTGTAATATTATGGTTTCACCATAGAGAATAGAAAATGAAGATTACAAGAGAATAATCAAAACATATTATCGATTCTTCATCCTTAAATCATCAAATTGTATCCTTCTTCATATAATTTCTATCTTCAAGTCTTCAATCCCGCATGGATCCAAAACTCTATATTTTTGGTCATATCCAAATTTAATGTTTCTCAGAATTGTCCTAAAAATAAAATCAAAACTACACTGAAAAATGCACCTTTTTTGAAAAATTTATAGCTCTCTACCGACATGCTGATCTATGTGATTGACCTGCCGACCATAACCCTCTGGCCTATCAAACCTCACAGTCTGGCCTGCCGGTCATGATAGATCAGCCTACCAAACTAGAAAGTTACCAAAGCCAATAGATTTTTACCCCGCGGATGGCTTGTCGATCCTAGAGATTTAGCCTGTTGGTCTACAACCATCGGCCTGTAGAACATAAGGGTTCAGCCTGCCAAACAAGCAAAAATCACAACATCCAGAAAATACATCTTTTGTGTAGTTTTTTAATTTTATTTTTAACAATTCAAAAACATAAAATTAGAGACTTAAGAAATACCTGAGAACGCTATCATCCATCTTCTAGATCGATCTTCTAAATCCATATTCTCTGAATAATTATTTAATTACAAAATTCTTACAAATTTAAAATTAAATAATAATTCCTAAACGGAGATGATAGTCCGCCATGTAATTGCATGAAAAACCTATATGCATATTCTAACCTTTAAGGAACCATAACCAATATAAATTAATTAATTAATTAATAATTTCATTAACCATAATTAATTAATAAACATTCACCATATAATCCATGGCAACATATAAATATATAGAAACCCTAGAGTGCCAACTCTCTAAAAATTAAATTCAAGCATAGGAGAGATCAAGATCATATAATTTGTACATATAACATAATCACAAACTCGTAAAATTACGTAAAAACCATGGCTCTGATACCAATTGTTGGAAAAATATATATGATAGAATTTTTAATAAACTTTTTTATACTAGAGTATTTTCTAAATACAAGTTTGACACACTATATGTATAAATTAACCAAATCTTACTAACCTTGTTTGTCAAAAAGCTCCCGTAATCGTTGAAGAGAAAAGACGTTGTAGAAGGACGTCAACCAACTGGCCTTCTTTGCTATTCTCTATCCATAATTGGTGTGTGTGTAGGCACACTGGTACAGCTCTTCCACCTAGTGACTCTTCTTTCAACCAATTAAGAAAACTTAAAGCTATAATTCATGATGTGTGAACAATAGCTCACATGGAGTTTTAGAGTCTCACCATCGGAGTCTCACTCTTAATCTCTTAATAGATCTAAAAAATAATGAGTCTCACTTCTTTTTTATAGAGGTTGGCCTAGGGGTTAGTCCTTATAAGATAAGGCCTCAAAAATTTGAATTAGAATCAATATCTGATAAAATGCATGTAAAAATGCATGATCTATTTATCACACGGTCGGCAGGCTAAACTAGAAGATCGGTCTACCGACTTACTCCATCAGCAGGCCGAACTGGAAGATCGGCCTGCCGAACTAACGATAAATAATCCATGTAAATCTTTTATTTTCCAGTCAAGATTCTTAGGATAGAGCATCAGTTTTAATTCAAATAACCTAATAGAGAAGTTATCTGATTAAAACAGTCATATCTAGATAATCTCTAGGAAAATAAATATTCCTGATAATTCAACAAGTTTATCTTGAATTAATTTATTCAAAATTATTCCAACCGATAAACAGACATGAATTATCTGATCATGATAATTCAACAAATTTATCTTGAATTAATTTTTTACAAAATTAATTAAATCGATAAACATACATGAATTATCTGATCCTATCGAATTTTCAGCCAACTTGATAATTTGAGATAAGTCACCAATTATTAGAAAAGCATGTCGAATTATTAGAGGATTTATTATGAGCTAGTAAAGGGGACCTGATGGACCTATGTAGTTCAAGCTCCCGATAATTATGAAACTCAATATCCCAGATATACATTTCATAATTATCAACTCTAACACTACTCCACTAAAAGCTTAGAGTTGTACTCTCGAACTATATAGAATTACGAAGCCTGTATAGCTAAGTCTCCATGACATATCATAATGTGTCGTATTCCCATAGGGATTTCCATAATTGACTTAAGGATAAATTCTGTCTTACCTTCTCAATTATTTTTATCTTATGTTCTATTATTTCACCATCAAAAAACTTACCATCCAAAGACGGTATACCATTCAGTTACACCTATGTATCCAAATAGTTGCGTGCTCTAGTTTTTCAATTATATGATGACTCATATAAGAGGATATCAACTACTCCTAAAGAGGAGCTATGGATTCTATATCTCTAAATAATAGGTCTATGCTATCAAGATTTATACCTCCAATATACTGGCATGCATGCCAACATAAAATGTGGATGTCACCCTTTGGTACATCAAAAGATATAAGTCAAGACAACGGGCCCTCTGTTCATCTTAGGATTTAGATACAATACATATGATTGTCTAAAATGAATCAATTTCCTGAGACAGAATTATTAATCTAAATCAATTCACTTTATTTCCTAATCCAACATATCGTCACCTATGACAATGTGCTAATGTTTCTATTCATGGAGTCCACCTCTGATGGTTAAAACAAACCATCTCTCGTTAGGGATATAGCAACATAACAATCTTTATATGAATAAAGTGCCCAACTTTGTGCCTTCAATTACAGATCTTATGATTTAGACCATCAATTTGAGAATCGTGTCTTCCGCATAATCTGTCCATCATATGCCCAATTTATAAAGGTTTAGACCGACAATCTTGGACTTTTATTTTCTTAACATACATTCAACAAATATAAACATAAAAAGGACAATAATTTGGTATATGAATAATAAATAACTCTTTATTGATAAAAATATCTCCAAAAACATATTACATTTTTACTTCTTAGGGTATACATGTCCAATAGGTGTCACTTCGGCAGCATGTTTACCTCCTTAATTATGTGTTTTCACAATAAATACAAGCTCTCAAGCATAACTTAGGTCTTAAACCAATAATTTTGCTTACCGAATTTAAGTACATATAATCACATCAACGCTTCATTACACTTAAAAACTATATCTTTGAATCCTTAATCTTTCAATGATGAAACTTTAGTATTCCTTTTAAGATTCCTCCAAATACACTCAAAAATAAAATAAAGAGTTTAATAAGTCACTTAAAGTCTGAAAAGTCCTTAATTAGGACTCAAAAACCCGAACTCTAGAAATCATGTAGAATTAGAGTTTCTAAGGTATTCTAGCCATAAAATTTGTGTAAAATTCACATCATTATCCCATTGGCAACTTAAATCTCCTTATGGTATCATTGTGAAAGATTTTTATCATAGGCCCATTTATTCAACAAAACTTACTCTAAACCTTCCCGTTTAGCTTAAAAGTGTCTCTTTTCTTTGATTTTGTACCTTAAAACCAAACTAAGCCCCATAACTTACTTAATTTCTCATAATTTCATAAAAACAAAAAAATCATAATTTTCTTTGCATTTCTTAACTTACCAGATCCACCTTCAGGGAACCTTACCATTTAACAATACATAATACACAATCAAATACTTATTGCACCTTAAGCACTTAAAGCATATTATTACTATGATAAATGCATCACATTAGTCAATCAAACTCATGAATTAATTGCATAATATCATGAAAGCATGCAATCCATTGGCCAACAAATAAGTGAAAATTATTTGCATCATATTTAAGACCGTTATCTCCAAGACGCGTTTTGCACTTTGGAATTAGTGATCTCTTAATTTAGATCAAAAACACTTAATTCAAACGTTCTAAAATGTGTCCAAGCTCCAGCTTATTTAAATAAGAGATTAACCCTACTTTTGTTCAAATTCTTAATCCTTCTTTGATTCAAACTTACCCCACAAAATAAGATAGACTTAGAATCAAATCGGAATTTGAATTTAGCTCTAAAAATCTCTGGAATCTTTTTGTGGTTGAATTTGACATTTTCCTCAATTTCACTTTTATATTTCATGTGTGCTTTTTTTTTTTTTTTTTGGAATAAATACAAAGCCAACTATGCTAATTAAAAAACTGAACAATCTTCCTCTTTAGTATATTTGGTAAAACCCAAAGACAAATGCAACATACTAAGCAAATACATTTTCCAATTATTGAATTGAACTTTATTTCACTTACAGAGCTTTCATCTCCTAGTAGATCATTCTCTACATATTGACGATACATAGGCCTAGATACTTATGGACAGCTTCCCCCCCTCCCCCTTTTTCTTATTATTTTGTAATATTATATGTTATATTTGCATAAAAGAATCCAAGAAAACAGTCGTAACATAATTCAAAAGATTCAAGGCTAGGGTTGCATCATTCTCAAATATCCATTAAGTATATAATAATTTAGTGCATAAATAGACTTGGTTCATTCCTTAATGTATCCTATCATAGATTTTTTTTTTTTTTTCAGATTTCAACATTGAAAATGACAAATCTTAAATTTGAAAACACAACAAATCTGTGAAATGAATACTCATCTTAAATGCAATCCTAATCTAAAATGCCAAACCAAAATAAATTACATAATGCAAATGCCTAGAGCTTTTTTGAATGATTCAAAACATGTAACATCTAAAGCTTTGGTAAAAGTATCATCAAATTGTTTTTCTGTTGTAATATAGTTTAGAATAATAGCTTTGTTTTCAATTAATTCATGAAAAAGTGATATCTGATGTCAATATGCTTAATCTTGGAATATTATACTAGATTTTTAGAGACATCTATAACACTAGTGTTATCACAATAAACAGTCAAAATATCCTATATAATGTTGTAGTCCTCAAGCATTTACTTTATCAAAAGTAGTTGAATGCAACAACTACTAGCAACAATTAATGTACTCTGACTGCAATGGACAGTGAAATAGAATTTCGCTTCCTGTTGTACCAAGAGACTAAGTTGTTTCCCAGATAAAAGCAACCTCTAGTGGTGCTCTTCCCATCATCTGCATTACCCAATTAGCATCACTATAACTTGCAAGACTTGGCTTAGTGTCATTTATATACCAAATACCATAATCAGTATCCCAGTAACATATTTAGTAATACGTTTCACAGCAGGCAAGTGAGACTCCCTTGGATTTGCTTGCTGCATACTATAGACACCAACAGTAAAACAAATGTCAAGTCTACTTATAGTCAGATATAAAAGACTCCCATAATACTACGGCAAAGGCTAGGGTCAACCGAGACACCATTCTTATCTTTGATCAGTTTAATGTCAGTACCAATCGATGTCCTCATGTGTTTCGATGTTTTCAAACCAACTTTTTAACTAGGTTTTTAGAATACTTACTCTGTGAGATAAACATCACATACTTGCATTAATTCTCTAACCACACTCATCTCAAACTCCTTTCTCATATGATCAATAAATTTATTAATCCTTTCCTAGGAAGTAGGACCAAAGACAATATTATCAACTTAGATTTGGGTAATAATAATCCTAGATTTAAATATTGTAATGTACAAAATTTTATGTACTTCCCCTTTCTTATAACGTTTCTCAATCAAAAAATTTGTCAATCTCTTATACCGTACCCTAAGAGCTTGTTTTAACCCATATAATGTCTTCTTCAATGTGCACACATGATTAGGGTAGCGTAGATCCTCAAAACCTTTAGGTTGCTCTACAAATACTTCCTCATTCAACATCCCATTTAGAAAGGCACTTGTAACATTTATCTAATATAAATTAGAACATAACAAACAAGTTATGGCTAACAACAACCTAATAGATTCAAGCTTAGCTATGGGTGCAAATGTTTCATCAAAATCAATACCTTATATCTAGGTGTAACATTAAGCAACTAACCTAGCCTTATCCTAGTAATGTTACCAAACTCATCAATTTTATTTTTAAATATCCAGTTGTTACCAATCACATTAGAATTATTCGGCCTAGAAACTAAGGTCCACACATCATTCCTCATACATTGTTCTAATTCCTCTTGCACAGCACTAACCCAAAACTCATCAAGTAAAGCTTCTTTGATGTTTATAGGTTCAATTTGAGAGGTAAAAGAAACATATTTGACCATGTTATTATACCTTTTTCTCAGCCAATCTCTGGTACACATGCCATCTTTAAGTCTATTAATGATTGAGGCAATTGGATTATTCTTTTGCACCCATGAAGATGGAACTCTTTTGATAGAGTCAGTGATATCAACTGCCAGAGTATCCTTGATCTTGGTTTGCTGTAAATATGTACTTTCTAGATTTGTTATAGTTTCTGTTGCTACAGGTTGTACAATAGATTGGTCATCATCGTCCTTTTCATCCAAACCATTATTTTCAGCTTTGTTAGTAAAGCTGATAATTTCTTCCTCCTTTTATAGTCATCAAACAAAACAGAAACAGGTTCCATCATAGTTTGGGTTCTTAAATTGTAAATATGACAAACTCGACTATTATTAGAATAACATAAAAAACACCTTGATCACTCTTTGACCCAAACTTACCAAGTCTATCTTGATCGTTCAGAATGTAGCAAACAAGACAAAAAAAAATGAAAATATTTAAGGTTAGGTTTCTTACCTTTTCAAATCTCATATGGAGTTGTAACTGGCCTTAAATGGACTCCGTTGATGGTTTAGTAGGTAGTATTGACAACTTCGACCCCATAGACTCAACGTGGGTGTTTTAGAATTTAACATCAACCTGATCCCTCTCTAATAGCGTCCCGTTCTTTCTTCCAATAATACTGTTTCGTTGTGATGTTTTGGGTGCAGAAAACTCATGCCCAATACCGTACTCATTACAAAAATCAGCAAGAATAATATTTTCAACTTCTTTACCATGATCACTTCTTATTCTTACTATTTTATTAATATTTCAATCCTTTTCAGTTGTTAGTTTAATGCAAAAATTCTTAAAAACACCAAAAGTGTCAGATTTTTCTCTAATAAAATCACCCCATGTATAAAATCTAGAGAAATAATCTATACAAATAAAGACATACCGCTTAACAGAAGTTCTTTTAACCTGCATGGGACCTATAAGATCCATGTGAATCAACTCAAAAACTTTTGTTGTAGAAATCTATTGCAAGACTTTGTGCGATGATTTCAATTGCTTGCCTAGTTGGCGAGGACTACAAACGCTAGGCAGCTTTTTCTGAAGCTTGGGAACCCCACGAACAACACTTACACTCACAAGCTTACTTAAAGATTTATAATTCAAATGACCAAGTTTTTGAGGCCAAATCCTTTTATCATCTAAAGTAACATCGTGATAAGTGTGTAGATGTGACAAAATATAGCAATGGTTAGATAATCTAGATCCCTGTTAAAGACAATTATTTTTATCATCAAGAGCTTGGCCATTATTTTTAGTAAGTTTTAGAAAAAGATCCTGATCATACAGTTGACTTTTGCTAATTAAATTATCCTTGAGTCCTTCAACATGCAACACATTCTTAGGTTAGAAGACCTATCAAGATTAAGTGTTTCCTTGCCAAGAACAATACACTATCAGCACCTAATGACTGGACTCGGGCCTGTGTGCGCGAGTGCGTGCGGGCTGTGAGCAGCCAAGTTGAGAGTAAAGCATGATTACACATGGCTTGGTGGCAGATGAGTTTTGCATGGCATGGACGTGAAGACCAGCATGCAAAAGGAGGCAACGTGCATGGGAGTAAACATGCACACACGTGAGTCACTCAGAGTTAGTTGTAGCACATGATGGGAAGTTGAGGCACATGTCTTGGATAGACCAAGGCCTGACACGTGGCTTGGAGAGACCAGGCCCCAATGCACGTGGCAAGAGAACAGATGGCTAGGCGGTTATCTGACCCATGTGGCACGCGCTTGTGAGAAGCCAAGCGTACGCCATTGTTGCGCGTGTAGGTGCGGTTACAAGCAGTTATTTGGACCCGCAACTGTTACCCCAGATGGCTAAGTGAGACCAAAGACACGTGTCCCATTAGAATTGTAAGGCCTAGTGGCTGGGGCTGTCAGCCAACACGTGTTGCCTAGTTTTGTTTATTTATAGCCACGGATGGCTAAGGCTGAGGACACGATTTTGTGAGTGTGTGATCCCAGCAAACAATTGTTGTATTCCTTTTATGCGAGATAATAAAGGGTTGAGAGAATTTTCCCGTACTTGGGTGTGTTTCTGTTTCCTTTGATTCGAAGTGTGTGCGAGTTGGCTGGCTGAGTGAGGAACTTAGCTCCATCACTGGTGAAAAATTCATGAGAGAATTGAGACCCCGTGACACACCGAAAGTTACATGACCATGAGAGCAACTTGTGTAGTCAGTCAGCATTGCTTGATCACCTATTATATGCCTCGAGCAACCATTATCAAAATACCAAGAATTAATAGCATATGCTTTAAAAGAAGCATAAGCAACAGAGCACCTTAAATCAACTTTCCTAATCCAAATTTTTCAAAAAAATTATTGGTGGGATCAAATTCAAATCTGTCGCAAAATCTGTTGCAACATATTTGAATTTAAATTTTAAAACTATTATCTCCAAGATGCATTTTGCATTCTAGAACTCGTTATCTCCTATTCTTAATCAGAGATACTTCATTTAAACTTTTCAAAACGTGTTCAAGCTCTAGCTTCCTTAAATTAGAGATAAATCCTACTTTTATTTAAATTCTTAACCCTTCTTTAATTCAAACTTACTCCACAAAATAAAATAGACTTAAAATCAGAGTAGAATTAGAATCTGGCTTCAAAAATCTCTCAAAAATATCTAGAACAACTATGGAACCTTCTATTGTTAGAACCCCTAGATTTGACATTTTTTCCCTCATATTTCATGTTTATATTTCACTTTCTTATGGATAATTACAAAGTCAATTTTGCCAACTCGGAAAAGCTAATAACATTGACTTCCCCAAGCTAATTTGTATTATTTTCTCACTTTTTATTTATTTAGCACCCTTTTTCCTAATTTTTTTTTATAGCGGCAAACATGGGTTCCACTATAATTTTTAAAATTTAGAATTTTTTCCTACTCTTTTTCTTACATTACCTCCTAATTTTTATTAATTTCAAATTGTATGCAAATAATTTTGAAAAACTCTTTTGTACTCTTAGTTTTCACATTTAATTATACCTTATTATTTCAATTTTTTTAACTTGTATGTATGATTTTAAATATAAAAACCTGAATAAACAAGTATGATCATCGAGTACTACTTATGTTTATATATTTAAAAATTAAGGAAAAAAAGGATCTACAGATATTAATAGAAAAGAAAAATAAAGAGACAAATACTAAAAAAAATCTATGAGATTTTTATTATTTATTGCACTATTCATTTAGTTTACAATTTTTGTTTTACTAAAGCTCGCTGAACAAATTTTCTAGTGTTGTCACTGAACCTGATAATAATAAAGAAAATTTTGTGATAAGAATAAGTATGCATTTTTTTAAAGTTTTTTGGGAAAAAAAAAGTATGTGCGATTCTTTTTTATTACTATCAGATTATAGCACATTGCAACGATTAAAAAGAAATATATGCCATCTAACTGTAAAGAATTTGATGATTCAGAAATAGTCATTACCTATAGGCTTTTTTCATGTTTACCGCAATTTCACTAACAAAGTTAGGGTAAGTGTTAACTAGCCGAAAAAAAAAAAATAAGGAAAATTCTGTTGAGAGAGAACATTTATGAATGTGAAATTATTTCATAATAAATACTATTAAAAAAAATACCCAAGATTAAAAAAATGCCTATTTGACAGAACCTTCTAGAAATTTGATAACCTGATTAAACTGGTGTACAGGATAAAGGTTTTCTAAGAATTTAATATCCTCTCCATGTCTCTGGAAATTATGCTACACTCTTAAGTGTCCTATTTAGAGCTTTGGAAATTATAGTTATTTCAATGGTGTCAACTTGGATACCTTTCCTCAATTTAGTCATTGAATGGAATTAGTCTCTTAGAATTTGTGAATTGAATACATTATTACGTTGGAACTTCAAACCCTTGCTAATTAGTTCATTGTCGCTGTGGCTTAAACTACTAGTTTATACTAGCCATGAAGAAGAGGATGGTTCACAATTAGCTGTTTATCATAGCCTCATTCAGATGTCCTGACCGGCCAATGGGTCGTGCAGCATCGGACTCATGGTGTTGTGAGTGAAATCGACCCCATTTTTTATACTAGAATTTAGTCATGTCCTTTGCAATTTCCATTCCATTGACAGGTCCCTAGATTTCAACTATATATGGTGGTGATGAGGGACGAAGGAAGACCAATTGACCATTAGGGGGGAAAAAGTGTTTAACATGCTTTAAAACATAGGAAGAGATTTTGCAGTTGCTATCATGCAAAAGTTCTTGTGCTTGTTGACCACTTACCAAGCTTATAAGAACCTACAGGGGCAGGAGAAACACTTGGAAAGTATTACCATAACTGTCACAACAACAATAATGAAGGTAACAAAATTTTCAAGGACTGAAACTAGGGACATGCATCAAAATTTTCAAAGCGTCGTCGGGTGTATTTCTTACATGGGGAAGCAGAATAAGTTGGAATATAACTGTTGCAACTGATAAACAACAAAGCTCAAGATCAAAAAATTGCTCGGAAACACAGCAGACTTGTGTCCTACACTGCATGGATTACTGCTTCCACTGTAGCACCCTTTCTTCTGCTTGATTCCCAGACCATGATTTTCAAGAACAAATGTGGAGTTTGTCCGTCCGCTGCTGAACAGAACACACCAAAAGAAAGGCGCTTTATGGACTCCAACCATGCCTACTCCCACCTCCGAGTGCGACTTATTACTAAGAATAGATAAGGCACTCTTGTCTCGGACAAGAACGTTTGAGAAGGCTAGCGATGGCTCGAGATACTTTGATCGACAACCAACAATGCGGCCAGTGATGGTGCCAAAAGTGGGAAGCTCTACGCCGCAGTTTGGAGCGAATATTTCAGTGAAGTCATCTTCTGAAGGTTTGCAGTTAACAGTGTTGTTAATAGAGCAGTTGCTCTTACAGAATTCAACAAATTGCAAGGCCATGCAACCAAGTCCGGGGCTGTCGTTTAGTTTGCCAAGCTTATGGGCTGTTCGGTTATTGTTGATCATGTTGACAAGATCGTTTGCAGGGTTTCCTGTGGAACAAGCAGCATGTAATAACCTAACATTAGAAGAAGTTTACATGTGAGAATGCTTGAACTTCTTGCTCAGTTCAGAAAGTCCTAACACTACATATCCTTTTCTCATTATGCATTTCTTTCTGAAAAGAACGGGGAAAACGATACAAGTTGTCTACTTCTATACGGGGATGTCAAAATATGCAAAAAAAAGTATTGAACACATGCAATCCCTTACTCAACAATCAAAAGAAAGTTCAATCATAACCACATTGACGAAAATTATCAAGAGACAACTGAATGTTTGGCAGGTCATTCCCTTCTACTTTTTGGGTCTACTCAATACGGAACTTTAAGAGTTGGACTTGGCTACAAAAAATACGGCAAGTTTCCTCAAACGGGAAACAAAGCTAAAGCTTAAGGCAGTTTGTTATTGCTTTCTGAGGTCCCAGAAGTGCTTTGCACACATAACGCGATGCAAGTAGCATGTTTGGAAAAAGTGCTTAAAAGTAGTTCGTGCAAGCACTAATGCACTTCTAGTAATTTGAAAAAAAAAAATAGAATATTTAACTCAACTTTACTTGTTGAGTAAAAATTACAACAATCCCAAACTAAATATTAGATACTAAAGAATGTCAAAAGAAGATCTTGTTTTCAAGGCTACACTATGGAGTTACTATCCAAAGTAAAGAGTTTGAAAGTCAGTTCCACTAATCAATCTTAAGACAGCATTTCATCAGTGTGAGAAGTAAGTCATCTATCATAGACTATTAATTGAGCAGAACAAAAGTATCAATTTTTTTCTTTTTTTTGAAATGGCTTCATAAGTATCTTGCTGCTCATAATAGATTCTCATGTCTCCATCGAAGGAAGGCAACTAAAATGAGGTTCTAAATTTCTATTCATTCTGTAGAAAGGCTCACCATTAGCAGAGTTTGAGGCTGAAACCATTAAAACATATATTAATTTACATGGCCAACTAAAACTAGTGTACTACATTTGAACCGTTTAAATGGGGAAGAAAAGCTACATTTTGATGGATCCTACAGTTAAACCATAATATCAATAATCAAAAATTGCTTATTCTAAAGGTGAATATAGTAGCTTCTATTTGTGCAAATGTGGTATCTTTCAATCTATACCTTGGTTTATTTACTAACTTGTTAGAAAGTGAGAGTATAATGGAAATGAGCTCTTCAAAACACAACGATAGAGGATTCAAATTTATTTGTACCAACCTCCAATCTAGGGACAAAAATGTATATGTGTTTCAACTTGCTGGAGATTAATTAACGAAAGAAAGAAATTACAAAGGATATATAACGTTCCTCTATGTTTGGAAATAATGGGATTATATAAAAAGTTCATAGAAAGCAATGGAAATTAATTTTCCTTAACAACAGCCCTATTAAGGATAAATTTCTTAGATAACATACTAGAAAATATGTGTTTTGAAGTTTTAGCATCATCTAGAGAGAACACAGGGAGAAAAAAAATGGAAGAAAAAAAAATCAGTGAGTATATTCAAGAGTACCATGGTCCTGGGAGCAAACAAGAGCTGCAAGCAATAATTGACAAAATAATAGCCAACAACAGCAACAAAGCTTCTTCCACATAGTCACTAAATTCACAACCAAAATGTCAGAAAGATAAAAGGGTATTTGATCTACAAGGAGAAAAGGAGAAGAAAAAGGGAAAGAAAACCAGATTTAGGAAAAGGGTTTTGGCCGTGTTTAAACAGAAGCAATGAGGGAGGTGAGAATTGAGAACTAGAAAAGGAAAGAAAAAAAATTCAAGGGAAAGTGTAGGGAGGAAAAGTGCTTTACTACTGATGATGAATGGTTGCAGAGTTCAAGGACAAAAGAATATGTGGTGGTGGTCCCTGTCAGCCGTTTGTGTGTGTTGTCTTTGGGTTTCTTTTCCATAAAAAACGGAGCAAATTTCAACACTGAGAACAAACTGGAAGCGTCTTTTGACAACAAGGTTGAAACATTTTAACTTCATAGTCGCTCTAAAATTCACTATCAATACATAATATAATGAAAACTTATATTATCATTTTGTCTTTACATTGTGTATTCATAAATTATGAAGAAACACTCATTTGAAATTTATGTCAAGTCTCTCTGCATGGTTAAATTGGAACAAAATAATGCAATTTCTCATATTTATTTTTACTAAACATTATTAAAAACATTTATCTCATTTGAGTCCCTTAAATTATACATCAACTCTTATTTCAATACTTACTTTTAAAATGTCTTAAAAGTTAAAACGAGTTTTTAATTTATATACTTGACACAACACTACATGTGGCTGCATATGGTGGTTGGATTAAGAACTCTGCTCTAAGATGACCTACTAAAAGGAAAAACGCCTAAGAGTAAGAGGGATAATGTCAAGATGGGTCAGGCTTGGTGGGCTAGCATGGGCATTACACGACACGACACGATTATTAAATGGGCTTAGCTTAGCAAGACGTAATTTTTGGGCACTAATCATTTTAAGAGCACGTCACGCTATGAGCACGCACAAGCACAATAAGCGGTATGATAATGGCATGATATTATTGCTCTTTTATTATGTACTTTTAATAATTTTCTTATAAGAATTATAATATATTATATTTTCCTAAACAAGATTTTATCCTATTTAAATTTTTCTAAATTTTACTTTATTATAAGTTTAGTATTAACTATGCCTAATACCTATGTTTCTTGTTTACCTATAGGTTTGTTATCGAACATGATTAAAGCATGAGCACACTAAGGGCTTGGCACATATATAAACAAGCCCCCGGTTGGGCTTGATGCCATAAATAAGAAACAAGTACAGCCCAATACGACACGATAATAAATGGGCTAACCCAAGCATAATACAAAGCAAGTTTAGGCCCAATTTAAATGTGTTAAGTTAGGCCAAGCTAGGTCAGACTAGCATATTTGATATGTCTATGGGTTTTTTCTTCATTTTCTTGATTTTATTAGTCTCTGTAGCTGTATTAATCTGAAGCTTTTATTTTTTTTTATTTTTTTCATTTTTTTAATAAACTAGATTGGAGGGTTTCAATAATCCATTCTTTACTCATTTTTTTTAGTAAATCCACTCTTTACATTTACATTTTAAAAAAAAAAAGGGTGAACAGATACTAAACAAATCAATGGTGAAACAAATAGTCATGCTTTAAAAATGTAGCGCCTGCAGGACGCATTTACAAACCAATGAAATATACTTTTCTCTTGAATGCAAAATCCAACATGTTACAAAACAAACAAAAATTTCTGATCACAAAAAAAAAAAAAAAAAAACACCTCAAAAGATATTGGTGGTCTCACCAATAAGAATCTTATATCTGATTCAATCACAACAAAAAAACTTGTCAAGCAAACAAAAAAAACTATGTTTGTAAAAATTGAAAAATGGGAATTATATCTAACAACCGCTTTTCCATTTAGGTTTGGAATACTTTCAGGCGTTATCATCTTTTTGGTGGCTGAAGATCAAGTTCAAGTTCCTTGTATGAAGTCTCCATATTATCAACGAGGTGCCTGTTGAGGGCACTCTGCTGCTTGAGTTAGTGTACTAATATGAGGACCAAGCGAAGAGGTAGAGTGTATGTGTTGGAAAATAGTATGCAGCGGAATTTTAAAAATTTTTTAACATCAGAGTATTTTTCAAAACACAAGTTTGACATGCTATATGCATAAATTAACCAAATCTTACGAACTTTGTGTGGCGAAAAGCTCCTACAATCCATGTAGAGAAGAACGTTCTAGAAGGGCCTCAACCAACTGGCATTTTTTGCTATTCTCTATTCATGATCCGAGTGCGTATGGGTGCACATCGTACAGCTTTTCCCCAGTGACTCTTCTTCCAACCAATTGAGAAAACCCAAAGTTAGTATTCGTGATTTATGAACAAGAGCTCTCAAGGAGTTTTAAAGTCTCACCAGAAAAGAGTCTCACTCTTAATCTCTCAACCGATCTAATTAACAATGAGTCTCGCTCTCCTTTTTATAAAGGTTGGGCCTAGGAGTCAGTCCTTATCAAATAAGACCTCAAAAATTTGAATTAGAATCAATATCTAATAAAATCTACCGAACTGGTAGATCGGCTTGCCAAACTTACTCCATCGGCAGGCCGAATTGGAAAATTAGCTTGCCAAACTTATGATATTTGATCCTACGAATCTTTATTTCCCACCCGAGATTCTAAGAATAGAGCCTCAGTTTTAATTCAAACAACTTAATAGAGAATTTATCTGATTAAAACAATCATATCTAGATAATCTATAAGAAAATAAATATTCTTGAAATTCAACAAGTTTATCTTGAATTAATTAATTCAAAATTAATCCAACCGATAAACATAAATGAATTATCTAATGATACGAACCCCACCAAGAACTGACGCAACCCTAACTAAAATTGGTTTCCAAGATCAAAATTCCTAACCAGTTTTGAATGGAACCGTGGCCCGATGCCTAACAAGAAGCACGAACCTTGGTATGTGAGGACACCACAATCAGCTATGGATGGACTGATTGATAAGTCTATGAACACCACAAAATTTTCTGATAAGTTTGATTAGTTCATTTAGGAACCGAAGAGAATTAAACCTCAAATTGTGTGTTAAAACTTATTCTCCATTGAATGAATTTCGTTACATCATATAGTGGTTCCCCTATGCGAATTTCAGCTCCTAATTGCCCATGGAATTTCGGGCAAATCAATTACCAAAAACGTCTAATCTAAAGCAAATAAGGAAAGTTCTCTTAATGGCTTAAAAGCCTTACAATAATAGAAATAAAACAAACGCAAAAAGGAAACTAGACATTAAAAGGTAAATAACTGATTCTTCTCGCCACGTGTCGCCTCAAAACAGGAAAGTAATTGAAATGGAAATTACTCGTTCCCTTTTAGAGCTTGAATCAAGCATTTGTTGGTCTGGATGTCACATGCAATTCCCTCAATGGGCCTCCATGCAATAGCTTAAGCCCAAGTTGCTTGAATCAGCCCAATAAGCGTTTCTTTGAACTTCTTCGCACGAGCTCTCGTAACCGGACCAATGGGAACTTGAATTGGATCTGAATATGTCTCATCCCACGTGCTCTTGCTTGTGCTAATGATGTCCTCATCATTCCCCTCCTCTTGAGAGGGATTTGTCCTCAAATCGTCGCCTGTATAAAAAGGACTTGGGTCAGAAACATTAAAGGAGGCACTTACACCATACTCACCTAGCAAGTCTAGCTTGTATGCATTATCATTGATCCTTTCAAGAATTTGAAAAGGACCGTCCCCTCTAGGCAGCAGCTTGGATTTCCTATGTTCCGAAAACCGTTCCTTGCATAAGTGTAACCACACCCAATCATCGGGCTCGAAGACGAGCTTGTGACGCCCTTTGTTGGCTTGTTCAGCATATTGTTTAGTTCTTTGCTCGATGTTGAGTCTTGCCTTCTCGTGTATCTGCTTAACAAGGTCAACTTTTCTTTTTCCATCTAAATTCACATGCTCAGACAAAGGTAATGGCATTAAATCCAAATGAGTTAAAGGATTAAAACCATAAACAATTTCAAACGGTGAAAATTGAGTAGTAGAATGAACAGATCGATTATAAGCAAACTCAACATGTGGTAAACACTCCTCCCATGTTTTGATGTTCTTTTTAATGATAGCCCGCAACAAAGTAGACAAGGTTCTATTCGCAACTTTTGTTTGACCATCGGTTTGAGGGTGACAAGTAGTCGAAAACAATAGCTTAGTCCCTAACTTAGCCCACAAAGTCTTCCAAAAGTAGCTTAAGAACTTGGCGTCCCTATCGGAAACAATTGTCCTAGGCATACCATGAAGTCTCACAATTTCCCTAAAGAACAAATCAGCAACATTGGAAGCATCATCTGTCTTGTGGCATGGAATAAAATGGGCCATCTTGGAAAACCTATCCACGACCACAAATATCGAGTCCCTTCCCCATTTAGACCTAGGCAAACCTAACACAAAATCCATCGAGATATCAATCCAGGGTTCACTAGGTATTGGTAAAGGGGTGTACAAACCATGGGGCTGCACTTTTGATTTAGCCTGCCTACAAGTTACACATCTACCACAAAGCCTCTCAACATCTCGTTTCATATGTGGCCAATAGAAGTGTTCTTATAACACAGCCAAAGTCTTCATTACTCCAAAATGTCCCATCAATCCTCCCCCATTGGATTTTCTCACTAGCAAATCTCTTAATGAACAATTAGGCACACACAATTTATTCTCCCGAAACAAGTATCCCTCATGCCTAAAGTACTTACCACTAGCAAATCTCTCACAAGCTTGATACTCAGTACTAAAGTCACGGTCGTCAGCATATAACTCTTTAATATGTTCAAAACCCAGTAGTTTAGCATTAAGAGTTGAGATTAAGACATACCTGCGAGAAAGTGCATCGACAACGATGTTTTTCTTACCTTACTTGTAGCGAATGACATACGAAAATGTCTCTATGAATTCCACCCAACGAGCATGCCTCTTGTTCAGCTTGTGTTGGCCCTTCAAGTGTTTCAAAGACTCATGATCAGTGTGAATCACGAACTCCTTAGGCCATAGGTAGTGCTGCCACATCTCTAATGCCCGAACCAATGAATACATCTCTTTATCATAAGTTGGGTAATTAAGAGTTGCCCCATTCAGCTTCTCACTAAACTATGCTACTGGTCTCCCTTCCTGCATTAAAACAGCACCAATTCCAACACCTAAAGCATCACATTCAATCTCAAAAGTTTTGGAAAAATTAGGTAAAGATAACAATAGAGCATTAGTCAACTTCTCCTTGATTAACTGAAATGCCTTTTCTTGCTCTTCTCCCCATCTAAACCCAACGTTTTTCTTGATCACTTCAGTTAGTGGTGCGGCTATAGTACTGAAATCTTTCACAAACCGTCGGTAGAAACTAGCAAGTCTATGAAAACTCTGTACATTTCCCACACTAGTTGGACTCGGCCACTCCTGGATGGCTCGCACTTTTTCTTCATCAAACTGTATACCTTGAGCACTAACAACAAAACCAAGAAACACAAGCGTATCTGTGCAAAAGGTACACTTCTTGAGGTTAGCATACAACTTCTCCTTTCTATGAACATCCAAAACAGATTTTAAATGCACTACATGTTGGTCCATGTCTTTGCTATAAATGAGTATATCATCAAAATACACAACAACAAACCTGCCAATAAATGCACGTAATACATGATTCATTAAACGCATAAATGTACTTGGAGCATTAGTTAAACCAAATGGCATTACTAACCACTCATATAGTCCATATTTTGTCTTAAAGGCAGTTTTCCGTTCATCACCCTCTTTCATGCGTATTTGATGGTATCCACTTTTCAAATCAATTTTTGAGAACACAGAAGCACCATGTAGTTCATCTAACATATCATCTAGACAAGGAATAGGATGGCGATACTTTACTGTGATATTGTTAATGGTTCTGCAATCTATGCACATCCTCCATGTCCCATCCTTCTTAGGCACAAGTAAGACTGGAACGGCGTACGGGCTCATACTTTCTCTCACGTACCCCTTTTTCATCAACTCATTGACCTGCCTTTGAAACTCTTTTGTCTCCTCGGAGTTGCTTCTATAAGCTGGTCTGTTTGGAATGAAAGTGCCAGGTATAAAATCAATCTGATGTTCTATTCCCCACATTGGTGGCAAACCATCAAGCACCTCATCTAGAAATACATCCTCGAATTCCTGCAACAGAGAAACAACAGAACTAGGCAATGCAGGGTCAAGTTCTTTAGTGTTTAAAAGCGCCTCTTTGTACAAAAGTACAATCATTGGCTGATTTGAATACAAGGCCCTTTTTAATTTCACTGCCTCTCGCATAGAAGTTTGTTTTTCTCTCTGCTTTTCTCTTATTGGCTGATTGTGAATTCTTTTCAGCCCTCTCAATTTTCTCTCCCTTGCTCTCTTTGCTCTCCTTTTTCTCGGCCATCTCTTCCTTTTTTCTCTCACTGGCCAAACTCTCTCTCTGCACTCCCACTCTTGATTTTTCTTCGCTCTTTATTTTTTTATCACTTTCTCTTTGTAAGCTCACTTGGTCTTCATAGACCTGTTTTGATGTTAACGGAACAAGAGTGATCGTTTTTTGATTGTGAACAAATGAGTACTTGTTGGTGAAACCATCATGTTTAACTCATCGATCAAATTGCCATGGTCTGCCTAATAACAAGTGCCCCACTTGCATCGGAACCACATCGCACAAAACTTCATCTTCATATCTTCCAATGCGAAAAGAAACTAACACTTGTTTATGCACCTTTACCTCACCATTATCATTTAACCATTACAATTTATATGGTCGAGGATGCTTAATTGTTGGCAGCCCTAACTTCTCTATCATGGTTGTGCTAGCAACATTAGTACAACTCTCACCATCAATAATCACACTACATACCTTGTTTTGGACGTGGCACCTAGTGTGGAAGATGTTTTCCTGTTGCACCTCTTCATCTTCTTCTTTGGCTTGCACACTTAAAGCTCTCCTTGTAACCAACAATTCTCTTTGTACAGCGCACTCTTCATTGTCAGCATCCTCTAATGAAGGCATAGAATCATTGTCCGAATTCTCATCGGTTTCAATCTCTCTATTGTCCCGCATTACCATAGCTCGTTTGTTTGGACATTGGCTTGCTATGTGACCCCTGCCTTGACATTTAAAACATTTAATATCATGATTTCGAGTAGTGGAAGAATCGAATTTACCTTGACTCCCATGGCTGGCCACCTCTTGTTTTTGCTCGGTCTTTGGCTTGGTGTTGGGCTGCTTCTAATCCTTCTTCCATTGGTTCATTTTCCAAGCGGATGTACTCGGGTTTTGGCTAGGACGTGTGTTACTGCCCCTCCTCATAAGTTGATTCTCAATTTTGATAGCCATGTGCACCATGTACTCCAACTCTACATAATGTTGTAACTCAACGGCATTGTGAATATCTCGGTTCAAACCCGCCAAAAACCTTGCCATTGTACCCTCCCATTCCTCCTCTATATTTGCCCAAATCATCATAACCTCCATCTCCTTATAGTACTCCTCTACACTCCGGTTGCCTTGCTTAAGATTTTGAGGTTTGTTGTACAACTCCCGGTAGTAGTAAGTTGGTACAAATCGCTTCCTCATCACGGTCTTCATCTCTTCCCATGACTCAATAGGTCGCTCTCTATTTCATCTCCTGTTTATAATAAGCTGATCCCACCAAGTAATAGCATAATCAGAAAATTCAATTACAGCCAATTTTACCTTCTTTGCCTCGGAATAGTTTTGGCAGTTAAAGAAGAACTCCATTTTCTTCTCCCATTCTAGGTATGCTTCTAGATTGGATTTGCCTTGAAATGATGGTATCTTCATTTTTATGCCTCTCAAACTATCATTTTCCCGGTTCCTAACTCCTCTATCCCATCCAAATCTTCGGTGACTACCCGTTGAATCTTCTCCTTCGTCAAACTCTTCCCCAGCAATCCTGTAGTAGTCATCAACCTCTCCTCTAACCAGAACCTTTTCCCACCTACGCGCATGGGGAACATGTTGTGGCTGTTCCATACGTGCGTTTTCTATCTGATCTATCCTCTCATGAAGCTGTCCTAACTCTCCCCTCAACAATCGCCTCATCTCCCCCATCATCGCTTCCATAAGAAGTTTTAGGTCTGCTGCACCCGAGGTACCCTCAATAGTGTTCTTGCTGTTGTTTGACAATTTTTTTTTTTGCAAAACAAAATAAGAAACAATGCAAAGGACCTTACCACACTCCCTTACGTGTTTCACTTGTGAAATGGTTCACTCAATTTCACTAGTGTTTACACTCAATACTTTTGGCTTTTGTCCACTCTAATGCTCTCGCCTCTTTGTCTTTTTCCACTCATTAATACTCACTCAGTTCCTATAAAACTAGTCAAATCAATATATAAATTTCCTTGACAATTCACAAATAGATTACCGAGGAAGCTCAAATTAGAAACAAGACTATAACAGGAACAGATAATTTAGGCTTTTAGAAATCACACCCAAAAGGAACAAAATTTGACGAAAAATTTTTGGTCTATGTAGGGAATTCAATTTTGGGTTCCTTGAACGATGAATAACAAGAATCTGAAAAAAAAAAAAATTAAGGAAGGTTTCTAGACTTTTTTTTTTTTGGATCCTCCTTTTTTTCTTCTTTTCGTTTTTTTGTTCTTTCCTTTGTTTCTTTTCTTTTCGGATTTTTTTTTTAAACCGACTTTGATAATGGAAATCAAAACTAACGAATAACTGAAACAAACATAAACTAAGAGAATGGATAAGCAAAACCTGATTAGAACCTAGCTCTGATTATCAAATGATACGAACCCCACCAAGAACTGACGCGACCCTAACCAAAATTGGTTTCCAAGATCAAAATTCCTAACCAGTTTTGAATGGAACCGCGGCCCGATGCCTAACAAGAAGCACGGACCTTGGTATGTGAGGATGCCACAATCAGCTATGGATGGACTAATTGATAAGTCTATAAATGCCATGAAATTTTTTGATAAGTTCGATTAGTTCATTTATGAACCGAAGAGAATTGAACCTCAAATTATGTGTTAAAACTTATTCTACAATGAATGAATTTCGTTACATTATATAGTGGTTCCCCTATGCGAATTTCAGCTCCTAATTGCCCATGGAATTTCGAGCAAATCAATTACCAAAAACATCTAATCTAAAGCAAATAAGGAAAGTTCCCTTAATGGCTTAAAAGCCTTACAATAATAGAAATAAAACAAACGCAAAAAGGAAACTAGACATTAAAAGGTAAATAACTGATTCTTCTCGCCACGTGTCGCCTCAAAATAGGAAAGTAATTGAAATGGAAATTACTCATTCCCTTCTAGAGCTTGAATCAAGCATTTGTTGGTCTAGATGTCACATGCAATTCCCTCAATAGGCCTCCATGCAATAGCTTGAGCCCAAGTTGCTTGAATCAGCCCAATAAGCATTTCTTTGAACTTCTTTGCATGAGCTCTCGTAACCAGACCAATGGGAACTTGAATTGGATCTGAATATGTCTCATCCCACGTGCTCTTGCTTGTGCTAACGATGTCCTCATCATTATCTAATCCTGATAATTTAACAAGTTTATCTTGAATTAATTCAACCGATAAACAGACATGAATTATCTGATCCTATCAAAAGCTAATTTGATAATTTGACACAAATCACTAATTATTGGACAAGCACGCTGTATCATTATAGGATCTATTATGAGCTAGCAAAGGGAACCTGATGGACCTATATAGTTCAAGCTCCTGATAATTAAGAAACCCAATATCCCAAATATACATTTCATAATTATCAACTCTAACGCTACTCCATAAAAAGTTTAGAGTTGCACTCTCGAACTATATAGAATTATGAAGCCTTTATAGCTAAGTCTCTATGACATATCATAATCTATCATATCCCTATAGGATTATCCATAATCGGCTTAAAGATAAATTTTGTCTTACCTTCTTCATTATTTTTATCTTACGTTTCATTATCTCACCATCGAAAAACTTACCATGCAAATACGGTATACCATTTGGTTACACCTATGTATCCAAATGGTTGAGTGCTTCAGTTTTTTAATTACATGATAATGCATATAAAAGGATATCAACTACTCCTGAAGAGGAGCTATGGATTCCATATCTATGAAAAACAAGTCTACGCTATCAAGAGTCATGCCTCCGACGTACCGATATACATACCAAGAAAAAATGTGGATGTCACCCTTTGGTAAGTCAAGATGACAGGCCCATTATTCATCTCAAGATTAAGATACAATACATATGATTATCTAAGGTAAATCAATTTGCTAAGAGAAAATTATTAATCCAAATCAATTCACTTTATGTCACAATCCAACACATCGTCACCTAAGACAATGGGCCAATGTTTCTATTCGCGGAGTCCACCTCCGATAGCCAAGACAAACCATCTCCCAATAAGGATATAGACAACATATCAATCTTTACATGAATAAAGCGCCTAACTTTATTCCTTTGATTGCTGATCTTATGATTTAGACCATCACCTTTAGAATTATGTCTTTTACATAATCTGTCCATCATATGCCTGATTCTAAAGGTTTAGACCGACAATCTTTGACTTTTGTTTACTTATCATACATGCAACAAATATAAACGTAAAGAGGACAAGATTTGGTATATAAATAATAAATAAATTCTTTATTGATAAAAATGTCTCCAAAAACATATTACATTTTTACTCCTTAAGGTATACACGTCTAACAGTATACAAGGTAAAAATATGCATAGTTGGGTTAATAATATTGGCATTTATAAAATACTCTAGAAGCCGGTAATAATGGAGCTGACCTAATACTTGACAGACCTAGAGGTATAACCATTGTAGGAATTGCAGATCTTGTGCTATGCGTCCCACATTCCAACAAATTAGGAGCCCTATCATTAGAATTTGGAAAAGGTGCCACACAGAGATCCCATTTGGACTTTCCTCAAAAGGCATTGGTTGTGTGGACACTCATCTGTCTCGATAACTTGGTACCAAGAAGACCTTGTTATTGTTAGTGAGCAAACGAGAGATGACCCTTGCAGTGGCCAAATGTCGTATTTTACTCAGCTTGTTCGACTATCCCTATTAGTTTGTTGAACTTATTAAGTTATAGAGACTAATTTAATGCCTCAATGATTTATCACCTTATACAAAGGATTATGGGGATCGAGTCATGCCCATAAGAAGGAATGCTGCAACATTGGAGTTTTAAAGATCATCTCTTAGGTCACAATGCGTCAACACTGCCATGCCCACTATGCACGACCATGGCGCTGGGTCGAGAATTTCTAAAGTTCTTACAGTGTTTAGCATTGCAACGTTAAAAGGCTGAGGCCTTGATTACCAATCGCAAGTTAGATTTATTTTTGAAAACTGTTATTTTCTTTTGAGTAGTCCTATATATATATATATATATATATATATATATATATATATATATATATGCAGAAAGACATAGAAAGAGAATGTGTGTAATCTTTCTTGTAAAATTCTTCATCATATAAAGAGTTTCTACGTGCTAAAAATAGATGTAGCTCTCACATTGAAAATGAACTACTAAAAATTTTATATGTTCTTATTTATTTTTTATTTTGTTTTTTTTTTTGTTTTCGGTAGAATTAGGATGCGTAAGTTCTAACAGAACTAGCAAACAAGACTCTTAACATTTTCCTCTAATTCAAAAGCTGATCAAATTAGAGTTATGCTCCAATTCGCATCATTGAGAAATTAAAACGAAAGAGTTGTTTTATAAGTGTGACTACGCAGCATCTCCATCCGTGTAACTCATTTCCCTCTCTAATTAGACCTATAAAATGACATTCATTTTAATACATAGGATCAGCTGGTGTGGCTAGATACATAGGCTTTTATAAAAGATTTAAAAAAAAAGGTGTGAAAGAAGTTTTTGATATATTTTTTTAAATGAAATACATCTTTTATCCCTCTTATCCTTTTATTTACGAGAATTATTCTGGCAAAAACATTATTGATAGAAAATAAACACAAGACATTGAAGATTAATGGTGTATAGTTCAAAGCATTCTTTGAGCTTTCATTCATTGCGCACTTACATTTTCGCCAACCAACATTACATTTGTAATCCAACTACCCAAAAATCAAAATGTAAATTTCTAAAATCCATGCAATATGTAGAATTTTGGAGTCAGTTTTTAGAATTTAACAAGAAACTATACATTCTACTACTAAAAAATGAAAAATTGAATGCCTTAGACTGTTTTGTGCGGATGATTGGAAATATTTCTGCTAACTCCTCCAACTTTCCTGTTTCATGTTTAGTTTGTTCAACTTGTCCTTAATTCTATACTCACATTGTTAGTAGCAACAATATTGGTAACAGTGTTTGTGGGGCAACCATTGGAAGTGCTAGTGAAGGCTTTTAGTTTAATTGAAGATATGAAAGGTGGGAAAGATGGAGAGTTACATATATATATATATAGGACTAGTTTCAAGTCTGATATCGTTTCTCATCCGGCACTTATGCGGGCATAAGTTGACATAATATTTTACACATTGGCTGCTATTAGGCTTGGACTATTGAAAATGGATTGACAAGGCTAGAGACCTAAAGCGGTGGGCATTATTACTTATAGATTAGGGGGTAAAAGTGTACTTTAATTGAATAAAAAGGTAAGAAAACAAATAAAATATGTTTTTTATCTCTCATAATTGACAAGATCCATAAAGCACAAGAATTGGTGAATATAAGCATTGTGTATTTTATAAGAGATATGATCATGAGGAATGTAATTTGAAAATGCTAAAATATAAAGGGAAGCCTTTGGTAGGGCTCAACTTATACACACTATTGATAATACCCAATCTAAGGGTTGTAGGCTATAAAATTGATGAGGTTTAGGACAAAAATAATGACGCCAAAATGGGTTGAGTTGCACCAAATCTTAGCCTATTCATGTCATTTTCTCCCTCCAAAATTGCCATTTTTGCAATTAGAATTTCCTTCTTTGAGTTTGTTTATACTCATTAGCTTTACAAAGTTTACCCACATTAGCAAAAAATGAAAATAAAAATGGTATTGTTGGGCTTCTTGCTCATATAGCCTCTCAAGGCTTATCCTTTTTCAGATCTAAAAAGTAAGAATAAGACAAGAACAACAAAAGCTAGAGAAATAAGTCAAGAGATTGTCAAATAATGAGTTTTTTTTTTCATTCTCTTTCATAGAAATTGAAAATTTTTATATAAAAAGCACATCCCAAACACAAATTTCTTGGTTGGAATGAAAGCAATGCATACAACATTTAGATCATAATTGAACGACTATAACCATCAAATTCGACTTCATGTGTAAGATGAACAACCTTCCTTAGAACAAACGAAGACCGTCATCAATAAACCTTTTTTTTTAACCTTTTTTTCCTAAGTTCAAGCGAAGTAAATGAGGCTTAATGATACTGTAAGAAATTAAATTAGAGAATGACAAAATTATTCAAATGAATAGGAACATTAAGTGGGCAAATGGGAACTTATCTAAAATCATCGAACTAAGACAAACCCTTGAAAGGGAGGAAAAAAAATTCTTTTCAATCATTTATTGTAAGCAAAAATCATGAAAGAAAACTTGATGAGACTATAAAAGTGTACATTTTTCAAAGATAAAATCATTTATTTATGCTTTTATTTCTCATTAAATCCTCTAATTAATTACATTTTTGTGTTAAAAAGTATTTTTGTGTCTTAGTATTTTCTGTTAATAAGTATTTTTGTATCTTAGTATGTAAATGTGTTTACTAATATGTTTTTTAGTCTGCTTTTATATTTAATAATATTTTTAGTAATTTTTAAAGTCATCTTGGCGTGTTAAATATGTGTTTAATTTGTAAACAATCAATACCGTAAAAACAATGTTACGTGATTTTATTTTGAGTTTTAAAGTGTTTGTAAATAAATTTTTAGTTTGTAAATATGTTTTATAATATTTTTAGTAATTTCTTAATATATTTTTGGGTATTAAAAATCATATCTGTGTCAAACCGAAAGGGGCTAAAATTTTAGAAGTTTGTAATTATTTTATGTGTTTTACTGTAAAATAAATATTTTTAAAATCATTATAAATTATTTGTGTCTAAAATAATTAATTTCAGTGTGTTTCTTTGGCTTGATATCTTTTAGCCCTGAAAGGCTTTTTTGGTCATTTTGCTTTTCAAACAAGACTCGCTGTGACAAGATTTTTGCCTCCATTGAACTTAAAGGACCATCCTTAACCAACATTTGTATCTTATTAAGGCCTTTTATGACGTAATCGTACATGTCAAAGATATGTCTAATTAGATTTAGAGATACTAACCCTTCTAAAGTTATTAGTTGGTTTGGTGTCAAGTAATGTGTTCATCTTTGGTTTGATAAAGTAAAGGTTTACGAAAAATCTAAACTCATCATCAAAATAAAGAAGTACTTCTACAATGACTTTACTTAACTACAACACTCATCCTCAATATGATTTTCAAGCAGACTTTTATTTTCCATGCACAACATTCATATAATTGATTAGTAGCTCTAGAATCTATGACCCATGAGGCGTTAGAATCTTCCACTAAACAAAGTTCAATATACAAGAGATCACTCATATCTTCTTATGCCTTCTAAGTAGGGCCGACAATATAGGTTACGACATGATGACATGACACGAACCTGGTATGAATTTTTGTAAGTTAGTATCAAACAAATTAACCTCGGGTCAATTTAATGTCAATATGAAACTGACCCGTCTAGAAACAAGTCATGTGCAGGTCCACCTGCTTAACTCTAAATTGACCCTTTTATATTTATTTAGATGTATTTTTTTATTCTGTTATTATATATCAGATTAGATATAGATAATAGTATAGCCCTAAACACCAAAACCCTACCTCTTACTTTGGAAGACAAATCAGTTCTGTTATCCTATCTTTGCTATGATGGCTCGTGATATTTTAAACATTCTAGTATCAACAATTGCATCAGAATCTACATTTAGTAACAATATCAACAGTTGCTATGATGGCTCATGATATGTTTTGGACTAGTTGTTGTTTATTTTTGTGTTATATATATATACACACACACACACACATTAGTGTAGGCGGGTTATAAGCGGGTTACAAGTCAAATATGGGTCACAGGTCATTTTTTTTACATTATGCATAAGAAACGGTTTGGCACGGGTCGTGTTCGTGTCAACTCGTACCAAAACGGGTCAAGTTAGGGTTGGAAATTTTCAACCCATTCGTGTCACCGGTTGTATTAGTGTCGACCTAATTTTTGTAAAAATTGACCCCAACCCGATACTAACCCGACCCGTTGACCCGATTTGCCACCCCTACTTCCAAGCTAGGAGATCCGTGTAATCTTTCTTGAAGTAAATAACTTTCTTATAGTAAAGCACATAGCTTTCTTCAAATCCTTTCATTGGCTCGTTCCTTTCTTGCTTTCTAGCCTATCTCACTACAAGGATTCAGAAGAACTTGTAACTGCCAAGATTACCTGAGCAATACTTGAACTAGTATCCCAGCTTTTAAGCACAACCTCAAAAGCTTGAGATCCTTTATTATCATCGTCAAAAAAGTCCTTCGATAAAATTCTAAAGGTCATTCTATTTGAGTGTCAATATCTATGTTGGCTCTATTTGATTGAGTGTCAACCAAATAACCATGCATACTAGGCATTGGTTCCTAAATAGTAATTTTGGGCTCCCACTCACATAAGATTTAAGGATAACCGTTTGTTTGACTAAGAGAACTTAGCCTACAAACATATCCATTAAATTATCAATAAACTACCTGCTAATCATTTAATCTTCATGTTGCTCTAGAGATTGTTTGGGTTTGGAACGTGTGTCCGATATAATCTTAAGTATAAGGTTGTCACAAGTAATAAAGTCATGGTGAGTCGACGTCAAGTCTCAAGGGAAATATCTTGGTCCAAATATATCAAATTTATTATTTATCCAAAGTGTAAGTTAACTGGTTATCAAGTACAAAATTAAAATTAATTTTTACAAATTATTTACAATTTTTAAAAGATTTTTTTTATTTTTAACTTTTTAATAATTTGGAACTTCAATAATAAGGCATGTGGTTTAATCTTAAAGAAAACAATATTTGTTTAATGTTGAGGTTTAAAGGATAGAATCTAAAGTTTAACTTATTTGTATTTTAGTTTTTCTAAAAATATTTATTAAAAGGTCTAAGAATATAATATGTCACTTCTAACGAAAATAAATTAAGAATTATCAAGCATTTATTGTGCTAGTTTATGTCAATAATGCAATAGAAACTCATTTTAACAAATAATTATGATTATAAAATTATTTAACTAAATTAGTTTGTAAAATAAAAGTTAGGCATTTACAAAGTCATTCTTTGTTAATGACTAATCAAAGTTCTTTGAAGCATTATTCGTGCCAATCTATATTGACGATAAATCAAAACTTTATTTTGTAAGAAATTTAGCTAAGATAATAATACAATCACAAGTCTTCTTAAAATAATTTTAGCATTATAACTACTTTTAGAAAATAGAGAAACTAAAAATAATTGCATTAAAACTGCCAGAGTTTCATCCTTTACCTTAGCAAAAAGGAATTAGAAACACATTTTTAAAATAAAAACAACTACAACAATATTTTTAACGTGGAACATAAATATTATTTATAGCAAAAAGTGGTCACAAGATTAGAGTACAAAATTTTGTTTATAAACTAGAATCTATAAACTAACTTAGACTAAAGACTACGAGCCCGTTTGGTTCGAGTATTTGAATAGAGTATTTAAATGAAGATTTAAATTTTTATGAGAGAAAATACTATAGCAAAATGATTCGAACTGTGACTCGAGTATCGAAACAAACGGGCCCTATGTGAAGGACTACATGGTATTTGTAGTAGAATTTTAAAAATTTTTATATAATCATCCAATATGTAACTAATTATCTATGAACAACAAATTAAATATAATTTAACGCACCATTTAAAGACTTAAAATAACACTTCTAACAAACAATTCTTCAAGAACGATTCTTTACTATTAGATCTTCAATATTGTTCTCTTCTTTTAGATCGTTGTGTGTGTATGTACAAGTTAGTAAATCTCCACCATAGCTACAAGCCTTCCAATCACTCAAATGTTAAGGAACTAAGATTACTAAATATGAGTAATCTAAGTTCTACTCTCTAATTTGTACTTAGGCAGTTTAAGAATAAATGAGAACCTTAGGCCACTATTTATAAAAGTAGGAGGAGGAGCTAGAAGTCTATTAGAATCAAAGAAAAATTCTCTATCCTTTATCTGATAATGACCCCAATCATAAGAGATTTATCTCCAATAAGTCGACCAATTGCATAGTAAGGAGATTGTAATTTTCTACATCACCTAAGATAATTCCAATTCAAACAATTCCAATTTAAATTAGAATTCTATTATTTAAAACAATAATCTAGGTTAAATAATTGTGAATAGTTATCCATAACTCAAATTCAATAAGGATTTAAATTAATTATTCAAATACCAAATTTCAATAATTAATTATTTAAAAATCTTTATTACTAATTTGAATAATTATTTTCAAGAATTAATTAAACAATTAAATATCCAAAAATTAGCAGAGTATGGCGCCTACCCTAGTAGACCTACACGTACAATCAATCCAATTGAATATGTGGCCCAGCGCCCTATTTGGCCTATAGGCTTGACTAACGTATAATTTTGCCTTACCTATGGCAATCTATATTTGCTAGATCTGTCATAAAGAAATTAATGAGCTAACATTGGGATCTGATAGACATATATTATCAAGCTCCAATGATAAAAAATAAATTAATCCTTAATTAATTATTAACTATGAGAGTGTTTGAAAACTAAGCTGAAACTTAAAGTTAAAACCTAAACACTATAGCATGTGAGATTTTTATATTGTAACAAATTTTTTTTTTTCACTATAGCATGTGAAAGCTTTACACTATAACACTTGGAACTTATTACTTGCAACTAATGTTGTCAAACAAAGGCTATACTGTTAGTCCACTATAGACCCAAAGTTGCACTCTTGATAATATACAGTATTATAAGACTCTTGAAATATAAGTCTTGTCCATGACCTCTCATATTATGTGTATCCATATAGGTTATCCATAATCGGATTAAGGACTTAGTCTTTTTACCTTCTCATTATTTTATCTTAAAGTTTTGTTATTTCACCATTTGGAGAATTCATTCCTTTTGTAACGTAGATAAATGAAACATCATCTGGTTATATTTTTATAATACCCAAATAATGCCTTTAAAAAGGTAGCATTAACTCTTTGTTATAGAGCTATGATTTCCGATATATGGAATATGCTCTCATCGAATATATGTTGTATCTTTAACATACTTCAAGATTAAGATGACACATAAATAATTATTAAAACGAATTGATTTAAGTGAAAAGAATTATTATAAATTCAATTCGACTTTAGGTCTAGTGACCACCACTAGGTGTAGCATACCAATGCATCTACCATAGAATCACTCTGCTCTAATAGCCATAAAAAGCCGCCTCCCCAATTCTATTACAGTCTTATCATATAAAAAGTACACAGCTATATCATAGACTGCAAATTATATAATATAGATTATTAATTTTTGAATTGGATCTATCAACATATAAATCCCATATAGGCCCAATTCCAAGATCGGTTCTAATAGTTATGCATCATATGTATGCTAATATACAATCATTAATATAAAATTAATACGAAGATCATTATTAGTACATGAAATATTCTAGATATTATTTATTTCATCAAAGATGTTATAAATAAAATCAAAGTATTTATTCCTTAAATTACTTATCCCGACAAAAGAAAATGAGAGGAGAGAGTAAAAAAGATAGCAGGACACTAGTTTTCACTAATTTATTATTATTATTATTATTAGAAGCCAAATAATCAGTACAGACAAAATCTTGGGAATTAGACACCTTAAGAATTATGCTGCTCCAATTATAAGGCTTAGAGTTTTGCCACTCAAGGATCGATCAAAAGTTAAAAGATCAACTTGGTGTGTTTTGTCAAAATTTTCATGGCGACGATGGCTCATAATCTACCAGATGTTGTCGAAATCAACAGTGATCACTGATTACGTCGACAACTAGCCGTAATGATCTAATAGATAATGTTAGGTGATCAAACAAAATATATCGTCTTTTCAACACAAATCATTAGTCCTCTTTGGCACAAATCACTAGAGAAATCTAGTAGATTAACACTGGTAATCTACCAGATAAATTTAGAAAATCAGCACACATCACCAGCCATCAATGGTCGGTGGAGTAATCTGCTAGATTAATATACTTAATTTATCATATTGTGTGACCCTTTTTTTTTACCGTACTCATCGCTGAAGTCTGGTAGATTAAGAGCTGTAACTTACTAGCTCATGAAATCAACACATAATGCTAGTAAATACAATATTAAGTCCACCCAATACCTCTCCCAACTTTCTCAGTGATCAAGCAAACAATCAAATACAATATGAATCTAATCAACTGATCAAAACAACTGGTTCAATTAAATCCAATCTATTTTTGACAAATAACTGACTTTAATTGAATTAAATTGAATGTTCATTTTACCTTTAATAAACCTAATCAAAGCCAATCTAAATTCTATATAAATTGTATATAAAAATCCATAAATATAAATGTGTTTACATTATTGGTCTAAATTTTAAGGTATATATTTTCATATACTTTCACGCATCAAATCAAAACCTCGTAAAAAAAAACTAAAATTACCCAGGCCTTATTTTATTTGAACCTTTATATTTATCGCTTTTTTTTTGTTGAACTTTGTGTATTTATCGTTGATAATTTTATTTTCATTTCTTTAAGTTTGTTAGACGTTCAATAAACTTTGTAGTTTATAATTTGGAGTTTAAATTCTTATTAATAGTTATCGACGTTAAATCCTACTTATTCTTCTCCTTCTTTTCGCACTGTAGTAATTAGACCATAAGAGTGTTTGGCAAATCAATTTGAATTGAAAAAAATTGGTTCAAACACTACAACATATGAAAGCTTCACATTGGAGTTGCTTTTTATTTTTACATTGTAACTTGTGAAAATTTTACAACTTTTTTGGTTAAACCAATTAGTTTGAATTAATGTGCCAAACATTTTACATGTCAAAACAATCTTACAAATTGGGTGAACAAGAAAAAAAAGAAGAAAAAAAGCATAAAATGTATAAATAACTTAAGCTCAAAACCTATTGGTCCGATCTAATCTAAACCGACATCAATAGGATTGGATGATACACTAGTAATTGAATTGAATTAGATGCAATGGTTGTTTGACATCTCGGTTTCATCCAACAAACAGTATAAACCTCTCAACAGTTAGTAAAAAGCAAAAAATTGTTATAGTATAAAACTTTTACATGTTACAGTTTTTAAACTAACATTTTCAGTTCCAACCGCTCTCCAAGCATCCTAGAAAATTCTAAAAACCAACGTTTTGTTGGATTAATTACTATATGATTCTATTTATGTTGGGTGCCACCAAAATAAGGGAGTGAATCAATGTTTGCCACACTTTAAAACTTCTTGCATCCAATGTCACGCCTGCAATTGTAGAAATAGTGCATGTTTTAACACCCTCATTTTACTTTGTATACATTTTTTAATGAAACTTTTTATTACTATAATAATCATTAATAAAATTACCATTGAGGACAAAACTATTTAAAAAAAATACTCATTACATGCCTCACTTTTTTAAAAAATATCATGCCTTACTTTTTTTTTTTTTTAAAGAAGAGAGATTTCTACATTAAGAGGGTGTTTAACAGGGTGGTTATAACTGTTGGTTATAATTGTTTTTACTGTAGCATATTAAGAGCTTTATACTGTAGCGATTTTTTTATTTTTACTATAACATGTGAGAGCTTTATACTGTTCATAACTGAAAAAGTGATCCGAATCACAACTGCCAAATACCTTCTACTCACAAAAAAAAGTGATTTCTTTCTTCTTTAAAATTCTTTTTTCATTTAATTTTTTATTGCTTAATATAAATGAATTATATAAGCAATGTGAATTCCATTAATTTATGGGAAAAAGGCCTCACGAATCATGTACCTAAAAAAACCTAAGGAAAGCCTTATGAAGTTCTATTGTTTAATATAAATAAATAATATAAACTATTTGAATTTATTGATTTACGAAAGAAAACCTTATGAATAGTATAAATATACAAATTTATTACAGTTTGTCCTTAAGAAGTGAAGTTTGGTTTAATAAAAAGAATATCCATATAAACAAAACTTTTCACAACTTGTTTTTTTGATGAAATGAATAGTTTTCTTTTTTCTTTTTCTTTTCTTTTTTTAAAGTAAGTGGAATCAATAGTTTGATATGCGGTAAAAGAAATAATAGTTAGGTTCAATCTAAAGAAAACTGATATAAACGAATCAATATATATATATATATATATATATATATATATATATATTATGTGTACAAGGAAGCATTCGTGACTAATTGTTAACTTCTTTGTGATCTCAAGGATATAACATTTCAAGGGTGATTTAGTATAATTTTTTAAAACGACCATCAAATTAAGAATGAAATCGGTTATATACATAAATATATTCAATTAAAATTTTAAAGATCGATGCTTATGTATTTGTGATCTCGAGAGCCCTTTTTCCGGTTGTTGTTGTTTCTTCTTCTTTTGTTTTTGATTGTATTCTAATTAGAACATTTGACCATGTTTCTCTTTGAATTACAATGGAAGTGTGTTTGGTTGGTGGATAGGTGAAAAAGAGGAAAACAATACAATTTAGATGTAAAAATCCTAAGGGTGGTTTAAGAAAAAGTGTATAAAATATAAAATAAAAATGTCAATAGATGTGCACTTATAAAAAATTCAACTTAATTATTTTGCCCTCATCTCAAATTTTTGAATCAATATAGAGTCTTTTGGTTCGAGTATTTGAATAAATATTTAAATTTTTATAAAAAATATACTGTAACAAAATGATTTAAACTGTGATTCAAACCATAAAATAAATAGACCTGTAGTAGGTACGGCGTATTAATTAGGGTATATATAATTTTTTGTTTAGTTTTGTGGCATTTGTATAAATATTTGAAAAAGCATCTTCGGCCCCAGCCCTGACAGGCCTTTGAGCCTATCAAAATGAAAACGACGAAATCATCCGGACTCTCAAGAACACTCGGGCACGACGCATTACCGTCGCACGTGCCTCCTTATCCCACACGTGCTTATGAGGTCTCATGGTCAATTTCCCCCCTCTTGTCTCTTGAGCCCCCAAGCTAAACCCTAAAAATCCCTTTTGTTACTCCAACTCCTTCAGCTTCAGCGCTCTTCTCAATCTTCTCTCTCTTTTTTTTTTTTATTTCAAAATCATCCATGGCTTCCACTTTCGTCACGCTGCCAAAACCCTTTCTCACCAAACCCAACTCTCCTTCTCTCTCTAACCGCAGACTTATCCCAGGTAATGAACTAGAATCCCAAATAATTTATTCTTCAATTTCTCTTCCTTTTTTTCTTATTTATTTTATTTATTTATTCAACAGGTCTTCAAAGAAACTCTCTGAGAGTTTGTGCAGTTTCCAAGCAATGGGAACCCACCAAGGTGCGTATACTTTATCCACTTCTAATAATATTTTTCACGAGAATTCAGTATATTTGAGCTAGTATTTTATTTTTGTGTTTTCTTGGTTTTTTTAATGAAATATCGTCTGGGTTCTGTTTAATTTTTTGTCACTTTTTTTGGTTTCCAGGTTGTTCCGCAAGCTGATAGAGTCCTTGTTCGACTAGAGCAGCTGCCCGAGGTAATATTTATCAGCAGTTATCACATGGATATTATTATTATTATTATTATTATTATTATTATTATTATTTGTATTCTTTTACTTCCTAATTTTTGTGTTGATGAATCTGAATTGTAAATCCAAAATTTCCATTTTAGCTTCAGTTTTTGAACCTAGGAATGTCAAACTTGGAGCCTGTTTGGTAAAATGAAAAACTGAAATTCATGATTGTTTGGTAGAGGAGAAAGGAGGAGGGAGTGGATTGAGTGTGGGATTTCAAATCCTTTAAAGAAGTCCAATTTTTTTTTTTCCTTCCTATTTTCTTTTCCTCTAACCAAACCAAGTCCGGAGTACTTTTTGCATAGTGTACATTTCATACCAACTTGGTTCGTGGTAATCAACTTAGCATTCCCACATTTGTTATTTTTCTCCTTTAATTTTACTTCGATTTGAAATTCTTTTCAATTTGATACATATAAGGAAATTTGATGCTATTTTATAGCATGAAAGTAGCTCTTGGGTTCCAGAAAGCCACCCAAATTACAAAGGGGTAGCTTGTGCTTTTACTTGAAGGAGTAGAAAAAGAAAAACATAAGTTAGAGCTTTTTAATTACTGTTTGGATAGTGTATGGAAGAGTGCTTTTTGATTGTAGAAGAGTTTTTGAACCTGTTTGATTGAATAAGTTAAAAGCTCGTATAGTTATAAAGATAATGTGATATAAGGATATAAATAGAATTTTTAATTTGTTATTTACATATAAAAGGTTAGAAAGGTAGATAGGAAAGTTTTTCGTAAGCACCAAAGAGATAGTTTGGTCCAAAAGGACTTATAAAAGCCAAAAGTCAATTAGCTTGTCAACCCAAACACATCCAAAAGTAACTTTTGGGCAGAATGAGTCAAAAGCAACTTATTTTAAGCCCTCCCAAACGGGATAAAAATTTTATTTGTGAATCGTCATGTTAGTTTAGCTTGTAGTAATTGTTTGTTTTAAACTGATTATTCTTGTACTAGTCTAAGATTATTTTATTGGCATCTCATGGAGGGGTTCAGTTGAGTTTCTAGGTCTCTGGTTCTTTTACATTAGAGTTCGCAATGCCGTTTGTGATTTCTTGTTTTTTAATTACTCCTTTGTAGCTCTAAATTTTTCAAATGTCTCCTTGCGTGTATAACATGGGTAGTTGATGAAATTTTTTGCTTCACAGAAATCAGCAGGTGGAGTTTTGTTGCCAAAATCTGCTGTCAAATTTGAACGGTATCTAATGGGAGATGTAAGCAAGATGCCAACTCTTTTGTGTTATTTTTTGAAGACCTTTTATTTTCTTTTCTCTCTCTTTTTTTTTTTTCTATTTTTTTTAATTGGATATAATCAAACTGGTGTGTTAGTAAGCACTGGCCTCTGGTATGGCAACCGTTTAAACTGTGCTAAACATATAATGTAGTAATGTAGTCAAACCATACACAAATGTAATGTAGTTAAACCATACACATTGCAACTACATTAGTTTTACTTCAAATCCATATTCAATTTCTTTTTTCCCATATTCCTCATCCTTCTAGTCTAATACTAAAACCCCATGCTAACATGCATATGCATGTATGCATGTATGACTGTCATCCTTCACCGGCACCTGTGCCACAATGAATGCTAAGTTGAACCCATTGATTAAGTTAAACCCGTATATATGCATGCATGTATGTATGTATGTACGTATGTATGCATGGATAGCTTTTTGCATATACAGTAACATGTCTGTAGAATAGATCAGAGAACTTAGGATAGTTTTGACAAGGTTGTGTTTGGCTCAGATTCTCTCTGTTGGTGCTGAGGTTGGGGGAGTGAAGGCTGGGACAAAGGTCAGGACTCGATCCATACCTTGATAGATTAGGACTAGTGTTATTCACTTATCTAATTTTTCTTTCCCCCCTTTTCAGGTTCTTTTCTCAGACATGAATGCTTATGAGGTAAGCAGTTCAAAAAGGCGAACGTTATCGACTATGCCTTGATAGATTAGGACATGTTTAATATTGTTACTTATTCATGGTAAACGGGCAAGTATCCTTGGTCATGTTCTGTCCTCTATAAGCTGTTTTTGAACTACATGCATCTCTTCTTTAAGCTGTTTGATGTTGGCAGAGGAAAAATTGCTTGTTTATCTTAAAAAGATGTGTTAATAATAAGCTTTGTGCGTGTATCAGGTGGATTTGGGAACGGACACAAAGCACTGCTTCTGTAAAGAAAGTGATCTGTTGGCTGTTGTCGAATAGAGCCTTCAGCGGCTCCTCAGCAATGCACAATGTCAGCTTGGCAATGCTATATTTTTTTCCCTTTTAATTGCACAATATCAGATGGGAAGAGTTGGTCAAATGATTTCAATGCACAAGTTGCATAGATGGCTTTGTAATATTTATTGTAATCAGAATCATATTTGCTATTCTAGGCTGGACTTGGTAATTTTGGAGAGCAGCATATGTTAGTAGTATCAGAGGATTCTAATTTTGGAGTCGCTAGTCTGTTTTATTGACGAACTCCCGTTTGTAGCTTTTAATTTCTCTTGGATTAAAGGGGTATTTACATAAATGTGACTTTTTTAAAGAGTAGATTGTTTGGTTGGTCTCGAATTATTTAAAAATGTGATTTGTTAATCCTCATTTTTTCTTTTTAGTTCAGCTGATCTCGAACTAAAAAAAGAAAAGATGTAAAGGGACGAAAATACTTGATGTCTGTTAATTTTTTCCCTCTTTTTTGATCATGTGTCAAGCACGTGTTCTTTATTTATTGTAAAACAACTAAAATGTCACCTAACAAATGAACAACCATTTCAAAAAAAAAAAAAAAAAAAGGAGAACCGTTGATCCTCCAATTCAATCCTTGATCCTCCGATGGAGGCAATTCAAACCTAATTCAAAATAACCAACCATTTCAATTATTCAAACCTCATTCAAAATAACCAACCATTGAAATCACCATTATTTTCACCGATTCAAACATACAACACTGCAATGAGATGAGCTCTTTTTTTTTTTTTTCTGTCAACTCCTTGATCCTCAGCCCCTTTGCTGATGCCTGGGCTGACGAGGATGATTACCGCAAGATCCCCTATGGTGTCACTCTTGGTTGCTCGATTTCACTGCCGAAGGTTGTCGATTTGGTCTTCCTTTGGAGGGATTCAACTACGATTCAATCTTAGGTCAGTGCTACAAGATGCTGATCGAGTACGTTTAGATTCCAGTGGGGATCGTCGGTCCTCTGTTGCTAGATGGGAGGTAGTATTCCGTTCCATGGTGACGACCAAGGGTTGGTTGGTCGCAGCACCAGCCGCGGGTATTCCAACCTGAGTTTTATGAATCATCGGTCCTCTGTTGCTCGACAAGAGGGAGTACTCCATTCCCATGTTTAGTTTTTTTTTTTTCAATGGCTCTAATGTTTTGATGCTTTTCTTATTACAATTTCTCTGATCTCAATATGTGCTTATATCAATTTGATTTTTGTTTCTTGGTTCTTGCTTTGTCAAGATTAATTCTTATGGTTTGTGATTGAGATAAACTGACAATGTTTGTGCTCTTTTCTGGGATTTTGAATTGGGATTTTTTAGGGTTTGATTTGGGATTTTTAGGCCTTTTTTTTTTTTTTTTTGCATTTTGAGCAGACAAAAAATTGTGAAGTTGTTGAAGTGATGTATGTTAATGTCTATGTTGTAGTGTGAATTTGGCTGTGGATGAGAGTTTTTTGTTGTTGGTGGTGACAGGTTGTTCAGAGAGTGAGTGAAGAAGAAGAAGAAGAAGAGAGTAGGGGGTTAGAGGGTTTGATTTAGAGATAGAGGAGGGAAGAGAGAAGAAGAAAAAGACGATAATGGAGGGGAAAGACATCGGAGGGGGAGTTGTCGAGGGGGGTCACTGGAGATGTTAAAGGAGTTACCCAATTCGCTTTTATTCCCCAAATTTTCCGTCTTAAGTCAATTAGCTAAAATGTTTTACTCAAATACCCTCAAAATGAGAGTCACGTGACCGTTACATGGTGGAAGAAATTAACAGACGTTAGGTATCTATTTCCTTTTGCACCTTTTTCTCGAGTTTGAGGTCAATTATGCTAAAAATTGAACGAGGACTAGCGAAGAACCTTTTAAATAGTTCAAGAACTCGTCGAGCAATTTAATCTTTTTTAATCTTAATTTATATCACAAAATGTTAAAAGTTCTTATGCTACTAACTTAGAGCATGTCCTTTTCGGACATGTTTGTGTGTCCCTCTAAAACATCTTTTTTCCCTTAAGGACATGTCATATGTCCCTTGGGAAAATGTTGCATGTCCCTTTAGGACATTTTTTGGTATCCCTTTAAGACATGTCGTATGCCCTTCGGGACACTTTTGGGGGTCCTTCTGGGATATTTTGTAACGACCCTAGCTACATAGCCATTATTTAACTACTTACATTTATTTACGTTACGTAATTTTGCGAAACATTTTTTACAACTATTTTAAAAATTAACTTTACTAATTAATTTAATTTAAACTATTTTTACTTTTTTGTTGCAATAGAAATTAGTAACTTATTATTGTGGTTTAACAATCATCCAAAACATACATGCATACTGCTAGAGTCATACAGTTTTCCTTATAATCTTAAATAACAAAACTAATTGCGGAAAAAAAAAGCACGCGATATCCATTTTTAAAAAATCCTCTCTAATCATTCACCACTTTGCCACTATCCATCAAACGTTACTGACAAGTTACTTACCTACCGTATGAACATATTTGGATGAGCTTTCGCTCAACAAGTAGGAACTTTAACTTGTAAAACATTAAAATAATATATAACAATAATATATATGTGCCAATTATTCTTAGTTATGATAGTGTCTTATTATTTTAGAGGGCCTAAGTAGTCGCACTAGTTGCATGCGATTATCGGGAAGTTAGAGTTTGCAAGGACCTAACAACGTTGTGATTTAATTTATTTTTAATTTTACATTTAAATCTTGAGCCTTCCCGTCGGTCGAGAGATTGATACGGCACTTGATTTTAATTCATCCTTAAGGGTTTCTCTGAACTATTTAGGGAGTGTGCAGTATGGCATAGCATTGCATACTATAACATGAAATTTAAAGATACTTTTCTACTTTGTAAAATATGAGAAAACATTTGTTTCTAAATTATTCGTACTATAGGTGAGATTTCTATTTGTTTTCTTGTAGTAAGTTTCTCTATTTGCCCAGAACTTCTTGTCATCTATCGGAAACAATTCTGTATATAACACCCATTAAGAGTGTGTAACAATAACTTTATTTTATGCTGTTTAAATTTTAGCATAATCGTAAAACTTTCGATCGTTATATTAGATTGTATTTCTTTTTATCAAATAATCATAAAAATTGTAATTTCTATTACAAGGATTAATTAATTAATTAAATCCTCATAAAGTTTTAGCTTTTCTTAATTGCCTTAAGTGCTAAGATTGATAATTAATTAATTATCTTATCATTTCTATGTACATATGACCTCAGTTAACTAAATTATTAATTTCATAACTCAATGGTTCTTGAATTAAGTTCTACTTAACCATTTTCTTATTCATTTATTGGGCTCGTAATTGGTTCAAAGCTTATTAATCCCAAAAATGATCCTAAGGCATTTTATATATCGTATTATTAAAACTTTAACCTGGGTGGCTTTTTAAGGCAGACGTTGGACCTATGTCTAGCATCGTAATACTATGAATCGAACGCATTAGGTTTTCATGATAGCCGTTTTAACGTTCATTTGAAAACTGTCAAAGTTAACGATTTTATCTCTTAGAAACTATATCCATATAACTCAAAGTTTTGCATCAAAATCACACTTTAAAATAGCATCCAAAATTAGTAAAACACTAAATCTTAGACTTGTATGGTTTGTTTTGAGCGATACAATTTGTTTATTGGTCGAAAAATAAGATCCTGTTACTAAGCAAACATTTATTTATAAAAATAGTATTGAGAGGTACTTTTTGATTAGTTTTAAAAAGTTATCGTAAAATTATATTTTAAAGACAATTGTTTCTTCTGTTTAATTTTTTGTCATAAAAGTTACTTATTTTAAATATGAGGTTTAAAAACTCTTCTGCTCACTTAAAATCTCGTTCACTATCTGTTGGAAAAAGAGTGCTCAATGGGAATTTTAAAAATTTTACATCCAAATATTTTCTAAAACACAAGTTTAACATGCTATATGCATAAATTAACCAGATCTTACTAACCTTTGTATGCTGAAGAACCCTCGTAAAACGTGAAGAGAAGTAACCTTCTAGAAGAGCCTCAACCAACTGGTCTTCTTTGCTATTCTCTATCCACGACCGGAGTGAGTGTGGGCTCACACGTACAGCTCTTTGCCAAGGTGACTCTCCTTCCAACCAATCGAGAGAACCCAAAGCAAGTGTTCATGATTTGTGAACAAAAGCTCTTAGGGAGTTTTCAGATTCTCACTAGCAGAGTATCACTCTTAATCTCTCAATTGATCTGAGTAACTCTTAAGACATACTCCCTTTATATAGAGGATGGGCCTAGGGTTAGTCCTTATCAGATTAGGTCTCAAAAACTCGAAACAGAATCAAGTTCGGATCAATATCTGATAAGACCCGTGTGGAAATGTGTAATCTTATCCTTCGCTCATCGGTAGGCCGAACAGGCCCCATCGGCAAGCTGAATACATGGATCTGCAGGTCGAACACGTGGATCAACAGGCCGAACTGCTAATAAAAAAATCTCCGCAAATCTTTTATTTTCCACCCGAGAATCTATAGGACAAAGTCTCGGTTTTAATTCAAATAACCCAATAGAGAAGTTATCTAATCAAAACAAATTTATCTAGATTATCTCTAGGAAAATAAATCAATTCCCAATAATTCTACAAGTTTATCTTGATCTAATTTATCCAAAATTAAATCAACCGATAAACAGACAAGAATTATCCAATCCCAATAATTCAACAAGTTTATCTTGAATCAATTTTTATCACAAAATTAATTCAACCGATAAACAGACATGAATTATATGATTCTTCCAAAATTCAACCAATCTGATAAATCTGACATAAGTCACCAATTATTAGAAAAGCATGCTGTGTCGTTACAGGATGTTGTGAGCTAGCAAAGGGGACTAAATGGACCTATATAGTTCAAGCTCTAGATAATTATGAAACCCAATATCCCATATATACATTTCATAATTATCAACTTCAACGCTACTCCATTAAAAGCTTGAAACTGCACTCTCGAACTGCATAGAATTACGAAGCTCGTATAGCTAAGTCTCCATGACATATCATAGTGTATTGTATCTCCATATGATAATCCATAATCGGCTTAAGGACAAGTTCTGTCTTACCTTCCCGATTATTTTTATCTTACGTTCCATTTTCTTACCATCAAAAAACTTACTATCCAAAGACAGTATACCATTCGGTTACACCTATGTATCCAAATGGTTGAGCGCTCCAGTTTTTCAATTACAGGATAACGCATATAAGAGGATATCATTACTTCTAAAGAGGAGCTATGGATTCCATATCTATGAATAACAAGTCTACGTTATCAAGAGTCATGCCTCCAACGTACCGGCATGCATACCACTATTAAGATGTAGGTGTCATCTTTTGGTACATCAAAAAATACAAGTCAAGACAACGGGCCCACTATTCATCTCAGGATTAAGATACAACACAAATAATTGTCTAAAGTGAATAGATTTGCCGAGACAGAATTATTAACCCAAATCAATTCACTTTATGTCCCGATCCAACACATCGTCACCTATGACAACATGTCAATATTTCTATTCATGGAGTCCACCTCCGATGGTCAAGACAAACCATCTCCCGAAAGGGATATAGACAACATAACAATCTTTGCATGAATAAAGCGCCCAACTTTATTCTCTTGATTGCGGATCATATGATTTAGACCATCACCTTAAGAATCGTGTCTTCCGCATAATCCGTCCATCATATGCCCAATTCTTAAGGTTTAGACCGATAGTCTCAGACTATTGTTTGCTTAATATACATTCAACAAATATGAAGGTAAAGAGGACAAAATTTGGTATATAAACAATGAATAAATTCTTTATTGATAAAAATGTCTCCAAAAACTTATTATATTTTTACTCCTTAGGGCATACATGTCTAACAATCTCCCACTTGCACTAAGTGAGTAAATATGACAAATTTCACATCCCTATAGCTTCCACAAGCCTCTTGAAGACTCTCCTAGTAAGTGTCTTCAAAATAGATTAGTTAATTGTCCTCTAACACAATCTTGCACACCGTGACATGCCTGCCATCAACGAAGTCCTTTATCACATGATACTTCCGATCAATATGTTTACTCTTCTTGTAAAATCTTGGTTCCTTAGCATTAGCTACTACCGCACTGTTATCATAGTACAGTGATTCTGCTTTATCCATACAAGGAACTACCCCAAGATCCCCAAGGAACTTGCGGAGCCACACTGCTTTTTTCGAAGCATCACTAGCTGTCACATACTTGGCCTCTATCGTTGAATCCAAAATGCAGTCTTGCTTAACACTTCTCCAACTGATGGCACCGTCGCCCAAAGTAAACACAAAACCCGAAGTTGATTTCCTAGAATCGAGATAGAATTGAAAATCTGAGTCAGTATATCCTAGAGGAGTCAAGTCCTCACCCGAATATACAAGCATATACCCTCGATTCTTTTTCAGGTACTTGAAAGTATGCTTTATCGTAACCCAATGGTTCGGTCCTGGATCCGCCTAAAATTGACTTACAATCCGAACTGCATAACTAATATCCGGTCGTGTGCAAAGCATGGCATACATGAGACTACCCACTGCCGAAGCATGAGGCACATTCTTCATGTATTTTCTTTCTTCATAAGACTTTGGAGAGTCTTTCTTAGAAAGAGCAATTCCAAACCTAGATGGTTGCCCACCTTTCTTGGAATCCTACATTGCAAACCTCCTGAGAATTTTATCTATGTAGCCGGCCTAGGACAAAGCTATCATTTTGTTCTTCCTATCCCGAAAGATCTAGATACCGAGAACAAAATTAGCCTCATACAAGTCCTTCATGTCAAACTGCTTGGTCAACCATAATTTGACCAATGACAATGGCCCAATGTCATTGCCAATTAGCAGAATGTCATCTACATAGAGCAGTAGAAAAACCACATTTCTATCATTTATGTGTTTGTAAACACATGGTTCATCCACATTTTTTGAGAACCTATAAGTCTTGATCACCTGATCAAATCTTATGTTCCAAGAACGGGAAGCCTGCTTAACTCCATAAATTGACTTTAGCAGCCTACAAACCTTCCCCTCTTGACCCGTGACCTTGAACCCATATGGTTGTTCCATATAAATGGACTCATCAAGATAGCCATTCAGAAAAGCCATCTTGACATACATCTGTCAAATCTTGTAGTCGAGAGCGGCAGCTATAGACAAGAGAATCCGGATGGACTTAAGCATGTCTACAGGTGAAAAGGTTTCCTCATAATCGATTCATTCCTTTTGCGTATAACCCTTAGCTATCAGTCTAGCCTTAAAGATTTCAACCTTTCCATCCACTCATCTTTTCCTCTTGTAGATCCACTTCCACCGTATGGGTTTTACCCCTTCGGGAAGATCCACAAGCTCCCAGACCTGATTAGTCTCCATAGACTTCATCTCAACATTCATAGCCTTTGTCTAGAGCTTGAATCAACATCCTCCATAGCTTCTGTGGAAGTATAAGGATCCCTATCATGTTCATCTGGTTCAGCCAAGAAGACTTCCCCATTAAACATATATCTCTCAGGTTGACGTCCGATCCTCCCACTATGCCGAAGCCTTTGAGGTTATTGTTTAGGTTTGTTTGGTTTTTCTACATTGATCGGAACGGTTTCATTCGGAACCCCCGGAGTGATCAGATCACTTCTTAACTCCTCAAGCACTACTTTGCTTCGAGGTTTAAAGTCGTCCATGTAACTCTCCTCAAGGAAAGTTGCATTAGTTGAAACCACAACTTTATTTTCCTTTGGGCTATAAAAATAACCCCATTTAGGCCCTTTTGAATATCCTACAAATACACAAACTTTCAAATGTGCTTCCAACTTGTTTAGATCCTTAAACAGGACATGAGCCAGACATCCCCATATGCAAATATGGTTTAAGGATGTCTTCCTACTCGTCCACAACTCGTGAGGAGTTTTAGGGACCAATTTTGAAGGCACATTGTTCAAAAGATAACATGGGGTTTGCATGCATATCCCCAAAAGGATAAAGGCAATGATGAATAACTCATCATGGACCTAATCGTGTCTAACAAAGTCCTATTTCTTCTCTCCGTTACACCATTCCGCTGTAGAGTGCCCGACACAGTCAAATGGGGTAAAATCTCATTCTCTAATAAGTGTCCCAAGAACTCATCAGAAAGGTATTCTCCACCTCAATCGGATCGAAGTGCCTTTATGGGTCTACCTAATTGCTTTTCCACTTTAGCCCAAAACTCCTTGAACTTCTCAAAAGTTTTGCTTTTGTGGTGCATCAGGTATACATACCTATACCTTGAGTAATCGTCAATAAAAGTGACAAAGTACTCATACCCTCCTCGTGCTCAGATGTTCATCGGTCCGTAAACATCACTATGCACAAGTTCTAGAACCCTTTTGGCCCTATTGTCCTTAGACCTGAATGGTCTTTTGGTCATTTTACCCTCCAAACAAGATTCACATTGAGGTATAGACTCCACCTTTAAGTGACTTAGAGGTTCATCCCTTACCAACCTTTAATCCTATTTAGGTTAATATGACAAAGGCGCAAATGCCAAAGATAAGTCTTATTAGAGTGAGAAGTTTTAAGTCTTTTAGAGTTATTATCATTCATCTCAGCATTAAGCAATAAGTCCATCTTAGGTTTGATAAAATATAGATTATTTTGCATCCATCCAGAACAGATAAAAGATTTGTTTTTACAAATCACCAATTTATCATTAAAAGAAACCAAGTAGGAGTCTTTAAATAAACAAGATACAGAAATTAAATTCCTTTTAAATTTAGGAACATAAAAATAATCTTGCAAAAATAAATTCCTATAATTATCAAAATAAAGATGGACGTCTCCCACTGCTTCAACTGAGACCAAGGATCCATCGCCCATCCGAAGCGTGAAGTCCTCATGTAGCAAACTTCTCGTTTCTTTGAACCCCTGTAGAGAAACACAAACATGATTAGTTGCACCGGAATCTATGACCCAAACGTTATTGGATTTCTCAACCAAACAAGTTTCTAAATATAGAAGATCACGCCTACCTCCTTTAGAAAGGAAGTCCTTGCAATGCTTCTTAATATGCCTGATCTTCCCACAAAAGAAGCACTTAAGCTTCTTTGGGTTCTTATTCTTCTTCTTCTTTCTTTCTCTTGGTGCTAGCAAGAATAGAAGACTTTTCATTTTTGGCCCGTTGCTTCTTTCCATTCCTAGAGTTAGGATTGGAACCAGAAGCAGCTACTATGTTGACCTCACCACCCGCAGGAGACTCCCTGATCAACAGTTCTAACTCCTGTAATTGTTTCATCAATTCTGTTAAGGTCATATCCCGCCTATTGCTCAAATTAAATGTAGCTCTAAATGGAATAAATTCCTTTGATAGAGTCTCAAGGACCATATTCATCTGAGTTTTAGCAACGATGTTGGCTCCATTCGTTTGAGCCTCAGCGAGGTAACCCATGACCAACATCATATTATCCTTTACAGATGTCCCCGGCCTCTCTCGACAGTTGAGAAGTTTTTGAAGCGTCCCTTACCGCTTTGTTATGGCCTGGCCTCCAAACATATCCTCAAGATTATCCAAGATTTGCTTCACAGTCTCATAATCCTAATGTTGAGCCTGCAACACATTATTCATGCTGGCCATAACATAGTAGCGGGCCTGATCATTAGCATCTTTCCATTGATCATACGCTTGGAATTGCTCATTAGTTGAGCCTCCCGTAGGCTCAGGAGGACAAGGGTTGTCAATACATTTTCTCAAAGGAGAGGACGATATCCAGGTTCTGTTTCCAATCATTATAGTTCTCACCAGTTAATAGGTTTTTATCAAGTGTCGATGATAAAACGTTTTTAGACATTTTTTAATCTACAATAAAGAATCATATACCAAACATAAGCAAACATGTGATAATAATTTAGTAAGATAACACAATCATGAAAAAACATACAAATGTGTTTATGTGTCAAAATCTTGAAAATGTCATATCCTTACAATGATAATTCCCAACTCAGAATTCAACAAGCTCCTAGGGGAGTCATGCAAAATTCAATCAGGAACACGGATCCCCTCCTGATTAATATATGCCATCCAGGACCTGTATGATCCAGCGTGTATTAATAATCGTTTCTTTGGCCATTAATTTTATTAACAGAGCTCCTAGGGGAGGTTAATAATAAAATTAACGTGAGTGTATAACCATCGTTTCAATATTTTGTCCATGATTTATAATCACCACCTAGTAGTGTGCAGCCATAAATCATGCTAAAATACCTTATCCTCTCAGAGATCCAATCTGGTACATGATAGAAATCCCTTCCAACGATGGAGGCCTTAGGTTCTCTCTTCGAAAACCTTCTCCCACTCAATCTTTTGAAATCAAGGTTTTATTTTAAAAATATACATGAACAATTTTAATATGAACCGCACTCCCTATTCTATATGACATATTATCAACATACATGGCAAATTATATTATAATGCAGACAAACAAAACAATCAAGCAAAGCTACAAGCAAAATAATAAATAACCGTAATATTATGGCTCCACCCTAGAGAATAGAAAACTAAGATTGTAAGAGAATAATCGAGACATATAATCGATTCTTCATCCTTGAATCCTCAAGCTGTATTCTTCTTCACGTAATACCCATCTTCAAGTCTTCAATCCCGTATGAATCGAATACCTCATATTTCCGGTCATATCCAAATTTAATGTCTCTCATAATTGTCCCAAAAATAAAATTAAAACTGCACCGGAAAAACTGCATCTTTTCAGGAAATTTTCCAGCTCTCGGTCGGCAGGCCGATCTAGATGATCGGCCTGCCGGTCATGCTCCATCTGCCTACCGATCTATAAGATCGGCCTGCCGACACATGAAAGTTCAGCCTGCCAAACTCCGCCTGATTTCTGTCCCATTGACGGTCTATCGAACCTCACATTCTGCCTACCGAATTGTGACCATCGGCCTGCCGAACTGTGATGTTCGGTATGCCGACCGAGCAAAAATCTCCCATTTCAGAAAATACAATTTTTAATGCAATTCATCAATTTTTTTTTCAACAATTTAAAAACATAAAATTAGAGACACAAGAATACCTGTGGTCGCCATCATCATTCTTCTAGATCCGTCTTCTCTGAATAATTATTTAATTACAAAATTCTTACAAATTTAAAATTAAATAACAATTCCTAGACGGAGATGATAGTCCGCCATCTAATTACATGAAAAACCTAGATACACATTTTAACCTCTAAGGACCATAACCGGTATAAATTAATTAATTAATAATTAATTAAATAACAATTTAATCAACCATAATTAATTAATAAACATTCACCATATAATCCATGACAACATATATAATATATAGAAACCTAGAGTGCCAACTCTCTATAAAAATTGAAATCAAGCATAGGAGAGATTAAGATCATAAAATGTATACATATAACACGATCATAAACTCGTAAATTTATGTAAAAACCATGGCTCTGATACCAATTGTTGGAAAAAGAGTGCGCAGCAGAAATTTTAAAAATTGTACATCAGAGTATCTTTTAAAACACAAGTTTGACATGCTATATGCATAAATTAACTAAATCTTACTAACCTTTGTATGCCAAAGAACCCTCGCAAAGCATGAAGAGAAGTAATGTTTTAGAAGAGCCTCAACCAACTGGTCTTCTTTGCTATTCTCTATCCACGACCAGAGTGAGTGTGGGCTCACACGTACAGCTCCTCACAAATGTGACTCTCCTTCCAACCAATCGAGAGAACCCAAAGCAAGTGTTCGTGATTTGTGAACAAAAGCTCTCAGGGAGTTTTCAGATTCTCACTAGTAGAGTATTAATCTTAATCTCTCAATTGATTTGAATAACTCTTAAGACTTACTCCCTTTATATAGATGTTGGGCCTAAGGTCAGTCCTTATCAGATTAGGTCTCAAAAACTCGAAACAGAATCAAGTTCGGATCAATATCTGATAAGATCCGCTTGGAAATGTGTAATCTTATCATTCGCTCATCGGCAAGCCGAACAGCCTGATCAACAGGCCAAACACGTGGATCGACAGGCCAAACTGTCGATAAAAAATCTCCACGAATTTTTTATTTTCCACCTGAAAATCTATAGGATAAAGTCTCAATTTAATTCAAATAACCCAATAGAGAAGTTATCTGATCAAAACAAATTTATCTAGATTATCTCTAGGAAAATAAATCAATTCCCAATAATTCTACAAGTTTATCTTGATCTAATTTATCCAAAATTAAATCAATCGATAAACAGACAAGAATTATCTAATCCCAATAATTCAATAAGTTTATCTTGAATCAATTTTTATCACAAAATTAATTCAACCGATAAACAGACATGAATTATATGATTCTTCCAAATTTCAACCAATCTGATAATCTGATATAAGTCACCAATTATTGGAAAAGCACACTGTGTCGTTATAGGATGTTGTGAGCTAGCAAAGGGGACCAAATGGACCTATATAGTTCAAGCTCCCAATAATTATGAAACCCAATATCCCAGATATACATTTCATAATTATCAACTCCAACGCTACTCCATTAAAAGTTTGGAGCTACACTTTCGAACTACATAGAATTATGAAGCTCGTATAGCTAAGTCTCCATGACATGTCATAGTGTTTTGTATCTCCATATGATAATCCATAATCGGCTTAAGGACAAGTTCTATCTTACCTTCCCGATTATTTTTATCTTATGTTCCATTATCTTACCATTAGAAAACTTATTATCCAAAGACAATATACCATTCGGTTACACCTATGTATCTAAATGGTTGAGCACTCCAGTTTTTCAATTACAAGATAACACATATAAGAGGATATCATTACTCCTAAAGATGAGCTATAGATTTCATATCTATGAATAACAAGTCGACGCTATCAAGAGTCATGCCTCCAACGTACCGGCATGTATACCACTATTAAGATATGGGTGTCATCCTTTGGTATATCAAAAGATAGAAGTCAAGACAACGGGCCCACTATTCATCTCAGGATTAAGATACAACACAAATGATTGTCTAAAGTAAATTGATTTGCCGAGATAGAATTATTAATCCAAATCAATTCACTTTATGTCTCGATCCAACACATCGTCACCTATGATAACATGCCAATGTTTCTATTCATGGAGTCTACTTCCGATGGTCAAGACAAACCATCTCCCGAAAGGTATATAGACAACATAACAATCTTTGCATGAATAAAGCGCCCAACTTTATTCCCTCGATTGCGGATCATATGATTTAGACCATCACCTTAAGAATCATGTCTTCCGCATAATCCGTCCATCATATGCCCATTTCTTAAGGTTTAGACCGACAGTCTCAGACTATTGTTTGCTTAACATACATTCAACAAATATGAACGTAAAGAGGACAAAATTTGGTATATAAACAATGAATAAATTCTTTATTGATAAAAATGTCTCCAAAAACTTAGTACACTTTTCTCCTTAGGGCATACATGTCTAACACTATTAGTAGCATATTCTTTTTCTGGTCATTTTTGCGAACTTGTTTTGATTGTTTAGAGACAGATTTTTCATAAAAGTTTCTTTATGAAAGTTGTCTGTCTCGTCGAGATGTAAAAGTTTCGTGTTTGACAAAAATTACAATTGGCCTCAAAACGATCGGAAACTTTGAAAAACCGTTACAGCCTACAAATAAATTTTTTAGACAGTTTTGGAAAACTTCCATAACTATATTTCAGAGGTAGATTTTGGAAAAAAAATAAATTCACAAAGGTTGTCCGTCTCATCAAAATCTAAAACCTTCGTGTTTGACGAAAATTGTAATTTTTTCATGACCCAAAAACAGGAGCCATGATTGATGGAAAAATTAATAAATTAAACAGACCAAATAAGATGCTCAATGCTCCGTCAAACTCTCCTTGACAATAAAATGTAATAATAATCACAGCCACACTTAGGTTAAGAGTCCACTAAGAATCTTACAAAGTTTAATTACAAATAATATAACAAGGCCGACATCGAAACAAGTCGTACAGTACACGTATCATACAATAGTTGCATGATAAAATACCGTTTAAACTCCATAAACATCAAACTTAGTCTCGAACCTGACTAATTCTGCAAAACCTGAGGGAGGAATTTTTAAACAATAAAATGTGAGCTCAAGGCCTACTAGTACTATCTTTTAAAACATGACGTTTAAATAAATAAAAGAAAGTATGGATATTTAAATAATCAATTATGGAAAGAGATGAAGTAGCACAATAAAATTCACAGCTTACAAACCTTTGATATATCATATACCGAACATACTTATAGTACTTTTGCCAATCATCCACGCTATGGAGTGCCTCGATCAAGATTTAGAGGCTTGATGCCAAGGTTATATCTATAACCCGATCTTTATGGCCACATAAAAAAAATCTATCACTAGGTCCTCTACACCTCCTCGGTGACATTAGGAAACCATCATGCTTGGAATTATTTCAATTCCAAGTCTAAATCATATTTTTAAATTAACAAAATTACAATATTGATATACATATACTTTTCTCAAGATGTTTTAATACGAGAAAACACAGTTGACAAACAATTTACTTGAAGCATGCTCATCTCAATATTTAACAATAAAGCCAAATAAATTTTAAACAAGGCTAATTAAGAAAGGGATATAAAATTCTACCTTTGTATTCATTACCGTTAGTTCCAACACAAAACCCAATATAAGCTCTACCAATGTTCAAAAACCTTTGAACATACTCTAAAGTTAAAAAATAAATAAAATAAAATTCATACAGGCATCAAGCTAGCAATTTAATTATAAGTGTGCCATTTCTGTATCTCAAATATCATGCATGTGCAAGCTTTAAACATATGATGTAACTATATTTGTAAATAAATTTTAAATATAAATTCTAGTTTACAATAGATTAAAATATATTTTCAAAAATTGGGGATTTTAAAAGGGATTAAAATCACAAAACTAGAAAAACTGACGAGGCAGAAACTGCCCGATTAGGCTGCATGGCCAGCTTGCTGCCACAAGACCAGTAGGCCTGCCGCCTTCAAAGGCCAGCCGACCAGTTTTTCATAATCTAGAACATTCAAGATTTTTGTTTTTAATAGTTCTTAGCCTCAAAACTCAATCCAACATGTTTTAACAATTCGTAGAACATGGAAAACATAGAGAAACTATAGAAAACTATTATTAAACACATGTAAACTTTTTTTCCCTAATTTTCTAACATCAAAGACACAAATTTAAACCCAACAAACCAAAACTTATTAAATCCAAAGTCAAAACTCTTGAAATAACATATGCATGCTCATACAGCAAAACTCAAATGAATCAACAAGATTTGGATGGAAGAAAAAGAAAGAAATTCAGCTTTAGGATTTGACCTAACAACCTAAACTCTTGACGAACATTGAGGAAAAGTTTGTCCAGATTTCGTACTTGACTTGATGATGATTTTAGATCAAATCTTTTCTGGGTTTTTCTTGAATGTTTGAAAGCTAGAAGTTTAGAGTAAGAGAGAAAGACAGACGATAGTAAAAGAAAGAGAGAGAGGCGTTGAGATAGAGAAGGGAAAAAGAAAGAGACATATGGAGGTAGAGAGATAGAGATGAGGGCCTTTATCTGGCGGTGGAGTTCAAGTTTTGATAAAGGCTGAGCATGTTTATTCTTGTCTCAGGTCTGATTATTGGGGAAGTCCAATTTTGGCTTTCCTTGGCTTGTTTTTAACATGCAAGTATGGGGGAATTAGGTGGAGGCAATTTGGTAAATATAGGCAAGTGCATAGATAAATAAAATTGTTTCAAAAATTAATATTTTAAGCATTAGACTATAATTTTAAATACTTTTAAAATTAAAATTATGCAATGCAACTTAAAATGAATGCCATTGACAACTAATTAAAATTTAGGCATACTAGTTAAACTAAATTGACATAATTAACCTTTCTTAAAATTCATGGATGTTACAGCCATACCTTCTTAAAAGAAATTTCATCCTCGAAATTTTAAATCTAAGGTACAATTAAAAATCATGAAATCACTATGTTACCAGTAGGCTACTTTAAAACAACAAATTTAATTGCGTTGTGTATTTTAATGTATTTGTAACGACATATGTCCCAACTAAAAACCCATAAAATAAAAATTAAACAATTAAAACATACATTTTTAGTTCCCAAGAGATCTAAAGCCTATGCTCTAATATCATTTGTTGTCATGACCCAAAAACAGGAGTAGTGATTAAGGGAAAAATTAAGAAATAAAACAGATTAATTAACATGCTTAATGCTCAGTCGAACTCTCCTCGACAATAACATGCAATAAGGATCATCGCCATGCTTGGGCTTAGAGTCCACTAAGACTCTTACATAGTTTAATTACAAACAATATATCAAGACTGACATCAAGACAAGTCATACAGTACACAACTCATACAACAGTTACATAGTAAAATACTATTCAAACTTCATGAACATCCTACTGGTTCTACAAAACCCAGGAGGGGAATTTTAAAAATAGTAAAACTTAAGCTAAAGACCCAGTAGGATTATTTTTTAAAGCATGACATTTAAACAAATAAAAGAAAGCATAGATATTTAAATAATCAATTAAAGAAAAAGGTGAAGCAGCCAAATAAAATTTACAGCTTACAAACCTTCGATATATCATATGCCAAACATATTTATAGTGCTTTTATCAATCACCCATGCTACAAACCTATTTCTCAATTCAATAGAAGCCTAAAGAGGTGAATAGGGTCCCAAATAACAAGAGATATGTAAAAAGTAGGTTCGATTACGCCTATTCCTAATCCTAAATAGAATGTAATGACGTAGGGATCCATATGTAAATGTAGTATCATTTAGATACTCTCGAATGACCCCTTCTCAAAATTAGAACTTAATTAGAATGTATAGGTCAAATTGGATATGAAATTATGCTATGGAGCGCCCTCGATCAAGGTTTAGGAGGTTGCCCCCAAAGTTATATCTCATAACCCGATCTCTATGGCCATGTAAAAAAAAAATTGTCAACGGTATCTCTACGCCTCCTCGGTGATATTTGGAAACCATTATGCTTGAAATTATTTCTATTCTGTCTAAATAACATTTTTAAATTCTTTTTCTAAAATACAAAATCATAATATTTACCTACATATACTTTTCTTAAGATGTTTTGATATGAGAAAACGCATTTCACAAACAATTTACTTGAAGCATGCTCATCTCAATATTTAATGATAAGGCCAAATAAATTTTAAACAAGGCTAATCAAGGAAAGGGATATGGAATTCTACCCTGGTATCCAATAATGTTAGCTCCAACACAAAACCCAATGTAAGCTCCACTAATGTTTAAAAACCTTTAAACATACACTAAAGTTAGAAAATAACTCAAATAAAATCCATACATACATCAACATGCCAATTTAATTATTAGTGTGTCATTTTAGTATTTCAAATATCAAGTATGCATAATCTTTAAACACATAATGTAACTATGCTTGTAAACAAATTTTAAATACACATTCTTGTCTACAATAGACTAAAATATATTTTCAAAAATTAGGGCTTATAAAAGAAATTAAAATTACAAATAGAAAAACCAACTGGATAGAAACTGCACAATTGGACTACACAGCCGACCTGCTGCCAAGGCCAACAGGTCAGTTGTTCATAATTTAGAAAATTCTAGACTTTGCTTCTAACAATTTTAAGCTTCAAAACTCAATCCGACCTATTTTAACATAGAACATAAAAAACACAAAGAAGATATAAAAAACCGTTATTAAACACATGTAAACGTCTTTTCCTCAATTTTCTAACATCAAAGACACAAATTTAGACCCAACAAACTAAAACTTTACAATTTCCATATTAAATCTGAAGTTACTCAAAACTCTTGAAATAACGTATGCATGCTCAAACAACAAAACTCAAATGAATCAACAAGATTCAAATATAAGAAAAAGAAAGAAATTTAGCTTTAATATTTGAGTCACCAACAAAAACTCTTGAAGAGCATTAAGGCCTAAGTGTGTCCAGATTTCATACTTGACTTGATGATGATTTGAGATCAAAGAAGGTGGGTTCTTTTCTGGGTTGGAAAGCTAGAATTTTAGAGTGAGAGAGAGAGACGAGAGTGAAAGAAAGAGAAAGAGAAGCATTGCGATAGAGAAAGGAAAAAGAAAAAGACATGTGGAGAGAGAGAGAGAAAGAGATGTGGGCTTTTATTAGACGGTGGGGTTCAAGTTTTAATAAAGGCTAAGCATGTTTATTCTTGTCTCAGTTCTAATTGTTAGGGAAGGCCAATTTTTGCTTTTCCTAGCTTGTTTTTTCATGTGTAAGTAATGGGGAATCAAGTGGTGATAATTTCGTAATATGTGTAAGAATATAGGTAAATAAAATTGTTTCAAAAATTAATATTTTAAACATAAAAAAATTATTTTTAATACTTTTAATATTAAGATTATCCAGTGTAACTCAAAATGAACACCGTTGACAACCAAATAAAATTTAGGCACATTAGTTAAACTAAATTGACATAATTAACCTTTCTTAAAATTCATGGACGTTTCAAATTCATACCCAAAAAGGCCAAAAATAGTAGTTGCCTGTTGGGAACAATTTTAGATAGCAACCAAAACAGTTTTTGGCAGCCATAGGCAATTTTAAAAAACTGTTTGGAAGCTCGTCTTACAGTCAAAGTTGCGGTTTTGCACATTCATGGATTTTTGTTCAAGACATTCGAAGCCAAAAATCCCATGTTTGGAAAAAGTTTGAAATCAGACTCTAAGGATTCTGTTTTTTATGTTCAAAGTTTGTGGAAAATTTTTCCACCATACAAAACATACAAAATACCTAAATTAAACATGCCTAACCTAACTTTTTACAACAAAATACATGCTAGAAATGATTACAGTCATTTTATACTAGAACATAAACTAACTCATAAAAATACAAACTTTAAATTAACTAAGAGGTTCAAAGAGAAAAGTTTAGAATTTTTACCCTTGTAATAGCTTTCTTGAAAAATCACTCTAGCACAACTAACTCCTTCTTCTTCTTTCTTCTTGTTTTTGGTCACTAATGCATAAATTTAACTAAGAAAAAAGACATCTTTTTCTTAGTTAAGAAAATGGATAAAAAAGCTTAGAGGTTACCTTTGATGAACACTCTAAAGCCTTCAACTTCCTTCATTTTTCTTCTAATCCATTTAGCTAGGTTTTTGTGGTAAGAATGGGGGAGAAAATTTTTAGAACTTGAAAGAGTTAGAAACCAGTTTTAGAGGAAGAAAAGAGAAGAAAAATTTTTGCAGAATCCCTCGCCTTGAAATCAGTTTTGGTGGAATAAAATGGGAAGAAATTTTTTTTTTTTTTAAGAGAATCCCTTAAGCTAGAACAAGTTTTGGGTGAGACACAAAAGTGAAAATGGAGAAAAAAAATGGGGACTTTGGGATAGTACAAATACTTATTGGCAAATGCTTATTAATTTACCCCATCAAACCTATACTTAACTAAGCCCTTAATTAAGCTTATTTGGAGAAATTTTTGGATAAAAAAATCCCTAAGTGTGGCACCATTTCTTAATGGAAATAAGTGAGATTTTTGTCTAATTAATGCACCAAGGACGTTATCACATCAAGTAAATCAAGTTGTCAAATCTAGTCCTCTGTCCTTATCCTTAAAGATTCCCTTTAAAAGGATGAATTTTGTACTATTGAGGAATGACTAACTTAGCCGATAAGAAATTTTGGTTTTCTGATAGGTCTTTTCCCAGTGTTCAAATATAGTTAGGCAATAATCATATTATAAACTAATACCGATATATGTTTTAATCGTGTACCAATTTTAGATTGTTTTTAATCTTAAAATTATTTTTAGATTTAATAAAAATATAAACTTGATTTTTTTTTCTGCATCTAGACTCAATAATAACATAGTTTTGCGATGGTGTTAATTCTCGAGCTCAGGTAGCATTTTTTATCGAAATTGCTACTTGAGTAATTTTGATTTTAATTTATTTGGCAATTAAAGACTTGTCGACAGTTAGAGTATTTCTCAATATACTGCTAACATTGTATTGCACTTGAAAATTCTTGTGATTAAATTTCTCGGGTTGTTTACGGATTGAAATTTCTTCTACCGTAATCGTGGTAAGAATTCATCAACCAAATTATTAAATCACAAAAGTTAAATAAATTTAACTTTAAAATTTACCATAGAAGTTTGAAATATTTATATCAATTTTATAAATCCTTCAACCATAAAAATTTATATGTGATATTTCTAAGAAAATCTTTGGCTTAAATATGTAAATTATAATATTTAATTATAGGATTTTTTTTATCATTACATATTTTTCAGTGTAATAATAGGACTTTTTTTCTCTCCTTTTTCTCTTACCTTTCCCTCTCTCTCTCCCCTTGTTGTTGTCGTCTCGTCTCCGGCACCAGCGACGTCACTAGCAGCCAAAAAAGAAAAGAGGACTTCAATCCAAAAAAAACCACCACAACAACAACAAAACTGCAACTAGGGATGAACGTTGGGTGGGTTGGGTGAGTTTTATGAAAATTTCAACCCACCCAATTAAAGTTTATGCAGGTTGATTTTAAATTTAAACCACCCAATTAACCTAAACTTTAAAATGAACCCACCTAATTAAAGTTTAGGTGGGTTAGATGGATTAATCAGGTTAATTAATATAAAAAAGAAGAAAAAAATACTAATAATTTAAACCAAAATAAATAAAAAGCTGAAATTATCCCAATAAGTTTATTGAAAAACATTATGATAAAAAGTAAAACTAACATAAAGATAATGTTCCGTAATATAAATATTTTTTTTTTGAATGGGCGAATTAAAACTGAGTATCTAAGTTTTAAATTTTTTTATTGAGAGTATTAAAATTATAAATGTATATAATATAAATATTATATATATATACATATATATATATAAATGGATTAGGTGAGTTCGAGTTATGTTGGGTTGAGAAAATCTCAACCCAAACTCACCTAATGAAACCTCAGGTTGGGTTAAGTTTAAGTATTCATCGGGTTTGGTTATCTCGGGTTGAGTTTAGTAAGTTAATTGGGTTTGTTGTATTATCGGGGTTCACCCCTAACTGCAACAACAAAAACAAGATCCAGTTTCGACAACAACAATAATTGCAAAAATAAAAACAAGATCCAAAACTAGATTTGTAACTCTGATCAACGACTTCGGTCCAAAATTGAATATGCAACTCCGATCATTAACTCTGATCGAAGACTTTGACGTACATCAAGGATATCACGATTTTAGACAGATGCGACACTCAGCCTTGGCCGTGAGTGACGACGGCTAGGGCAAGGACGAACAAGTTTCGACGACAGTAGATTTCAGTCACCAAAGAGCTGAAAGAGGAAGAGTGAGAAATGGGGGGAGGGCGCGAGCGCGAGAGAGAAAGAGAGAGAGCAAATCAAGAAAAAAAAAAAGCAAAAAAAAAATTGCCATTAAAAAATGATGTCATAAAAGTGTGGCATAACATGTAATTTTCTCTCAATAAAATTAGTTGAAAAGGAAAGGTTATAGATGGGCCTATTATTCCTCTTCAAGACCTCAAGTTGCATGTTAAGTGAATGGTTTCATCACATGGGTGGTGGTAAGTTCGATCATATTTGTGTCAACCTACGTACTTTTATGTTTTGGATTGACATGGTAGTTGTTTAACAAAAGCGTCATTTAGACAATTCTCACAAGCAATATCAACAACGTGGTTTATTTCATGATTTTAGGCTTTATTATGTGAATTTAAGTTACCAATTTTATATTTTTCATTTAATTTGTTCACTATTTTTTATGAAGTTATTTCTATACTTCTTTGTAAATTGAATAGATTAAGTTAATATACCTCAAATTTATATGTCAATCAATTTAACCCGTTTGAGAACATAGTTTGAATCAAGACATTGGACTAAAAATAATATACAATTCAAATTTTATGATTAAAAATATTGCAATAAAATTGGTTTGAATTAAGTTTCCAAATGGACTCTAAGTTGAGTTATTATATCACATCTTGAATTGTCATTCATAGAGTCCTGAGCAACGCTATTCACATTTTGGTTATCTTTTTAGACCTTTAACGTATCCCTCAGCTAATTATCGAAAGAGAAAAAAAAGTGAAAATAAGAAACTTAACAAGTTGTGTTGGCATATTGTGTTTAAAACATTAATTTGTGTTAGATAATATGTAAAACACCCCTTATATTTTGTCTAAATATCACTTTTATCTCTCTTATTATTAAAATGCCCAGAATACCTTGTGTGCTTATAAAATCATACTCAAAATGCCCACTGAAGCAATTGATTTTTTTTTAACAAAATTTTAAGATTATTATTCTCAATATATATTAAATGTGATTATAATATGAAGACTTAAAAATTGAAAAAAAAAAGTAATTTAAAATGTTCAAATAATTATTTCAATTAAGCAAATACTTTAATTATTTTGAGTGTTTTTAACTTTTAAAGATTGAATATTAGTATTTTCATTTAACAATATTTCAATTGTATTTAGTAAAAATCAAGACGGGTAATTTTGGTTTTTTATGAAGTTTAATCCCTTCATGGAGTATTTTGTGTATGATTTTGAAAACACAGGATGTTTTAGACATACAATAAAAGAGATAAGTGATATTTTAGCAAAATATAATAGGCGTTTTGAGTATTTTCTTATTTGTATTCAAACACAATTTGCTTTCAAATTTTGTGCGAAAAAATACGGTTACAAATTGTGTTTGAACTAAAAATTGATGTTAAAACATATTCTGGCAAACCGCCTGTTACCCGTTTGCTTCTAGGTTTTAAAAGAGCGGTTAAAACGCTCAACGGCTCGTCTAAAACATGAACAAGTGGGATGCAGTTCGTTATCCAACATTGACACTAAAACGTGTCTTCAGTATTTGTAACCGAAAAGGACATGAAAATCATATTAGACTGTTTTAAAGAGTTTTGAGAACAGTTCAGGGCTCCGTTCTGTGGGCAAAATATCTTTTTTTTTTTTTTTTTTTTGTGTTTTCTGTTCCCAGAAAAAAGAAAAGAAAAACTTTTTTTTCTAGGAACACAGGATGAAACAGAATCATATCGTTGAGTAATTTTGTCGCTTTTACATCCACATTCAATTATGTCCATTTGGCTAACAAAGCAACAAGTCGTTTGCGTAAACGACAGTCGGAAAAATGTCCTTACTCTTTCCTCCTCTCATGAGTTATGTCGTTACTTCTTGGCAGATGAAACGAATTGCCTCCTCTTCAGGAAGAAAAATTCATACAAAAATGCAAAACTAACGCCAACAGACTCAAACTTCTAAAACTAAACAGTCAATTTTCCTTTTCAAAAGATTACGGTTTCAACAAACAATGTGTGTTTCATGAGGGAAAATGTGGGGGTCAAAACTCGAACAGGCGTAACTCAACCATGCCCTCTTTTCTTTTGGGAGAGTACCAGAAAACAGCTTTTCCTGATTCTAGAAGCCTGAAGGAGTAAGTCAAGCTGCATATGAAATCCTCCATATGCGGCCTGCGCTTTCCGGAGGACGAGTCGAGCAAAAACCTCGAATCTAATCGAACAGCTATTGGCCCTGCAACCTACAAGGACAAGTTGGTAATAGTAAGAATCAACTGATTGCCTTCAATCAACCAATGTCATAATGATTTTGAAATCATTCGAAAATGATAATGTGGTAATCAGTAAATGATAAATTAAATACATCAGCCATTAGCTATGAAACACCAAAATTTGGCGCATGCTATACAAACTTGGTGCCAATTTAGAGAGTTGTTTTCCTACTCAGGCTAAAATTTGGCATTGGCTTTGGCACTAATTCAAGATGCTCTAATGATCCTATCCATTATTTGTTTTTTACATGTATTCGTATGGCAATATCCTACTGGCCTTGAGTTTGTTACCTCAAGAAAACATTTAACTTATCATATGCAAATCCATGTACTAAAACTAACGAGATTGAATTGTAAGGCATAAATTGGAATACCTGCTGCTGAAAGATCAAATTGAGTCTGGGATGAGATGCTGGATCTTCCACGGTATTGGAAGAGGAACTTTTGAAACCATTGAGAACCCTTTTGGCAATAGCTGAAGCTGAACAAATATCCAAGCGAGCGTCGACCCTGGTAAGATCACCGTAGAGCTTTCTGAAACACCCATGCTGGTAAGTGTAGCAAACTGAGCCAAATAAATCAGCACTTAATGAGCTTTTCTTCTCCCTGTCCCCGAACCAGGCGGCACACGTACCACCTACAATGAAAGTTCAACAATAAATAAGAATCAGTGAAACAAGTTTATTTTTCCTTGTTCTTTTTGTACTGGTACTGTGGTTAATCGTTTCAGTACTTCTATGTCATATTGGACTATATAGAGAATGTCAGAACAGGTAAACTTTCTCTGATCAACTGAACTTAACAAGATGAGAAGTACATGTCTTAAAACGAAATTCTATGCTCCAATTGTTATTAACCAGGATGCCAAAGCAGCACCTGTAACTTTAACTTCTCACTGCATGGCAAAAAGAGAAATGAGAAATACTATATAAAAATATTGATCAAATCAAGCAAGTTTTATTATTCATCCTCATTTATCATGTTTCCCCCCATTAACTTCACACCTCCTTCTGGAGGAAAGTAGCAAATACTGTTAGATGATACTGATGCCAATGTGCTTTGGTGTGGTAACCTTGTCAGAAAGAGAGAAAACATCGTCTAAAAAAGGAAGACAAGTCCAAAAATGCAAACATAACATAAACGTTACAAAACATGAAGACAGTATTTCTCCAGAACTCTCATTATATACAATAAATCATTACCAATGAAACAAGTAACACTAAAGGAACAGAAAATGATAGAAAATTTATAAGTCAGCAACATTACCAATAATCCCAGATACTGCAGAATGAGGTTCATTAAGACGCACATCATACGAAGGCCGCCAAAACAAACCCCTATCAGTCCTCTCTACTATGTCCTCCCGTTTCTCCCTACGCCTCCAGAAGTCCCTGTTTTTCTCATAAGAAAAGGCAGCCTTTGTACATAATCCAGGCAATAAAGCAGCAGGTGGATCAGGGCTTGTGGAATTAACTGAAAGAGGATGGCCACTACTTTTATGCAAACCAAGGCGATATCGCAATCCAGATTCAGAAACAAGGGATAATAGATCCAAGGAAATTGACTCAGGCACATCCCAATATTGCCCTTTATGATCAATGAACAGCTGAGGCCATGCAGCCTCGAATGTGATATCATGATAGGGTAGCTGAAAATACATTGAGAGTATCTTAGATTGATCAGTTGTTTGTGAAATGAAACACTTCAATATATGAAGCTTGTCATCAAAAGAATAAATGTCACTCGTCAATTTGGAATTCAATGGTTTTAAGTGACATATGTTATGATGTTGGATCTGAGATAGAACTTGGCAGCTAAGATGAGTTCGTATACAGGGTATGAAAAGCACAACACATATTCAACTCTCCGTAGACATAATATTGGGAAAGAAAATATCTGAGACCATGCAATCAGAAATGAGGACACAAATTAGGCTTAAAAGCTGCATCACGTCCAAGTTCAAGGTCTCCTATATACACGTCCTAGGGATAAGCAACATCAAACTTTTAATTCAGTATCTTATTCTAAGAATGACCAAAAAAATAGAATAGGAAAATAGTAAAGCAAAAGAATAGTCAAATAGCATACATAAGAGACGGTTCCAACCAACAGTAGGAACAAATTTCCATTTAAGACAAATAAGAGATAAGTAAAATATTCAACTAACTAATAATCACATTTTCGACATTGGTGTTTATAAAACAAAAATTCAATGTGAATGCTTGCCTTATGAAACAGCATCAGTTTGTGGCGCCGTCCCTTTTTCTCACCATGCCCTTCGGTGCTCCATATGATGGACATTGACGGGGTTGGAGAAAGTTGCGTGCTTAACCCAAACGAATAAAGTGACCTATCCAAGAAATGCTTTGCCACATCTTTGAAAGAAGGTAACTCTTCCTCGTCACTCTTAAATTCAGCTTTAATCGAAGAAATCAGTTTCTTTGGTCGGAACTGTCCGATTAATCCAAGCCACCTATACGCATAGCCACAGTGATCCTCAGTATAGAAATTATTATGTTGCATAGCTAAATTGAAATACCACGAGCAAGTTTGAATCCTCAATTTTGACGAGTCATAACGCATTTCTTGTTCATCATAATATGTACTTAAAGATTAAGAATATCCAACTGCAATACAAGAAGTAAAGGTAGTACAAGCTTTATGGGGAGGATTCTACGAAACTCGGTCACTTTCAAACAATTGGCGAAGGAAAAAAACAAAAACCTCTTCAAGCTGGCTAGAATTTTTACCCTCCAATCTGTAAAATATGAAGCAAATAACCAACTTCCCAAACAGAATTCTGCAATTTTCCATACCACTTTTCCTTCATTAAACTCAACATGAGAACCAAAATATGTCCCCAAAATCACTAAACCAGGAAAAACACACACACACACAACAACAACAACAACAACAACCATTTGGTTTCGGAGAACATTAAATAGGAAAAATTCCCCCCTCTTTCTGAGTCTGTTTTTCACAAATTAACACATAATTTAAGAATCCAAACACCCCTTTCCCAACCCACATTTCCATTTCATAGTAAAAACATTCTTATATCCACATTTCCCCAAAAAACGAAAAGCAAAGTCAAACCACAAAAGAAAAAGGGACCAAAAACATACAAGAGCAATAGATAGGCAAAGGCAATGAAAGTAAGGTACTTGAATTAGTTACCAGTTGGAAGTGGATGGTTTGAGCAAGAGGGACTGGAGAGAAAAGGAGCCCAAGTCCTTGGAAGAAGTAGGAGAGTAAGAAGGTATAATGCCAAGAGGAAACCCATTTCCCAAGAGAGAGACTTGCTGTATCCTCAGGGCTCGGCTGGCTCGAGCTCCGTCCATGGGGAATGGCTCGCCGGGAACGGCCTTGGCGGCGCCGTCGAGGAGTAGAGGCGAAGACACGTCCAAGTCCCAGAAAGCTGAATCCATGGCCGTCCTTAGTCTCGCCATCGTTTTGGCTTTTGTGTTTTGGCTCTTCCTTATCTCCCTCTGTCTTGCTATTGTATATCCTCTCTTTTGGCACCTTGAAAATGGGGAAGGAAAGACAGAAGGGTTTTTGCGAGGTTCTTTTTATGGTTAAAAAGTGGGTCCACAAAATGATAAATAAATGTTCGGACAAATTTTATACCGTAAATTATATCATTTGTGTCAAAATATCCCTTAAATTTTAAAATATATTTGTTATACTTTTAAATTATAATATTTTTCTATTTTCACCTAGAACTTAAAAATGTGTTGTTTTGGACAAAATAATACTTCTTACCTTATTAAAAAGATAAATTCATCATTTTAAACCCTTAAAGAACCAACTTGAATTATAATGGTTCTTTATTTTTCCTCCATCTTTTTCTCCATTTTAAGTAGGTACTCTAAAGACAGAATATACGAGAGTTTGGCGCCTAATTAGTTCATCTACACTATGTTTAGTTGGAGGGAGAGCGGTGAGGGGAGAGAATGAATCCCTTGTTTATTGGAGGGAGTAGAGGAGAGAGAAGAGACATAGAGGGAGAGCTTCTCCCTCTGGGCCTACCAATTTGGATCTTTCCATTGATAGAACGATCCAACCAATCCATCCAAATTTAAATAAAAAAACTCTTTTATCCTTTAAAAAAATTATTTACAAATGGTATAATGTACAATATAGTAATTAAACAAATGACTATTATTTATCCTTTCAACTATCTCTTCCGCTTACCAACCAACATAAAAGATTACTATAATCCTCTCTATCCTTTATATTATCTATCCCTCCAAGTCACTTCATCCTTCCTACTATCCATCCCTTGTACCAAACGGAGTGTTAAAGCAAAAGGAACATTTGTATTAACTGTTGGTGATGTACCCTAGGCCAATTATATAATGACCATATTTTGACTTCTTTACATTTGCATTTATTAATAAAGAGGCATTTTTATTTTTTTATTCTAATTTCATGAATAGTAAATTCTGCATAAGGTCATCAAGTATGTGACTTGATAGTAAAACTCTTAGGGGAAAATTGAATTCTATTTTAAATTATCTATAGTCGGTCATTATTACTAAGATAATAATGAATGAAGACTAGTATGAAATTTGACTAATGATTATGTTTTACTAATCATGTGTATGAGATACTAAGTCAACTCATAGATACATATGTGAGAAATGATGTATTGAATCGACCTGCTATGAGAATACTGCATGGATAATTGTCATAAGTGATTCTAATCACAATAGTATTATCATAGTCCTTTGATCTGAAACCACCATTGTTTCCTCCATGACAAGTTCTATATTTTGACACATTATAATATTATCTTTAATAGGATAATGGAATAGATTGTTGTTGGATATAGAGTGAATCATATGCGGAATGTGAGTGATTAAGAAGGAATTTGTCCTTCATTTATTATGAGAAAGATATCTTTGGGCCCCTTTATAAGTTAGCTGAAGAAAAATGTATAGCCATACTGGAATGAATTGATAAGGATTATCAATATCAGTCTTCTTAATATCAAGAAATAATATGTTTGAATAATATAAGGATGACATAAACCATGCCTCATGTTCAATCAAGGTATTTAGTGACAAAAGGACTTTAATACTTATTGTGGATTAGGTTATGTCGGATTATTGACATTTGCATAACTTGAGTAATCATAATATCTTGCTAGAGGCCACTTATGATTTGTGGGCCAGAAACAGAATTTCAAACCCACTACCAACGTTATGTGAACCTACAGGGTCGCACACTTATAACAGACCAAAAATGAATTTTGGGTTTACTGTGTCTAGGTTCAATGAACCTGGTAATGTCCAGATTCGATGTACTAGGTATGTTTAGGTTCACTAAATCTGACATTATCTAGATTCTATGAATCATATTTGAATTACAGTTTAGCCTAGTTAAAATCAGACTCTTTCTCAATATATATATATATGTATATCTATTTTAGGGTTTTTGACCGAATTACGAAGAGAAAAGGAGTTCTCTCATTCTAAAAGGCAAAAACATTAAAAACGCTAAAAATTAGAGAGTATCATTTAACGCAAGGAGAGGGTTCTAGCACACCAATTTGGTTTTTTTGAGAGTCTATTCGTGTGGATACCTACAAAGGGCGTTGCTCTAAGTAACAACGTCTGAATCCGATCCTGAGTACGAAAAGCTCGAGTTAGTGTGTCACCGGAGTGAACCCACTCTCTTCCTTCCAACAATCTTGTCCCTTTTGTCATCCTGGTAAGATTTTATGACTTTCTTATCAATCTAATCGAATTGCATGGATCTTGTGAGGGTTGGTGAGAATTAATTTTGATTTTTCGCTGCTTATTTGAATCACATAATCCAACAAAACCCAACAGTGGTATCAGAGAGACTTGCGAATTCGATTAAATTGATTTTATATGAAACTGTATATATGTGATATGCATGGATACGATTTATACATTAATTAGATTAATGTGCTTGAGGTTTTATTTGATTAAACATTTTTACCGTGTTAATTTGATTAATATGTTTACTATTTCTTGTAACTTGTTGTTGTTAATTTGATTAATATTACAATTTAACAAAAATCTAGAAATCTGTTTTAAGAGGATTAAATGATATACTGTAAATCTGGTTTCGGTTTTATCCTGGTGGCTGATTGTTTAAATGTTAAACAATGATAATCTATTTTGAACATATTAATATATATCATAGGGTCTGTTTAATTGATAAACAAGGATAATCGGTTTAGAACAGATCAATAAATTTCATGAATCCTTTTAAGTGTTAAACAGAGATTAATTAATTCTGTTATGAACAGATTAGGTAATCTGATTAATTAAAATTAATGGATTTAGGTAGCAACTCATTCAAACAAGTAAGGTAAATCGTTTACCTTTAATGAAAATTTAACTATAATGAAATTATATTATTATGTTTATGTGTTTAGTGTGCATTGCATGATACATAGCATGGCCATTTTATACCATGTGATTGGCAGGTTTTATTTAATTTTATGTTAGGTTTGCAATTTTAAAAACAGCTTGCGTGTCGTTTTTTAATTTGTTGTAATTTATTTATTTATTTATTAGAAATAGAATAGCTTAGATTGCAATTTGTAATGTAAAATCAAAGCCCAAGATCCAGATAGATGAAGACTCAAGATAGAGTCCGTTCGTGGCAATCTAAGGAAATCCATGGAGATGAAAATTACCTAGGATTGACCATTACCCTTCATATTGGCTTATGAAGATCAATCTAAATTTGGGCCATGCTATGACACGCTTATTGTGTTATTATTATGCTATGTATGTGATGCGACATAATAATAAACAATAAAATAAAATTAGAGTAGAACCTCACTTAATATTAAGTCATTAAAATGCCTCCCATAATTCAACACTTGTCAAGACTTAGATTGCTAAATATAAGTTCTGCAAAAGCAGGGTATGTTAAGCCATCTAGGTAAGATAAGATGGATAATAGTGATGTCCATACGTTTGAAATGGTTAGACTTAAATAGGTTATCAAAATGGCTTTCGACCCAGGGCATTAGATGGGATTTTAATTAGTCGGGACATGTGATGTCAAATCCCATATTTATCCAAGAGTTACATAAGATGTAATTGGTAAAGTGTTACCTACCTAAATAACCATACTTTAGGTGATAAGCCAAAGCTTACTTAAAGTGAGGTGAAATATGGATCTTGGCCCACTAAATTACAATTGTTGTGATTGCCAAATTAATATTGAAGGTTATTAATTTGATAAAATTAGTGGGATTTAAATATGCCTCGTTAAAAATTGTTTAATAAAATGCTAAGTACTCTGTGTATATAATTGTTGTAGATAATGGCATCAAACACCACATCTAACTTGTCACTACGAACGATCCTTGAGAAGGATAAGCTCAATGGGACTAACTTCCTGGACTGGTACAGAAACTTGAGAATTGTTATCAAGCAAGAGAGGAAGGAATATGTCCTTGATCAACCTATCCTTGATGAACCAGCTGCTAATGCTCCTAGAACTCAAAAGGATGCTCACAGTAAGCATCTCAATGACTTTGTTGATGTCACTTGCCTCATGCTTGGAAGCATGGAATTAGAGCTTCAGAAGCAACTAATGGAAATGGAGCCTTATACCATGATAGGCCATCTCAAGGAAATGTTCCAAGAGAAAGCTAGAATTAAGAGGTTTGCCACCTTAAAGGCATTACTCTCGTGCAAGTTGACTTCTGGCGGTTTAGTAAGTCCTCATGTTCTGAAGATGAAGGGTCATCTTGATCATTTGTAGAAACTTGGTTAAGACTACTGAACAAAACATCAAGAATACCAAAGATGTTCTGATGGTTAATAAAGGGAAAGGAATGAAAAGGAAAGGAAAGGGTAAGAGCACGAATAAGGCTCCCAAGGACTTTAAGAAGCCCAAGCCTAACCCCAAGCCTAATCCTGAACCTAAGGCTAAACCACCAAAGGGGGGAGTATGTTTTTTCTGCAATGAGCCTGGTCATTGGAAAAGATACTGCAAGCTCTATTTGGATGATCTGAAGAAGAAGAAGAAGAAGAGTAACGCTACTACTCCTTCAGGTATTTATGTTATAGAAGTCAATTTGTCTACTTTTGATTCCTGGGTATTAGATACTGGATCTGGATCTCACATTTGCACTTATGTGCAGGGTCTTAAGAGGATTAGAATCTTGGCTAAAGGCGAAGTGGACCTACGAGTTGGAAATGGAGCAAGAGTTGCTGCTTTAGCTATAGGAACATATGAGTTGACTTTGCCTAGTGGACTTATTTTAAGTTTAGAAAATTGTTATTTTGCACCTGCTATGAGTAAGAATATTATTTTTTTTTCTTGTTTGGACAAGGAAGGTTTTGAGTTTATTATTAGGAATAATAAATGCTCCATTTATCGTGATAACATTTTCTATGGATATGCTCCACGAACGAATGGTCTTTATGTTTTGAACATTGAAAACACAAACGAAAAGTCCATCTATAATGTTAATACAAAGAAGTTTAAATCTAAAGATTTAAATTTAAACTCTACCTATCTTTGGCACTGTCGTTTGGGCCATATAAATGAGAAATGCATTTCAAAACTCCATCAACATGGGATTTTGAATTCATTTGACTTTGAATCATTTGAAGCATGTGAGTCTTGTTTATTAGGCAAAATGACTAAGATACCTTTTACTGGACATAGTGAAAGGGCTAATGACTTATTAGGCCTTGTACATTCTGATGTATGTGGACCATTAAGTTCCACTGCTAGAGGAGGTTTTTAGTACTTCATTACTTTCACAGATGTTTTTAGTAGATATGGCAATGTCTATCTAATGAAATAAAAATCTGAATCTTTTGACAAGTTTAAAATTTTCAAAAATGAAGTACAAAATCAACTTGGTAAAAGTATTAAAGCACTTCGATCAGATAGAGGTGATGAATACTTAAACCAAGAATTCATTGATCATCTTAGAGATTGTGGGATAGTCTCACAGTTAACTCCACCAGGAACACCACAATGGAATGGTGTGTTTGAATGGAGAAATCGTGTAACACCCGCCAAATTTTCGTATAATTGATAATTAAAGAAGTTAAGTAATTTCCTTATTGATATGTGATATATTGTTACTAACTATTTTTATTTTTATTTTAAGTATTATGACAGGTGATGGCCACGTCGAATTGATGTGCTCAAGTATTCATGACATTTATATAGTGTGTTTAACTTTTTATTTAATGTTTTGATATGGCAGTTCAGCAGGCCGAACCTTCAAGTTTGATAGGCCGAATTGCTCCTCTTGAAACGGCAGGCCGATGGAATTTCATCGGCAGGCTGATGACTGCTGACGAGTAGTCAGCATAAATCTCTCCCAAAATTTGTGATAAGGATAATTATGTGATTGGATATAATTGGATGATTAATTGTAATTGATTAGCATTTTTTTTGGCCTTTTTTTCTTTAATTATGGAAAAGAAATGTTTGAACTTAGATTGATTAGATTATTTTGATATGGTTTCCTATTTTTGAAAGTTGATATATGGCAAGTGGAGCCTAATCAAATTGACTTCCCTTATTTCGCTCTATTCTCACACGAAATTACCCTAAATTTAGTCAGAAAAATTCTAACATAATAGAGAGTATTGACCCCCTTTTTTTTTTCATCATCGTCATTCACGTTAATTTTCTCTCTCTCTCTCTATTTTCTCATAAACTCTCCCCCTCTTTCCTCATGTTTTTCTCCTCTCCTTCTTCTCCTTATTTTCCTGAGAATATTTGGATGAAATATTGAGATTTTTTTTGGAGTGAATCTAAAGAAAACTTGAGAAGAAATTGTTTTAAGGTAAGAACTCATTTTTTCGGTAATGTATTTCTCCTTCTTAATCCAACTGCCATAACTTTGTCTAGGAATTTTATTTTACTTTGAAATTTTAGTATGATGTTCATATTTGTGTTATGTGATGTTCCTCCAAATTTCACATTAATTGGATTTTTCTATGTTAAGTTATGAATTTTCTTCTCTATGCTACTCATAAAAATTATTGTTGATTGGTTATGTTGCATGAAAATGTAGTTTTTGTTTATAGGGCGAGTGTGCTTTGATTTTTACGAAATTTGGCAAATATGTTCATGTATATGTTAAGTTATGGACTAGAAATTTTGGTGATGATTTGCTGAATATCTTATGTGATATGAAATTTTCATTAAGACTAGGTCATGAGACTGCTTTGTTAGTAAATTGTTGGACTCCTTGTTGTGTCATGTTTTTGTATGATTAAATGATTTTATTTGATGACAAGAATTTTTGAGGTACCGTATTTGTATGTTAATATGAAGTCATATGAATTTTGAGGTCTAAATAAATTTATTTTAATTGATTGAGAATAATTATCGCATGTAATTCACGGACCAAATTGTTTATAGTTGTTTTTGGCTCTAAATTCAAACACATGTTTTGGATTGTATGGAATTTATTTAAAGGTGATTTTTGGATACATTATAGGTCTTAGTGTCTATTGCATGCAGGATTTTTATGGAATTATTTTGGGATGTAAATAATTTATTATGTGAATGTAAGTAGGGACTGCTCACTGTGTTATTATTGCCGACAGATTTTGTATTGTATGATATGTGATTTATTTAAATTGTTAAATGAAATTTTTATGAGTAATGAAAAATCCTGATATTATGTTTATATGCCAACCTTGTCCCTGCTAGCCAAGTTTGGTTTTCAAATTTAGTGCAAATTTTAAGTTATTGAGCTTTGATTTCATAGAGGTCAGGAAACATTTGTGTTGATAATTTTGTTTTAATGTTTTATGATTAATGAAACTTATTATGAATTAATGTTTTTGAGAGATGAATGTATGTGGGATGTATTTTGGCAATGGATGATTCCTTGAATGATAATTTTATTCTTAAATGAATGTATGACATGAACGCACTAAGAAGCGAGCACATCAAGACTGCGGTGACGTCACCTACAAATTAAGGTTAAGTAAGCTACACAAGTAAGTACATTCTCACCTACAATATGATGAAAGTTACAAAAGTTTGAAAATCAATGTTTATGATGGTTTTATGATGAATTCCCATGATGATAATGCATGATGTATTATTATGAAATTTTCAATGTAAAGAAGTTTATGCATGTTTTGATGATGATGTTTTCTAAAGTATAAAAGTGTATGTATATATATGTATCACCTAAATAAGTGTTGCACACCCCATGTTATGTTATGCTTATGTTTATGATGTTATGATTAGATTAGGACTAGCTACCCTTCTCTTCTCATGACGGCGCACCTAAAATAATGATTATGATGCAACACTTGGGCCCTTAAGATAAAATGAATAAAGTTTTAATTTTGAATAATGTAATAAAGATATGTCTATATGAAATTGTGCTTAGTACACCATTATGATGATGCATACGATGTGGATGTTCTTAAATTGTTTTTATTTTTGTGAGGAATGTAATGTGCTTACTAAGCTTTAGCTTATTTTAGTTTTATATCATGTTACAGATAAGGGTAAGAAAGTTATGGACTAGGTGAAAGGCAAGGGAAGACGTGTGAACTATGCACGATGGATTGAAAAGGGAACATGCCAAAGAAGTTTCAAAAGTCATAGACTATGTTTTGATTTATTAAGTATGTTTAATCATTTAGTATGTTTATTTGAATAGACATAAAGATTTGAAATTTGTCTCTTAAACCTTATTTTATTATTAATTGTCCTCTGTATTTTGAAACATTGGGACTTGTTTTAAATTAAGAATTTTTGTTTTAAAATAGCAATTTGGCCTGCCGAACAATGTTGGTCGGCTTGCCGAACTTAGCAAATTTTAAAACCCTATTTGCAGAGCTTTGAGTGGCATGCCGGTGGTTGAACTTCGGACTGCCGGTCAGGTTTGGCCTGCCGAAGTCTGAAGTTTGGCCTGCCGAACTTAGAGAGCAGATTTTTAAATGTTGTGCCGCTTTCATTTTAAATTGTGGTTTTATTATTTGGTATGTTTAACTATTTATAGAATGTTTATAATCATGCAATTTATTAATTAAAAAAAATATGCATGGATTTTGAGTATGTTTCCAAATTTATGTTTCATTCAAATAGTTTATCTTATACAATGATTAAAAGAATGAATGTAACGACATCTATGATATCCATAAGGGGGCGTTACAAATCGAACTTTATTGGATATGGTTCGATATATGATGAGTCAGTCAGCTATTCCAATATCCTTTTGGGAATATGCTCTAGAAACTACTGCGTTCATAATGAACAGAGTTCCATCAAAGGCGGTCAAAAGACACCATATGAGATGTGGACCGAGAAATCACATAGTTTGTCTTTTCTTAAGATTTGGGGATGGCAAGCTTATGTAAGGCGTCAAATTTTAGATAAACTGGCACCCAAATCAGACAAATGCCTTTTTGTGGGATATCCTAAAGAAACTAAAGGATTTTGCTTCTATAATGCTTTTGAGAACACAGTGTTTGTTGCTCGGAATGGTGTCTTTTAGAAAGAGAATTCATTTCTAAAGGAACCAGTGAGAGCAAAATTCAACTTGAAGAAATTCAAGAACCACAAAATAGCATTAAACCACCTATGGAATCTCAACTAGATCAACAAGTAGTTGTTGAGCCTACATAAGTAGCACAAGGCCTGAGGAGGTCTGGTAGGACACATCAGAGCCCTAAGAGATATGGATTTCTCTTAACTAATAATAATGATGTGATGATTGTGGATCAAAATGAGCCCACATCCTACCAAGAGGCCATGAATAGCCCTGACTGTTCTAAATGGCTAGAAGCCATGAAGTCAGAGATGCAATCCATATATGATAATCAAGTATGGACTTTGATTGATCTGCTTGATGGTTTAAAGACTATTGGGTGCAAATGGGTTTTCAAAAAAAAAAAAAAAAAAACAGACATGGATGGCAATGTGCATACCTTTAAGGCAAGACTGGTTGTAAAAGGTTTCAAGCAAACACATGGTATAGACTATGATGAAACTTTTTGACCAATTGCTATGCTTAAATCCATTCAAATTCTCCTCACCATATCTGTATACTATGATTATGAGATTTGACAAATGAATGTCAAAACAATGTTTCTTAATGGAAACCTACTTGAGGATGTGTATATGACACAACTCGAGGGTTTTGTTAGTCCTGAGAATTCTGGAAAGGTTTGCAAGCTTCAAAGATCCATTTATGGATTGAAGCAAGCATCTTCGAGTTGGAATCTTCATTTTGATGGAGCAATCAAAGAGTTTGGTTTTATTAAAAGAGGAAGATGAGCCTTGTGTTTACAAGAAGGTTAGTGGGAGTGCAATAGTCATTCTAGTTCTATATGTTGATGACATATTACTCATTGGAAAAGATATCCCTACTCTAGAAAATGTTAAATCATGGTTAAGGAATTATTTCTCAATGAAAGAATTAGGTGAAGTTGCCTATATTCTAGGCATCAAGATCTATAGGGATAGATCTAAGAGGCTTATTGGCCTAAGTCAGAGTACATACATTGACAAGGTATTAAATAGGTTTAGTATGCAAGATTCCAAGAGGGGATTCTTGCCAATGTCACATGGAATTTGTCTCAGCAAGACTCAGTGTCCAATGACACAGGATGAGCGAGACCGCATGAATAAGATTCCATATGCTTCTGCCATTGGATCTATCATGTATGCAATGTTACGTACTCAACCTGATGTCTTATATGCCTTAAGAATAACCAGCAGATACCAATCAGATTCAGGTGAAAGTCACTAGACAGCAGTCAAGAATATCCTTAAGTATTTAAGAAGAACTAAGAATGCATTCTTACTGTATGGAGGAAAGGAAGATAAGCTTGTTGTAAGTGGTTACACAGATGCTAACTTCCTATCTGACAAGGATGATTCTTGATCGCAGTCAGGTTATGTGTTCTATTTGAATGGAGGTGTAGGGAGCTGAAGAAGTTCAAAGCAAGACATAGTTGTTGATTCTATAATAGAAGCTGAGTATATAGCCACCTCAGAAGCAGCTAAGGAAGCAGTTTGGATCAAAAAGTTTATTACTGGATTGGGATTGTTCCTAGTATATCAGATTTGGTAGACTTGTATTGTGATAATAACAGGGCCATAGCACAAGCTAAGGAACCTAGATCACATCAGCGATCCAAACACATACTGAGGGGTTATCATCTCATTCGAGAAATCATTGAGAGATGAGACGTGAAGATATGCAGAGTACCTATAAATGACAATGTTGTTGATCCACTCACTAAGCCTCTTCCATAGCCTAAACATGAGAGTCATACTAGGTCAATGGGTATTAGATACAATATTGATTGGGCCTAGTACAAGTAGGAGATTGTTGGTAATGTGTCCCAGGCCAATTATGTAATGACTACATTTTGACTTCTTTACATTTGCATTTTATTAATAAAGAGGCATTTTTATTATTGTTTTTTATTCTAATTCCATGAATAGTTAATTCTGCCTAAGGTCATCAAGTATGTGACTTGATAGTAAAACTCTTAGGAAAAAATTGAGTTCTATTCTAAATTATCCCTAGTCAGTCATTAATATTGGAATGAATGAAGACTAGTATAAAGTTTAATTGATGATTATGTTTTACTAATCATGTGTATGAGATACTAAGCAACTAATGATAAATATTTGAGAAATGGTGTATTGGATCGACCCACTATGAGAATACTGCATGGATAATTGTCATAAGTGATTCTCATCACAATAGTATTATCCTAGTCCTCTGACCTAAAATCACCATTGTTTTCTACATGACAAGTTCTATATTTTGACACATTCTAATATTATCTTTAACAAGATGATGGAATAGATTGTTGTTGGATATAGAGTGAATCATATGAGGAATGTGAGTGATTAAGAAGGAATTTATCCCTCATTTATTATGAGAAAGATATCTATGGGCCCCTTGATAAGTTAGACTGAAGAAAAATATATGGCCATACTGGAATGAATTGATAAGAGTTATCAATATCAGTTTACTTAGGATCAAGAAATAATATGATTGAATAATATAAGGATGACATAAACCATACCTTATGTTCAATTAAGGTATCTAATGACAAAAGAACTTTAATACTTATTGTGGATTAGGTTATGTCAGATTATTGACATTCGCATAACTTGGATAATCATAATGTCTTGCTAGAGGCTGCTTATGATTTGTGAGCTAGAAACAGAATTTCAAGCCCACTACCAATGTTATGCGAACCTATAGGGTTGCACACTTAGAACAGACCAAAAACAAATTTTAGATTTACTGTGTCTAGGTTCAATGAACCTGATAATGTCTAGATTCGATGTACTAGATATGTCTAGGTTCATTAAATCTGACATTATCTAAATTTTATGAATCATATTTGAATTATAGTTTACCCTAGTTAAAATATGACTATTTCTCAAAGTCAATATACATATATATATATATATATATATCTATTTTAGGGTTTTTGACCAAATTAAGAAGAGAAAAGGCGTTCTCTTATCCTAAAAGGCAAAAACATTAAAACCCTAAAAATTAGAGAGAGTCATTTAACACAAGGAAAGGGTGCTAGCACACCAATTCGGTTTTTTGAGAGCCTGTTCGTGTGGATACCTGCAGAGGGCGTTGCTCAAAGTAACAACGTCTAAATCCGATCCTGAATACGAAAAGCTTGAGTTAGGGTGTCACCAGTGTGAACCCGCTCTCGTCCTTCTAACAATCTTGCCCCTTTTGTGATCCTGATAAAATTCTATGACTTTCTTATCAATCTAATCGAATTGCATGGATCATGCGAGGATTTTGTGGGAACTAATTTTGATTTTTCGCTGCTTATTTGAATCACATTATCCAATAAAACCCAACATTAACTCCTAAGTATCATATTTAATCTTAATCAAAGGAAAATTTAGCAAATCCATTTAAAAAACAATGGCCCTGTTTGGTATTGTTTTTGGAGTTTTTGAAAATATTTTTGCATATTTTTTTAGACAAAAATTTTAAAAACACTCTCAGTGTAATTTCTCAAAAATTCTTATTTTCCATGATAAAACCGTTTTCACCTATTTTGAAAACAATACTAAATGGGCCCAATGTTTTCAAAGTCCGACAGGTGAATTTGAAGAAATATTATACTTCAGGAGTCATAATATATACGTTTTAAAGTTTATGGAGTATATTGACAAAAGTGACGTAGTTCATTGGGAATTCATGAAATTTATTTAAACCTTTTTATACTTTGAGTTTTTAACAGTATTGCCCCCGAAACTTATCATGCATTTGTAATTTACTTTACAAACTTTTAATTTTGAGAAGTGCTAGATGCACTCTTTTCCTCACTCTCTTATAAACTCTCTTCAATCATTGTCTAACACGTAGACTTCACTATCTTATTTTCTATTTAAATAGTAATGTATAATGTTAGTGGATTCCACATGTGAGACAGTGATTAGAGAGAGTGTAAAAGAGACTGAGGAAAAGTGTTGCTAGCACTCCTCTTTAATTTTAGCAAGTTGCAATTTATAAATGTCAACCGCGTCATGCTATGTCGACCCAACCCATAATTAGTTGAGCCCAAGCGTGCTTCATGTCATCCTTGCCTAGCCCATCAAAGCTTTGTATCGTGCTTGTACTAGACTAAGATTAAAAATTATAGACGCAGGCACATCTCGTGCTCTTGTCATGTTGTGATCATGCTTTTATAGTGCATGATACAATAGACCATTGCATTGGCCCACTGGTTAAAAAAATTATTTTTAATACTTTTCAAGTATTAATATTATTCAAAAAATAAATAATAAACTTCATATTTTATAATAAAAAAACTTGATACATCTAAAAATCCAATACTCAAACCCTTCGCTCAATATTTTTATTGAAAATGAAAAAAAAATATTGCAAAAAGATAAGTGCAATATTTCAACTTATTAAACTAAAGCATAGAGCTGTCAAAATTAATCAAGGGAATAGTTTTAGCTTAATAGTTTCATTTGTGAAAGCTTGGTCATGAAAGGTGACACACACTTCATCAAAATCTATTAAATGCAAGTAAGGGCTTCGAGATTCTAAGCTATGGAAATTAGGAATTAACACAATCATACCTGATTTGAATCGGAAATTATTTGAGTTAAGAGGGAAAATGAAACAAGGAGTAAAATTTCGATGAGGCTGCAAGTAGTCATGCACGGTTCACACTTGTCGGATCTCATTTTCATCATGCACACTTTCCTTTTCGGTGACGTTGTGTGAGTGTGATGACGAATCAAACAAAATACCAAAAAGAGCTTCAGAGTTATGTCTAAATAAGAGATGGGTATCAAAATTATGACATCAATTAAACATACAAAAATGTAAAAAGAAGAAAAAAGAAAATAATTTACTCATACTTTTATCCCTTAGAAAATTATTTAAATAATTTTACCAATAATTTTTTTCCAATAAAAAGTTAATAAAAATAATTCAAATAGTTTTTCATAATTTTCTCTAATAGAAAATTAAAAAATTCTTTTTATCATTTTTTCATAAGTTTAGGGATTTAGAAATCACTTTAGATCTAAATTTCAAATATCAATTTATCCAAATAAAATCTTGCTTTCTAGCCGTTTGAATACCATTCAAACGTAGGCTTTTATAAATTTCTAATCTTTCTCTTGATCACAATCAATTAAAATTAAATTTTCTAGGTCTAAATAATTTTACCCTTAATCTTTCTCCAATGAGAAAGATTAATAACAACATAATAATTTTTCTTACTTAAAATTACTATGAAATAATATATCATATATTGTAATATATATAACACAATTCCCCGATTCGACTTTAGGGATTGTCATTCTGCATGAATTTGGGGATCACGCGCATACATAAACACGAAAGCAACTGATTGGTGCTGGTTGTGGTGGGAAAGGAGATGCTTTCACAATTTTTGAGGTTGGATTGTTTTGTGATTTTATAATTCAGATGAGGACTTTTATGGCCTTTTGCAAGGACAACAAGAAAGTTGGGGTTATCAATGTAGTGGCATAGACGTAAATATCAATAAACTATGAAATTTTAAAAATTTTAAGATACCAAAATATCTTTTCACTGTAATTGATTTTGGTAAAATATTAAAAAAATATTGAAAATATTCTGTAAATATCGATAAAAATATTGATATTGAAAAATCTGTAATGTATTTTGTATAAATTTTCAATACACATTGTAGAAATTTCAAAAAAAATTTGGTAATGTCGAAAATTTAATGGATTTTTTGTTTTAAATAATCTATTAGTATTTTATACTTTCAATGAATGACTATATGTCTTGTACATATTAAGAATACTAACATCAGATGAAGAAAATATTTTTATAAGTTTACAATTAATGAATTTGGGATCTAATTATAGCAGCTACTCCAATGAGGCTCTTCATGCTTATTATCCATACAACCAGAACTTTTAAAACTATGATAGTTACGGAATTTTTAATTATCCTCACCTGAGTATACCACCATTATCTCAGGCAAACAGTTGAGAAAATTTATAGTTTCTCCTTCATGGAAATATAGTGGGAAGAAGTAAACAAACTTACATGTGGCATATTTATAACTATATTTCACATTGCTCAAATAACATATCATGACATCAATATTGTTTGAATCAAGATGGAATCCCAACTATGTTTGAGTTTCATATAACTTCCTTTTGATATTGACAAATATCTAATATGTATAGAGTTTATTACATAAATCATATTTATTTATGTTTCATTTTAATGTTTACCATATGTTTTAATTAGAGATATATTTAATATAAAATTTTTGTAATTTTTACCAAAATTTTTACCAACATTGATATTTTTCATGAAATTTCTATAAAATTACCGTGCCAATATTTTCTATGATACGGATATTTTTATCCGTAGCTATTAGAGGGCCAAACAAAGATATTTAGTCGTGTTAATAATATTATATTGCATTTGATATGATAATGAGAGAACGCTCTGCCAAAAAATGTAACTAAGTAGTTGTGCGCTAATATGTTAAAGTTTGAACACTCTGAAAATATGAAGACCTTCACCGTGCATTGTTATAAAAAAAAAAAAAAAAAAAAAAAAAAAGGCATTTACTGTATATGTTATCGTTTTAAACTCGAGGTGTCATTCCTATATGCATTAAATTTTAATTCCATTTTTGTTTCACATGTCAGGTTTTTATTTTAAAATCATGTCGATTTTGCGGGTTACTGCTAATTATCTAGAGAATGTAACTAAGCACTAGTGTCGTAAGAGGTGAATTTTTACTCAATGTGAATATATAAATCTGTCTTTTTATGGTGCATCATGTTGTTTCGACATGCAAGTCATCATCTTTGTATGTAGGGGAATGTAACTGTAATTTAATCCTTATAGACATTGTAAGTTTAGCTTTTATAATTATATTAAAGAGTAAGAATTATAAGATTTTTAGATATAATTTAAACAGATTCTTACATGGAAAATCACGTAATAAAATATAGATAAAACTTAACAAAAATAGTTGTGAAGTTGCAGCATAATCAGCGTCTAAATGATTAATGTTGCAAAACATTATTAATAGCTTGTAGAATGATGACTTGTGTAAAATTTAGAAAATGGATTATAATGATATTGGAAGATGGATTAACAGACCTGTGGATTCGTGTAATCCTGGTGGTAGTAAAGCAATGGGTAGGAAGATCAGACACCTTTTTTTCTATCCTTCCGCCACCTTAGTTTCATTTGCAAGTCCGAAATCCTGTCAATGCTTAAATGCTTCATGACAGTGAAAAATGTAATGACGTGGTATGTCGTCGGCCTTGAATTGCATGTAACCATAGGCGAAGTCATTTTGATCAGGCACATATTGTTACACCTACTAAGAGTCTCACTAGGAAAACAGTTGGTCGAAAATGGTGATTGCTACCCATCATGACTATCAACGGCTCTTTGTTTGTTGTGTCAAATGTCAAAGATATCTATGAAAATTGTACATTCCCAACAAGCTGAACGTTCGGACCAAATAATTTTTGGACGGCACCGACCATGATTGCCAACAGCTTATTACATGACCTCTTTCACAAAAGGGTGAAAAGTTAGGGGAGAGCTGTGTGGGTGGCGTTCCTAGTTTGCTACATAACCTCTTCACAAAAGAGTGAAAAGATGGAGTGAGCTTGAATGTGATGCAACAGTTATACACGACATGACATTCAGAAGGAGCTGCATTGGTGTTTGTTGGGTATGGTAAACTCGAAGTGTGAACTGCTGAATTGGCCGTCCTTAAAAGCCTAGTGAACATCTTGCATGCAACTTGCGAACACAGTCTCCGTCGCCTTAGTAGGAATTTGTTCTTTGACGGCCAAGGCCAATGTCTCGTCCTTCTACACAACAGACCCATGAATTTCCTCCTTTTGGAAAGAGCGGTTTATGATCATGGGCTGGGTCATATTGGGCATTGGCCCTCCTACAAAGATTTAGATGGGGACACTATCCACCATCTTTTGACACTATCCATAGAAAAGATAGTGTTGAAGTCATCAATATCCCTAAAGATAGGGTCGTCGTCATAGGATCAGTCTTATCTATACGGCTCGGTGACATCATGAGTATCAAGAAAAACTCTAGAGGATGACTCGACCTCACAACTACTATGGGAAGCCATGATATGATGAAATCAAAGGGAAGCAGAAATTAAAAATTTTCCTAAGTTGAGAGATTGACCCTAAAAGCTAAGTTATAGAGATGACAAAATTGAGGACTCAAAGGCAAGTCATTAAGGGATCGACCTCTTCAAAAAAAGATTGACTTATTTAATAGTTCTAAGAGTTCTTAGAGTGTACCAAGCAGAATAAGAAAGAGCATAAAAACACTCAAGCCTTCAAAACTAGATACGTTTTATATTCTAAGCTTTAATTTGTTACTTCTAAACAATGTTTTGTAGGAAAAACAATTAACAAAAAGGAAAGCAAAGATGAAACATGGACTGATTGCTTACCAGATTAAGAAGCTTGAAGAACTTGCGAATAAGTGCTTGAAATTCTTCAATATCAGTGGTGGATTTAGAATGAAAGCCTTTAATACAAAGAATGTGCAGAGAGGGAAGTCTCGGGGGAGTTTGGCAGGATTTTGGTATTAAAATTAACGTGAGTAAAAAGGGAATGGGTTTTAAAACCCTTAGGGGGCGTTTGGTATGCAGTAATCCTGAGATGGGAATGGGAATCTGTAAGATTCTCATGTTTGGTATACAGTAATCTAAGTTTTGGATTCCTGGGAAACTAATTCCCGTGGGATTCAGATTACCTCATTTTGGGGTAATATGAAGCCCACCCACAAGGTGATATTCATATTCCTGGGAATCTCAAAACTATAGAAATCTCATCTTTGTTTCCATGATGATGATGATAATAATTATATTATTATTAAATTATAATAATAATATTATTATTATAAATTAATATTTCTATGCAATATAAATATAAAAATTATATTCATATAAAATAATAATTTGATAATAATGATAATAATAACATTAACAATAATAATAAACATATATAATATATTACATATACAATATCTAAACATAATATATATAAATACTATAATAATTAAATAAAATAATGTTGTACTATTATTATAAATTAATATTAATATATGATATACATATAAATATTATATCAATATAAAATTATAATTTAATAATAAGAATAATAATAACAATAATAATAAAAACATAATAATATAACATCAATATGAATAGTATAATATTAATATTAATATGCATAGCAATATCAATATTAAACTATATAAATACTATTATAATAATTATAAATATAAAATATAGCTAAATATTTTTAATATTTTCTATAACAATATGTTTATTTAATGTTAATATTAATATAAATATAACTATATTATTAAGAATTGTATTTTTATTATTATTTATATTCATATCAATATATTTTATATTATATACAACATTTTAATATTAATATATTGTTAAATAATAATTCTATGATTATTATAAATTAATATTTTTATATAAGATAAAGAAAGTATTATATTAATAAAAAATAATTATTATTTAATAATAATGATAATAATAACATTAATATTCATAGTAATATTAATGTTAAATTATATATAATATTATTTTATTATTTATATTTATATTATTATTATTTAATATTAGTTCTAATATATTATATTGATACATTTAATGGTAATACAATAAATTATTTTGTCAATTATACAAGATTTCTATGTATAACCAAACACAGTAATATATTATTCTTAGAAATCTAATAGAAGATTTCTATGTGCAACCAAACGTAATAATCTTAGTTCATGGGAATCATATTCCCTACAATCATTTTTCTAGAAATATGATTCCTATTGATTATTGCAAACCAAACGCTCCTTTATATATAAGCACTCTAGGGGGCCTAATATGAACCATTGGAGTAGAAAACTGCCTATTTGACGGTAGAGGTGAGGGGCTTCCAAAGGTTGCCATCCTAGGAAAACTTTGATTTGATCCAACAACTCAGATTAAATCTTCCAAAGAAGTGAAGCGATGGTTGATGTCATGACGTGACGCCTATGTCAGCAAATAAGACTGTTTGGTGGCCCAAGGAGGCAAACTGTCAAGATATGAATCATTGCTTTGGTTAAAGTCTTCCCCAGCGAGCAAGCTTCAAGCTAATAATGGTCGTTTGTTATAAGATAGTACACTTAATCATGCCTCGGCCTCTAAAATGTGAAGTAACTTAAACACTAACTCTGCCTTGGGGCAATTATTGCGTGTAATCTCAATGGTCCAATAGGTCTGGCCCAAGACCAACTTAAGCCAATAAGAATCGTGGTAGATATAGAGGTCGAGGTCATGTATTGAGCGAGCTTAGTAAGGCTTTCCAACGTGTCAAGATTAAGCCTGACAGGTAATAAAATGACCAGATTTAATGAATGTGCAAGCGAATTTAAATTGAGAAGTCACCAGATTTCTTGTAATCAAGGAGGTGAAGTCAACTATGAGATAATGGGCAACGTCAACCACGAGGTAAAGGAAATAACCTGGAATATTATGGGAAAGGGAATATACTTATAATCTTGAGAATATTTTATTTAATTATTTTGCTAATTGTAAACGGCCTTAAATAGGGATTAAGACCCATAAATTAAAAAGGTCTGAGATTGAGCAACACGTGCAAATTTCAAAAGAATAGTGAAATTATTCCTTTTTAAAAGTAGACGTAGCTCTTCATAGAATGAATTACTATAATTTTTGGTGTTCTTTATTGTTTATTAATCATACGTATTTCATAAGAGAGTCTAGCACCTTGGTGAGGATTATTTCTTGAGAGTTGTTGACAAACTTTTACCGTCAATAGTATCATTTAGATTGAGCAGTAGATTCCAATTTCATCCTCTATTGAGTTTTTTTTGGGTAAAAAATGCAACGAAAAAGATAAAATACAGTTAAGTGGGTTTTGAACAAATGTTTGTACATTTAAAGAACATCAAAACTATAAAGTGAAACATAATGGGATTGTTTGGTTTTGTTTTCAAAAAATTTTCTCCTATTTTCAAAAACACAAAAAATGAAAATGCTTTAAAAACATTGTTTGGTTAAGATTTTGTATAAAATGAAAACAAAATTGTTTCCAAAATTCTCAAAATTTGTTTAGATTTTAAAAACAAAAAAAGTTGTTTTAATTTTTTTTCTTTCCTTATTTCCTGCACAGTCGACTAACATAGCACGCCCACTCCCCCTCCTCCTCTCACCCTATCCTCTCTCTAGCGAACCCCACCCACAGCCACTAGGCCCGACCTCATTGGAGCAACTTGACTCGCCGAAGCCCAACCTCACTGGAGCACCACCTACCACAGCTCCTCGGCTTGTCACGCCCCGGAGTACGGGAGGTGACGTGGCGGATTATTTAAATTAATTAAAAGAGAATTTAATTAAAAATCAAGAGTTTAGGGGTTGGATTAAGTATAAAACGTGAGGTTCATTAAAAAAAAAACCACCTTATAAAGAGTTCATATACATTGAGCACTTGAAATCATTAAACGAATAATAATAAAATAATAAAGTCGTGAGTATGGGTCCCACAGACCCACAACTTGTGCACACACATGGTACTGACAATATCATAAATACAATCATAATCTAAGTACAATAAAATGAAGATTCTTACATGCCTTGATTTAAATATTACAAATAAGTTTACTAGTCCCTCTACGGCTCCTGTGTCTTGTCCGAAGAATCCTTTCCAAACCTAAATGGAAAACCACCTAGAGGGGGAAAAATTTAAAACAAATAAAACGTGAACGAAAGGCTCAGTAGGACTATGTTCTATAAAATAATTTAATTTAAAGAAACAGGTCATTATTTCAGAGTTATTTAAAAGAAACCTTGAATAAATAAATCAATAAGTAAATTTAAGTAAAATCATCCTTACCCAGAACAGTTTACTTGGATAACCCAAAATATCATTTTCTTTTTCCTAGGCAAACCATAATAATATCACCACCGTAGTGGCCCAACTGGGTTTCGGGACTTGTCCCCAAGGTCGATCGCTACACGACCCGATCTCTGATATGGCATCATGCCTATATGTTTATTATCATCATCATTCAAAACCCAATTACCAAGTGTTGTCCTTTACATTCATTATGAAGTCCATTTCAGTTCACGGTATATTAAAATATAACCGATAAATTCATTTTCAAACAACCGTTGAAAACGTTTTAATAGAAATCCTTTTCAAAGCCAAATCATTTTAGAAACTAGGCTACCAAGGAACAGGTTAGAAGTCTTACCTCAATACTCATGCCGGTGCCCTACACCGTAATCCCGGTCTGCTATACGTTAGCTCCGCGGAACCACGAACGATCCTAGATACAAACTAAGTTGATCAATGTGACACCCGTTATTCCCCTAAGGGTATTAAGGTAATTAGATTAATTACCTAGTATATATATAAAAAAAATCAGAAAATCTCTCATAATTCGAAACTCTCTCTCTCTCTACTTTCTCTCTCTAAAAAATTCTCTCTCTCTCCTCAAAGATCGTTTGAGATTTCGGCATCCGTTTTCGACACCTCCCGCACCAATGGAAAGCTCTCGACGAGCTAAGTCCAACGAGGTGCCGCGCCGCCCAAAACGCCGCCGGAGGAGACCACACGCGCCGTCCAAAGTGGCGGCAAAACCCATTTCTTTCCGACGAGATATCTTCTCCGTCCGACGTCCGATCGACGTGATTCTTGTTCCTACACGACCACCGTGATGAGAGGAACAAAACCCACCCTTGGTGGCAGCTCAACAACCGCCGGATTGCTCCGCCCGCCTATTGCTGCCGTGCACCGCCGCCCCCATGGTGGAACTCTGCCTTGCCGGAGGAGGTGACTAACACCACCCCTCCCAATGAGTTCAGAGGATCAAGGGGAGTAAAACCCCTCGATCAATTGCACGGAAGGAGCCAGTTTCGCCGGAGAACGGCCAACGCCGCCGTCAACCGCCGCAGGAGCCTCCGTTTTGGCTCTTCCTAGCCACGTTTCTTCAAATTGGATGAGGGGAAATGCTCATAGGAGGATGGGTAGCAAAAGCCCTCAGCCAATTTCAGGTTTCCATCGTCGGAGAATCAAGATCGGAGCTCATCCATTTCTACCGACGTTGTACTTCACGACCCGCTATGTTAGAGGCAGAATTGGGTGAAATTGACCCCGCCATTGGACTCAGAAGGGTCAATTTAGGGGGGGTAGGCCCGAGCCCAGCTGCCAACGGACCCCGATTGACGCCGGTCAACGACGGTCAAAGTCGGTCAACGGCCGGTCAACGGTGGTCAACGCCGGTCAAAGGCCAAAATGGGATTTTGTGATCCGGACCTCCGATCGAAGATCCGAGACCGCCTCCTGACTCATTTCGATGCTCTGGATGCAATGGTGACCTCCGTTCGAGCAAATTCCACTCCGATGAAAATCATCCGGTACCGACTGCACGCGAATCGAGGCGATTCAAACAGCAGTATCGGAGTCCAGAATGACGTTTTCAAGAATGTATGATCTCCAGGAAGCATTCCTAGCCATTCATAGTCGCTCGAGGAGCACTACAGAGGATGCTTCGTAGATACAGCGAGATACAACTGGATCTGTTTTGCTTGGAGTTCAAGATCAAGGGAGTATGGAGCTAACGTTAATTGATTCCAGGATTAAGAGACTGTTGATAAGCTTGAAAGGTAGGGATTCTCTTACTCATCTTTTGTGAGGTTTTTATAGAATTAAAATTGATTGTTTTGCCGCAATATATATATATCTATGTTGAACTGATATTATATGTGTATCACATATGAAACTATGACATGGACTTGTCTTGTATTGTACGGCGAGGAACATAATGAATTGACACATGTTATAAATTGAGAAGCATGGTTAGGAAAATTAACTCTATTAATAATGATTTAATATAGAGAAATTGTGAGACATGAAAAGGGCGACGGTTACGTCCTTGGGCATGAATACCCTAAAAGGTAAAATAGGGGGAAGGTGATGACGCTTCCTTGGGTTGAAAGTCCCAGAACACACTGTACAGGAATTGATTTGGTGAGGACTCGGGGCTTGATGTCCCCTCACCGGAACACCCTTGAAATGTTTATAGGGTGATCAAGTGCGCCCATTTGGGTTTCGATGAGTTGAGTGATACTCAATTTAACATGGATACCTAGGAACAATGATGATTGGTAATATTTGTATAAATGTGTAATTATGACACTTGGTAATGATTAACTACGGTATCCATAAGATGTGATCATAATAAACCTCATAATCTGGAATATGATGTGACTTACTAACCATGCAGATTTTAATGTGGTAATGATAAAAACCTAAAGGTGAGTAATGGCTTTCTCTACTGAGCATAGTGTTGCTCATTCCCTTATGTTTATATCTTTTCAGGACTCACTAAGTGTGAGGTGGCTACGAGAAATATAGTTGAGGAAGTGATGTAGCTATATTACATTGGGACTGCTTCAATTGTTGAGAATGTTCTTCATGATAATGTAAGCATCAATTGTTACTTTCTGTGACTGTATTACAATGTGTTGAGGGTTAAAATGATGATGACAACAGTTTATATTATTAAATTTAAGGTGCTACATTAAAACTGTGGTTTATTTATCGTTTATATTTTTATTTTTGAGTTGAGAGTTTTCATTTAAGTCCCGGGCAAATTTTATTTTTAAGGTTTTACTTTTATTATTTATTTTTATTTTATCTCATTAAAAACTGTTAACCCCCATATAGGGGCGTTACAGAATTTTTGGTATCAGAGCCTAGGTTCGGTTAACCTAGGGAGTGTAGCACCACTTTAAAAAAATATATTTTTTGAGATGGTTTTGAAGCTGAATTTTTATTGTCATCATCAAAATGAACCTTCACATTGATTTATACAGTCTAGAAGGATGTAACATGGAAAGGCCATAGAATGAAAATACTAATGGTTATATGAGTACAATAATTACATAGAAGGAAAGTATTAATAGTTATGAGGGAATGATAATTATATGGAATGAGTTTATAAGTAGAATGCTTATGAGAGATTCGTATAATATTTGGATCTATAAGCATATCTAATTCGTATAAACGATGAGAAATTCGTATAGATACGAGGATTTAAGAGCCTTTTGTCTCGTGAAAAACAATAAGAAATATAAGGCTTGATTTATTGATTTTAAAGTTTGACATAGATATGCCAAATTTTTCGTAATTGATTCAAACCTAAGTAATGATTATGTGTGGATTCGATGGAGCACATAAGTGTCAATAACTTTTCTTAAAAGTTCTATTTATTTGAGGAATATGATATAAGTTGGGAATCATGGTATTGAATCTTGAGAGAGATAAATGTTAGACTTTTGGTCTGTTGAGACTGTGTAAAGTCTAGAATGCATGAATCTCAAAATTGGAATATTTCGTTACGTACATTGTATTTAAGTGTATCAGTGAATCTTTTGGTTACCTAAGGTTTTGTTATATGAGGAAATTATATATTGTATAAGTAGAATTGTGGGGATTGTAGATGTTCTTAAGTAGTAACATCAAGTGTCTTTGTTCGTTGATATGGTCTACGTTGAAAGACGTAAATCGTATTGATTTCAAGGTTAGTCACATTCTAAACCCTTGGTAGTAATGATGATGAATCCATTGATAGATGTTAAGTATTATGAATAACATATTGGTGTATGTATTGTTCAATAAGGTTTTGATTAAAACAAAATTATTTGAGTTGCTGGAAGATTATGTTGTTATGAAATGATTTTAAATATCATTCAGGAAGATCCTTGTTGTCGTTAAATTAGATTTGTTGTTTATAGTTAACTTATCTATAGTGGCTTTGAATTGGGTTTAAGATTTATACAAATTGGTTTTCAATTTTATGTTTGTTATTTAACTCGTTCTAAATGTGTTAAGGCCCGAAACAACCTGACCATTTTCAACTAAGAACATTTGGGCCTAGTTCAAATCTTAAATCAGTTTGATTCACACTGTCTCTCCCACGTGGTTTCTATACGTATCATATACAGTGGTTTAATCATTGTTTACAAATACGTTTACTGTGCATAGGAGCTTATTTCTCCGAGTTCACTTTTTTTCTCTTAATTTGTTATTTTCTCTTTAAATCGCAAATCCTCTTCTTTTTCATTGAAAATTCTTCTTTTCTTCTAAAAGAAGAAGGAATTCTAGGATTCTGCAATTTACTATCTTAATTTTTCCTTTCTATTTACTCTTCTTTCATCTCATCATGGACCCAAAGTACCAACACCTGAGAAAGTATTTCCCATCACTCTCCCAAAAGATTCTCAGAAAGAAATACAAGGCTAGAATTACTCGGTTGTGGATTCTTATGCGTTTTGGTATCCCTTGTGATGTGAGAATGTTGATAGAGGGGAAAATCCGTCCGAGTGACTTTAGTCAAGATGTCGGTTTACCAGGAACAGGTACCAGTCGTAGTGCAATGAAAAGAAGAGCTCGTGCCATCGTGGTCACTTGTAACAAATGTGGAAGACAAAATTGTAACGGTAAATGTACTTCACCTGGTTATATGTCTACGAATAGAGAGGATAAAATAAGGTTTTGTAGGGATGGACTTTCAAAGGAGAACTTGGATAGCATCCATCATCCTTTTCACGGTCACCCTAGTGGATATGTTCAAGGAGCCATTTTTAAACTCTGGCCTAAATTTTATACAGAAAGACAACGCCTCAGGAATATGGTATTTCTAGATCCTGTTTGCCAAACCATAAGAAAACTGGATGGGGAATAAGTCATCGCTCTATAAAGGTTATTTAGTCTTTGCTTATTTGAAGCATTTTAGCTGATGTTCAACAGTTTGTGTTTTTCTTTTACTCAGAATATTTGCTTTTGTGTTTGAAATAATTGTGATTATTATATTGATACAGTAAGTGTTAATATCTTATTTAATTTATGATTTTCTTAAATATATATATAATAAAATATATTATCTTATCAGACACGTTACATACGGTACAGTAATATGTTTGAATTTTGAAAAGCTTATCCAGATATTTCAAGATTTGTGTCTCAAATTTCAAAAGTTCTACAGTATTTGTCGTTTATATTAAATTTCTAGACTTGGTGTATATTTGTCAAAAAGTCTACAGTTGTGTCAAGACGGTCTTCTGTCGAATTGTTCTCAATTGTCAAAAGTTATACAATTAGAGTCTAATCTTTTTCAAAAAGTGAATCAGATTTTCTGTAAACTATCAATCACCTTATCTTACTTTCTTATCCGCACAAGATTTTGTTTAAATCTTTGGATTACCTTTTCATTACCTACTCGTCTATCTCTTTAGCCCTTTTTGTATATTTCTCATCTTTAAAATCTCATGTAGAACCCGAAGTCTAAGTGGAGCAGACATTAAGCAACCACTTCTATAAACCAAATATGTCTACCTCCCAGTCCACGAAGAAAATAAAGAATGTCTGTGTCTTTTGTGGTTCCAGTCTTGGAAAAGATAAAGCTTATTTAGAAGCTGCAAATCACTTAGGGCAAGTCCTAGCACGCAAGAAGATTAACATAATCTATGGGGGTGGTAGTATAAAAATGATGGTAAATATGGCACTAGCAGCTAGGTCTAGTGACGCTACTGATGTAAGAATTTGGCCTCATATTCCAGTTGAAGGAAACCTTTGTAAGGAAGCCATAGGTAAGGGAGAAGGAGTCAGGAGTATCCCTAAAAATTTTAAAGACATAATCTATAATTCTGATGCTTTTATAGCATTACCTGGTGGTCTAGGTACTCTTGAGGAAATATTTATAGTTGCTTGTGGGCAATTGTTGGGCTTTTATTCCAAACCTTTGGGACTGCTGAACGTAAAGGGTTTTTATGACGGTCTTTTGAAATTTCTAGATTACGCTGTGGAAGAAAACATCACTACAGAATCGGAGAGACAAATCTTTGTTACTACTTCAACAGCTGAGGAATTGATAGATAAAATGCAAATCATACATCCAGAATCCGACACTGCAACATCCAAGCTTGAATGGGAAAGGGAAAGCCGGGAGCGGCCAATTGATTTGAATCTCCATCTGTAATCTTTTTGTTTTATCTTTGGCATATAGGCATGTGTGTCCGTATTTCGTGTGTTACGAATAACCGTTTGCCTTGTATTCTGTGTTTCTTGTGGTACGTTGTTGTTCAATCTTTTAGATTCATTGAGCCTAATGCCGGGATGGCTGGATACGGAGTACTTGATGCTCTCGAAACGCATCCTTCTTAAGGTCCGATCTTTTGTTTATCGATGTTTTTGTATCCTCTAAGCATGCATGATATGGATAGCTGGTATACGGAGTGCCTTGTACTCTCGAAACGTATCCGTATTATGTTTGTAATGTGTAATATTCTGTTAATATTATGTGGAAGTACCAGAGTCAGTTATGGGGATATTCCATATGAAATATGAGTATATTATTTGGATTGAATGTTTGTGTCATGAGGATAGCTGTTTAATGAAAAATATGTCGGGTATGTTTGCAACTCTGAGATTCCGTTTAATATCTCTATGAATAAGTTTAATGTATGGTTTTGAATATAAGTGTTTGTGATATTTGTTTTATGATTATGTTTTAGTTTATTAGTTGAGGTATGAAATCAAATATATTTGACTTTTTCTTACTCAAAAAGGAAAAGGAACCTAAAGATGAAGTATATAAAATTTCTCTGGCAATCTCCTTAAATGTGATTGTAAATCATAGTCCATGGACAATGAAGGACTGGAATCATGGTATGGTCAATATGTATGCCTGATCAGATTCTTAGACTATTATACGGTGTTATAAGTTGAAACTTGTCAGAAATACTCTCATTGAGGGATTTAGGAGTAAGATTTATTATGCAAGTAAATAAGTGGAGATACGATAACTTAAATTTGGAAGATAAACAACATTAACGGTTTAGACTCGGAATTGGAATCATAATTTTTACTAGTATTACTAGAATTGAAATTTCGAGGACGAAATTTCTTTAAGGGGGGTAGAGCTGTGACACCCGTTATTCCCCTAAGGGTATTAAGGTAATTAGATTAATTACCTAGTATATATATAAAAAAAATCAGAAAATCTCTCATAATTCGAAACTCTCTCTCTCTCTACTTTCTCTCTCTAAAAAATTCTCTCTCTCTCCTCAAAGATCGTTTGAGATTTCGGCATCCGTTTTCGACACCTCCCGCACCAATGGAAAGCTCTCGACGAGCTGAGTCCAACGAGGTGCCGCGCCGCCCAAAACGCCGCCGGAGGAGACCACACGTGCCGCCCAAAGTGGCGGCAAAACCCATTTCTTTCCGACGAGATATCTTCGCCGTCCGACGTCCGATCGACGTGATTCTTGTTCCTACACGACCACCGTGATGAGAGGAACAAAACCCACCCTTGGTGGCAGCTCAACAACCGCCGGATTGCTCCGCCCGCCTATTGCCGTCGTGCACCGCCGCCCCCATGGTGGAACTCCGCCTTGCCGGAGGAGGTGACTGACACCACCCCTCCCAATGAGTTCAGAGGATCAAGGGGAGTAAAACCCCTCGATCAATTGCACGGAAGGAGCCGGTTTCGCCGGAGAACGGCCAACGCCGCCGTCAACCGCCGTAGGAGCCTCCGTTTTGGCTCTTCCCAGCCACGTTTCTTCAAATTGGATGAGGGGAAATGCTCATAGGAGGATGGGTAGCAAAAGCCCTCAGCCAATTTCAGGTTTCCATCGTCGGAGAATCAAGATCGGAGCTCATCCATTTCTACCGACGTTGTACTTCACGACCCGCTATGTTAGAGGCAGAATTGGGTGAAATTGACCCCGCCATTGGACTCAGAAGGGTCAATTTAGGGGGGGTAGGCCCGAGCCCAGCTGCCAACGGACCCCGATTGACGCCGGTCAACGACGGTCAAAGTCGGTCAACGGCCGGTCAACGCCGGTCAACGGCCAGTCAAAGGCCAAAATGGGATTTTGTGATCCGGACCTCCGATCGAAGATCCGAGACCGCCTCCTGACTCGTTTCGATGCTCTGGATGCAATGGTGACCTCCGTTCGAGCAAATTCCACTCCGATGAAAATCATCCGGTACCGACTGCACGTGAATCGAGGCGATTCAAACAGCAGTATCGGAGTCCAAAATGACGTTTTCAAGAATGTATGATCTCCAGGAAGCATTCCTAGCCATTCATAGTCGCTCGAGGAGCACTACAGAGGATGCTTCGTAGATACAGCGAGATACAACTGGATCTGTTTTGCTTGGAGTTCAAGATCAAGGGAGTATGGAGCTAACGTTAATTGATTCCAGGATTAAGAGACTGTTGATAAGCTTGAAAGGTAGGGATTCTCTTACTCATCTTTTGTGAGGTTTTTATAGAATTAAAATTGATTGTTTTGCCGCAATATATATATATCTATGTTGAACTGATATTATATGTGTATCACATATGAAACTATGACATGGACTCGTCTTGTATTGTACGGCGAGGAACATAATGAATTGACACATGTTATAAATTGAGAAGCATGGTTAGGAAAATTAACTCTATTAATAATGATTTAATATAGAGAAATTGTGAGACATGAAAAGGGCGACGGTTACGTCCTTGGGCATGAATACCCTAAAAGGTAAAATAGGGGGAAGGTGATGACGCTTCCTTGGGTTGAAAGTCCCAGAACACACTGTACAGGAATTGATTTGGTGAGGACTCGGGGCTTGATGTCCCCTCACCGGAACACCCTTGGAATGTTTATAGGGTGATCAAGTGCGCCCATTTGGGTTTCGATGAGTTGAGTGATACTCAATTTAACATGGATACCTAGGAACAATGATGATTGGTAATATTTGTATAAATGTGTAATTATGACACTTGGTAATGATTAACTACGGTATCCATAAGATGTGATCATAATAAACCTCATAATCTGGAATATGATGTGACTTACTAACCATGCAGATTTTAATGTGGTAATGATAAAAACCTAAAGGTGAGTAATGGCTTTCTCTACTGAGCATAGTGTTGCTCATTCCCTTATGTTTATATCTTTTCAGGACTCACTAAGTGTGAGGTGGCTACGAGAAATATAGTTGAGGAAGTGATGTAGCTATATTACATTGGGACTGCTTCAATTGTTGAGAATGTTCTTCATGATAATGTAAGCATCAATTGTTACTTTCTGTGACTGTATTACAATGTGTTGAGGGTTAAAATGATGATGACAACAGTTTATATTATTAAATTTAAGGTGCTACATTAAAACTGTGGTTTATTTATCGTTTATATTTTTATTTTTGAGTTGAGAGTTTTCATTTAAGTCCCGGGCAAATTTTATTTTTAAGGTTTTACTTTTATTATTTATTTTTATTTTATCTCATTAAAAACTGTTAACCCCCATATAGGGGCGTTACAATCAATGTCTAGTTCGAGACATTCTATGTTACTAAATCATTTCATGATGCCCTAGTGTGCCATTTGTATCTTTAAAATCATTCTGTAAGGTTGAAATTTAAATAATGGTTCAAAACAGTGAAAACGGGTGAAAATCATAAAATTTTCCATGCCTCGGCCGGCCTACCGGACTCCCTGCTTTGGCCGGTCGAACTGCATAGTTCGGCCTGCCGGAAGCAAAGTTCCGTCGGCCGGTCATTTCCCCAGGTTTGGCCTGCCAGACGGAAGAACACCGGCCTGCCGATCCCTATTCTGGCCTGCCGAATTGGGAAAACCCAGAAATCCAGCCATGGGTTTCTCGATCCCCAAAATTCAAATCTTGATTCTAACATGTTTTTCTCAAATCCCAAGCTTGAAAAACAATCATAGTTGATAGAAAAACATACTAGAACATATTTGAACTCATTTAAACAAATTTAAACTCAAAAATCTCAAAAATCCAAAAATGAGAAAATGAAGAGAAAAATGAAAAATCTTGAATCCAATCCGTTTTTCTTCAATCTAAGCTTAGATTCTAGTTGTTCTAAGTTCATTTAACTCAAATCCAATGTTTTCTAAGCTTAAACAAACCTAGATTTCAAAAATGCACAAAATTGAAAATTTTGGAAAAAGTTTAGAAATTTCAAAACTAACCTCGAATCGAAGCTTTAATTCGCGTTCTCGGTCGCCAAATCACGTCCCTGAGCTTCCTCTTTGCTAACCCGAAGCTTGGATTTGAATTTGATTTTCAAAAATTTGAGGAGAATTTGAGAGAAAACCGGGAGAGAGAGAGAGAGAAGGGAGCCACGGGAGAGAGAGAGAGAGAGGAGAGATCTGAGAGAGTGAGGAGAGAGGAGGAAGAGAGAGAATAAATAGAGAGAAACGATGAGCGGTTTTACAGTGCGAAAATCATATGCCGCCCACGGTTTTGTAAAATGGAATATTTTTAACATTTTATAAATTGTTGTGTTTTTAAAACTCAAAACATTATTTTAAAACGATAAGAAATCATTTGAATTCATTAAATTAACAAAACAACCAAAATTTCAAAATCCAACCCAATCATCAAATTAATGTTGAAACATTAATTATGGCACACTAATTCATCATTTATTTTACAATAATATTAAATAAATTTCGGGGCGTTACAACTCTCCACCCCTAAAAGAAATTTCACCCTCGAAATTTACAACTCATTTCAAAAACAAAACAAATGCGGATACAATTCCCGCATACCCGACTCTAGTTCCCAGGTGGCTTCATCAACCCCATGATGCTGCCACACGACCTTTACCAACGGTATCTCACGATGACGCAAACTAATCACTTTCTGATCGATGATCTAAATCGGCACTTCTTCGTACGTCGTATCTTCCTGAACCTGCACGTCGTGAAATGAAACTATCTTACCCTGCTCAGGAGGAGACTTCCTAAGCATCGACACATGAAACACATCATGAACATGAGAAAGTTCGGGCGGAAGATCAAGCCGATAAGCGACCACACCAACATGCTGAGTGATCTTGAACGGCCCAATATACCTCGACGCGAGCTTCCCACTCACTCCGAACCGCATAGTTTCCTTACGAGGCGATACCCTCAAGAGAATGAAATCTCCAACCGCGAACTCTAAGGGTCTACGTCTCCTATCTGTGTAGCTCTTCTGTCGGCTCTGAGCTGCCCTCAATCGATCTCAAATCACCGCGACTTTCTCGTTGCTATCACGGATCTCATTCGGCCCAAGAATAACCCTATCTTTCGGCTCGGCCCAACACACAGGTGACCTACACGATCGCCGATACAACGCCTCAAACGGTGCCATACCAATACTCGCCTGATAACTATTGTTGTATGCGAACTCTGCCAGATGCAAACATTGCTTCCAATTCCCGCCGAAGTCCAACACACAAGCACGCAACATATCCTCGAGAACCTGAATAACCCACTCAGACTGCCCATCAGTCTGAGGATGAAACGCCGTATTGAAGTTCAAATCCGTACCTAAAGCCTCCTAAAAACTCCTCCAGTACTTAGCATTAAACCTGGTGTCTCGATTAGAGATGATGGACAAAGGAACCCTATGCAACCTCATAATGTTCTGTAGATACAAATCCCCGAGAATCCTCCTCGAACATGTCGACCTAAACGAAATGAAACATGCCAATTTCGTCAACTTGTCGACCACGACCCAAACTGCATCATGCCGCTACTCCGTCCTCGACAAACCGATAAGAAAATCCATCGTCACATGCTCCCATTTTCACCCTGGAATAGGAAGCGGCTGAAGCTGACCTACAGGCTTCTGATGCTCAGCTTTCACCTGAAGACATGTCGACCACTTGGCCACATACTCTCGAACATCTTTCTTCATGCCTCTCCACCAATATTGCCTCTTCAAATCGCGATACATCTTGGTGCTCCCCAGATGAATAGCGAACTGAGACCTATGAGCTTCGTCCAAAACGGCCTTCGTTACCTCGGCGATAGCTGGAACTGCAAGACGCTCCTGGAAGTACAACGATCCATCTGCATGCACGCTCCATTCTTCAAACTGCTCCCCGTTCTGAATCCGTGACCAAATCCCCTGTAAATGCTGATCCTGCCACTGACTTTGCTTCACCATCCGAACAAGAGCTGGAGTCGCTTCCACATGATATACCAAAACTCGATCACAGTCTTCATGATACCGTAGCCTAAACTAGCTCACCGTCGCATCCTTGCTCCAGTCCTCAAAAACCAAACAAGCGAGAATCCCTGAAGACTTCCTGCTAAGCGCATCCGCGACCACGTTAGCTTTCTCAGGATGATACTGCAACGCAAAATCATAATCCTCCATATACTCGATCCATCTACGCTGCCTCAAGTTAAGATCCCTCTGAGTAAACAAATACCTCAAACTCTTGTGATTTGAGAAGACCTGAAATGACACTCCATACAAGTAACACCTCCAAATCTTCAACGCGTGAATCACCGCTGTAAGCTCTAAATCGTGAGTAGGATAATTCCGCTCCTGAGGTCGTAACTGTCTCGATCCGTACGCAACCACACGTCCATGCTGCATCAACACGTATCCAAGTCCGTGCCCTGAAGCATCCGCGTAAACCTCATACGGCTCGTCACTACTAGGAATAATCAACACTGGAGCTGAAGTCAACCGGTTCTTCAATTCTTGAAAAGCAAGCTCACAATCTTCATTCCACTCAAACCTGACATTTTTCTTGATCAACCTCGTCAACGGAGCTGCAATCTTCAAAAAATCCTTTACAAATTTCCTGTAATAACTAGCAAGACCCAAGAAGCTGCGAATCTTCGCTACATTCCTTGGTCGTTCCCACTCTACTATGGCTTCAATCTTGGATGGATCCACAGAAATACCATGCTCCGAGATAACATGACCCAGAAACTTGACCTTGGTCAACCAAAATTCACACTTTTCCCTCTTAGCATACAACTGGTGCTCCCGCAGAGTCTGAAGCACAATCCGAAGATGCTGCTCATGCTCCTCCCAAGTCTTAGAATGCACAAGAATATCATCGATGAACACGATCATGAACTGATCCAGATACGGTTTAAATATCTTGTTCATCAAATCCATGAAAGCTGCCGGAGCATTCGTCAACCCAAACGACATAACCAGGAACTCAAAGTGCCCATACCGAGTCCTAAAAGCTGTCTTAGGAATGTCCTCTTCCTTAATCCTGAGCTGGTGATAACCCGACCGTAAATCAATCTTTGAGAAGTACCGCGAACCTCCCAACTGATCAAACAACTCATCAATCCTAGGCAAGGGATACTTGTTCTTCACTGTAACACGATTCAGCTGTCAATAATCCACACATAACCTGAGAGTCCCATCATGCTTCTTAGCAAACAAAACCGGTGCTCCCCACGGAGATGTGCTATTCCAAATATACACTTTATCAGTAAGCTCCTAAAGTTGCTTCCTCAATTCCTTCAATTCTGCCGGAGCCATCTGATAAGGTGCCATAGAAATTGGTGCTGTTCCCTGAAACAACTCGATACCAAACTCAATCTCCTGAGGCGGTGGTAATCCTGGCAACTCGTTGGGGAAGACATCCTCAAACTCATCAACCATCGAAATCACTACACTGCCTCTCAAAGCATAGGGCTCGCAATCCAGATTGGCAAGAAAAGCATAACAACCTAGATTCCTTCGCCCTCCAAGACACGACTTCATGAGACGCGCACTCATTAACCAATCACCACCACCCTAGTAAGTGATCATCGTCCCCCTATCAGACACTAGGGTCACTCTCCTAAGTTGGCAGTCCACAACTGCATTATATCTGGATAACCAGTCCATCCTTAGAATTACATCATAGGAGCTCATGGGGAGTATAATCAAATCACTTTTCAAAATCTCATCCTCAATCTTTATTTTACAAGATTTACACATACAATTTACATACACCCGCCCCAAGGGAGAAGTTATGACTAGGGGTTCATTAAACTCTTCTATCTCTAATCCCAAGGCATGTACAAAAGAACTCGAAATGAGAGAATGAGAGGCACCGGTATCAAATAGAACGCGAGCTAAAGATCTAGAAACCAATATCGTACCATCGACAACCGCATTACCAGTCTGAGAATCTGAACCCCCAGATGCCATTGTATGAACCTGCACTAGAGCCTTTCCTTTTCCTCTACCGACATTGCTGGGTTCTGGATTACTCTGTCGATGCTGCTGGGATGGAGACGACTGCACAATACCTGTACTCGGCGCTTGATACTGAGGGACACTGCGCTAGAAATGCTGCAGCTGCTGCCCCCGTGCTGGATATGAGAACTGCTGAGGAGAGAACTGGGGATACTGCAACTACGGGTACTGCTGAGGCGGAGGTAGGGTCTGAGGCTAAGACTGACGACTGGCATCCTCCCCAGTCTAAGATCCAAGATGAGCACTCCTGATCGGGCAATTCCTCTTGATGTGTCTGGGCTGCTGACAGAAATGACAATAAAAGCTGTAGGAATTGCTGCGCTCACCGCCAGACGAACTGCTGCTACCACTGGTCGCGCCACCTTGCTTGCCCTTCTCTAGAGCTAGACGACTACTGGTGCTCTTCCTGCCACTCCTCTGCAGTCCTCTTGAAGCCTTGGCTCAGTCCTCACAATACTACACATAATCATTCTCCACAGAGATCGCCGACGACACAAGTTCTCCAAAACTCCTAAGCCGTAGAGCAACCAACTGCCGCCGAATAGGAGCCTTGAGCCCTTCCTGAAACGTAATACACTTTTCACGCTCTGATGCCATCGCTGATGGAGCAAACCTAGCCAACTCATTAAACTTTGCCTCATACTCCCGAACTGACAGATCACCCTGCTGAAATCTATAGAACTCAGCTGCCTTCTGATCTCCATACCCCTGCGAAAAATATCGATCATAGAACAGCTCCTCGAACCTGTCCCAACTGATATCACCACCGCACTCCAGACGCTTAGCTTGTTTCCACCAAGTATTAGCACCACCCTCAAGCTTATACGCAGCAAACTCCACACGATACTCCTCAGGCACACCAAGGGTATCCAAATGCTTCAAGACTGAATCTAGCCAATACACTGCTAACTGCGGATCCCCATTACCATCAAAAGTCAGAATAGACGCAGGCCGAAATTCCTTAAAGTACGCATGTCGACTACCAACATCAGAATCCCCCGGTCTAGCCTTGGCTGCCATCTGCCGGAAAGCCGTAAACATAGACCTCATCATGCTCTCATCATTTCCGAACTCGACGTCAGCTGTCGAACGACGTCTAGGTGCCATTCTCTCACTTCTGAAAACAAAATTTGGACTGTCAGAGGTATTTCATTGTCAAACCTATGTGTGCACAATTCCCAAGGTTCATAACCTTGAGCTCTGATACCATTCTGTCACGCCCTGGAGTACGGGAGGTGACGTGATGGATTATTTAAATTAATTAAAAGAGAATTTAATTAAAAATCAAGAGTTTAGGGGTTGGATTAAGTATAAAATGTGAGGTTCATTAAAAAAAAACAACACCTTATAAAGAGTTCATATACATTGAGCAATTGAAATCATTAAATGAATAATAATAAAATAATAAAGTCGCGAGTATGGGTCCCACAGACCCACAACTTATGCACACACATGATACTGACAATATCATAAATACAATCACAGTCCAAGTACAATAAAATTAAGATTCTTACATGCCTTGATTTAAATATTACAAATAAGTTTACTAGTCCCTCTATGGCTCCTGTGTCTTGTCCGAAGAATCCTCTCCAAACCTAAATGGAAAACCACCTAGAGGGGGAAAAATTTAAAAAAAATAAAATGTGAGCGAAAGGCTCAGTAGGACTATGTTTTATAAAATAATTTAATTTAAAGAAACAGGTCATTATTCAGGAGTTATTTAAAAGAAACCTTGAATAAATAAATCAATAAGCAAATTTAAGTAAAACCGTCCTTACCCAGAATAGTTTACTTGGATAACCCAAAATATCATTTTCTTTTTCCTAGGCAAACCATAATAGTATCACCACCGTAGTGGCCCAGCTGGGTTTCGGGACCTGCCCCCAAGGTCGATCGCTACACGACCCGATCTCTGATATGGCATCATGCCTATATGTTTATTATCATCATCATTCAAAACCCAATTACCAAGTGTTGTCCTTTACATTCATTATGAAGTCCATTTCAGTTCACGGTATATTAAAATATAACCGATAGATTCATCTTCAAACAACCGTTGAAAACATTTTAATAGAAATCCTTTTCAAAGCCAAATCATTTTAGAAACTAGGCTACCAAGGAACAAGGTAGAAGTTCTATCTCAATACTCGTGTCGGTGCCCCACACCATAATCCCGGTCCGCTATACGTTAGCTCCGCGGAACCACGAACGATCCTAGATACAAACTAAGTTGATCAATGTCTAGTTCGAGACATTCTATGTTACTAAATCATTTCATGATGCCCTAGTGTGCCATTTGTATCTTTAAAATCATTCTATAAGGTTGGAATTTAAATCAGGGTTCAAAACAGTGAAAACGGGTGAAAATCACAAAATTTTCCTTGCCTTGGCCGGCCTGCCGGACTCCCTGCTTCGGCCGCAGTTCGGCCTGCCGGAAGCAAAGTTCGGTCGGCAGGTCATTTCCCCAGGTTCAGCCTGCCGGATGGAAGAACACCGGCCTGTCGATCCCTATTCCGGCCTGCCGAACACGTGGTCCGGCCTACCGAACTAGAAAAACCCATAAATCCAGCCACGGGTTTCTCGATTCCCAAAATTCAAATCTTGATTCTAACCTGTTTTTCTCAAATCCCAGGAATAAAAAACAATCATAGTTGATAGAAAAACATACTAGAACATATTTGAACTCATTTAAACAAGATTTAAACTCAAAAATCTCAAAAATCTGAAAATGGAAAAATGAGGAGAAAAATGAAAAATCTTGAATCCAATCCATTTTTCTTCAATCTAAGCTTAGATTCTAGTTGTTCTAAGTTCATTTAACTCAAATCCAAGGTTTTCTAAGCTTAAACAAACCTAGATTTCAAAAATGCACAAAATTGAAAATTTTGGAAAAAGTTTAGAAATTTCAAAACTAAAATCAAATCGAAGCTTCAATCCGCGTTCTCGGTCGCCAAATCACGTCCCCGAGCTTCCTCCTTGCTAACCCGAAGCTTGGATTCGAATTTGATTTTCAAAAATTTGAGGAGAATTTGAGAGAAAACTGGGAGAGATAGAGAGAGGGAAGAGAGCCACGGGAGAGAGAGAGAGAGGAAAGATCTGAGAGAGTGAGGAGAGAGGAGGAAGAGAGAGAATAAATAGAGAGAAACGGTGGGCGGTTTTACTGTGTGAAAACTATATGCCGCCCACGGTTTTGTAAAATGGAATATTTTTAACATTTTATAAATTGTTGTGTTTTTAAAACTCAAAACATTATTTTAAAACGATAAGAAATCATTTGAATTCATTAAATTAACAAAACAACCAAAATTTCAAAATCCAACCCAATCATCAAATTAACGTTGAAACATTAATTATGGCACACTAATTCATCATTTATATTACAATAACATTAAATAAATTTTGAGGCGTTACACGGTCCCAACAAATCATGCCCTAACCGTGAGATCTCAGCATCGTCGCCGCCACAATCGCCATCCCTCACCTACGCCAAAGTTCATCCCATCTTTGTAGATCGTTGGCCCGACAACCTATACCATCAAAGCGACCTACCCTTCTGCAACCTAGCCTTTATGGTCACTCACCATCGCCAGATGTTGTGGAGGGGTGATTTTAAATACGAAGGCGCTATTGAGGACCATTAGTGGCGTGAAGGGGCTGAGCAAGGAAGGGTTGTTGAATTTGTTGTCATACCGTCGACTATGGGGTTGGTCCTCGAGGGTGGTGCCATCGTCATCAAAGGGCCGTCGGAGGTGAGGCCAACATAGCACCGCAAAGGGTGGGGTCTAGGTTGTCGAGGATGGGCTGAGCAAAGGCAATTTGGGGCTAAAAAAATGTTCAACACAATTTTAAAAAATTATCCAAAATAATTTCAGCAAAATACTCAAAAAAAAAAAAAAAGAATCAAACACAATTTTAAAAGGAATCCGAACATATTTCTCAAAATGTTTTTAGTTTTATTTTTTTTTTCAAAAATAAAAACCAATACCAACAAATCGGCCCAATATTTTTCTTTCTCGGAAAAGAATACAAAATTCACCGCACATAATGTTTTTGAAAGAAAGCACAAAAATTTTCTTGAAATATAATTTTTTTATAACCTTAAAATATTATTTACAAACTATATAAGTATATTTTGAAGATATTATAGAAAATAGTAGATTTTATTGATTCATTTTGTAAATAATGTCATATGGCTTTAAAAAATGAAGTAAATAGCAATTTTAAATCTATTAGTAATTTAAACGTCCGAAAATGCAAAAATATCCTTAATGAGACATCTAATTTTTTTTAGTTGCTTTTTTTTTTTCGCGCTCTCTCTCCTTTGTTCAATTCTTCCCCTTTCTCCTCTTTTTCTCTCTGTATCTCTTCTCTCTCCTTCGTCTGGTTCCCAATCACTATTGTCGCAATGCCCAGAGATTGCAGAAGGTCATCAATTCGGCGATGTCTTCTTCGACCGCGACCGGCTTCCATGGCGACAAAGCCGTGATCTCTTCCTTCTCCTCCTCGTCCTTCTCTTATTTTTCTCGATGGCAACCTGCTACCACAGCGACGGCGCCGTCGCAGTCTCTGCCTCCGTCTCTGTCATTTCCTTCTGATCTCGAAGCTATCACATCCTCCGCCTCCGTCACTACCCTTTCGTCCGATCGACATTGCAAGTTATTCCCTCGTCACCGAAGAAGGCACGACCTATTGTGGAATCGCGTCGCCAGCGTCCACCGATCTAGAGATCCCGACCAGTGACGAGATCTAGAATCGTGTGGCCGCCACACTTGAGGTCCTTTGCCAAGCTCGACGGTCCTGATTGTCTTCGTCACTGGCGTCCCCTGTCTCGCCGTCGACATGTCACTGCGGTATTCTAGCTTCATATTTTTCATAATTCTCGTTCAATTCCTTTTTTTTTTTGGGTGAACATTTGGAGTCCATTGAAGTGATTTTGCAATTTTTTCTAATATTGAATGTAGGGCGTAGCCGTCGGAGTAGAGATGGTGGTCAAACGCTGGGCGGTTCCGCAAAGCTGTAAATATTGTGGTTGTTTTGTTTGTGATTTATCTTATTTTACCATGTGTTGACTATTGGTCGACTTCCATTTTCGATGTTGGTGCTGCAAAAAGGCGTGAAAGTGTAGGAACTTCCCTGACTAGTTTTGATCTAATTATGCTAGTTTTTCTTGGATTTTTTTTTTCCTATATTTTTTTCTAGTTGTTTTTTTATCCCAAAAATATAAGAAAATAAGAAAAAGGAAAACATTTTAACCAATTTTTGTTATTTTTTTGTTATGTTTTTATTTATGTTTTGGTTAATGTTTTGTTCAAATCTGGTATATGTGACATGGAAATACTGTATTTCCATATTAATGTAGTATTTATATGATAATACTGTATTAATAAAGTAATACTGTAGTCCCCAGTGTCGACGGTCCAGAGAAGCCACCGGTGAATTTTTGTATTTACAATGTAAATACGGTATTTTCTAATAAATTTTGTATTTTAAGACCGCTAGCGGTCCAAAAAAGACACTGATGAATCTTTGTATTTACACGATAAATATAGTATTTCTCAGTAGATATCGTATTTATCGGTTGGTGACGGTCTGACGAAGTCACCATTGAATCTTTGTATTAAACGATAAATACGATATTTCTCGATAAATATTATATCTCCCGACCGCCAACGATCTGGCAAAATCGTTGGTGAATCTTTGTATTTACACGGTAAATATGGTATGTCTTGGTAAATATTGTACTTCCCAACCTAGCTGTTTCTTGATAAATATTGTATTTCTCGGTCGTCGGTGGTCCGGCAAAGTCGCAAGTAAATTTTTGTATTTACATAGTAAATATTCTATTTTTTGGTCACTAATGGTCTGACGAAATTGCTGATAAATCTTTATATTTACACAGAAAATACGGTATTTTCCAGTCGTTGGTAATTTGACGAAATTGCTAGTGAATCTATGTATTTATTAGTAAATACGGTATTTCCTAATAAATATTATATTTTTTGATCACCTCGTGAATCTTTATATTTACACGGTAAATATAATATTTCTCGATTATCGACGATCTAATGAGGTCGTTGGTGAATCTTTTTATTATACTATAAATATGGTGTCACCAGGTAAATATTGTGTTTACTGACTGTTGGTGAATCGTCACACCCCAAGGTACAGGAGGTAACGTGGCTGATTAATTATATTAATAAACGAGAATTAAATTAAAACATGTATTTAAGGATTTAAATTAAATATGAACATATGAGTAAAATGTAAAACTTTTTAAAACAAGCATTTATGTTGATTAAGCAAATATGATAATTAAACAAATTAATTAGAAAATAGCAAAGAAATAAAACGAGCGAGAATAGGTCCCACCGACCCACATCTTGTGCACACACATAGTACTGATAATATTATATTACAACCACAATCCAAGTAGAAGAAAAGAAATTAAAAGGGGTTACATGCCTTGATCTAGGAAATTTTAAATAATCTTCTAAGTCTTCCTATTGCTCCTGAGTCCTGTCTGTAGAATCTTCCCTGAACCTAAGCTGATATCCACCTAGGGGGGATTTAAAAATAACAAATTGTGAGTGAAAGACTCAGTAGGATTACAATTTAAAAACAATTCATTATTCAAAAATCATTCAGGAAATATATATAATCAAGTAAATAATTAAAGTCCATTTAATTTTCTTACCAAAATTATTTAGTGGTCAACCAGAAGGATCATCATTTTTCTTTCTTGGGCAAACCATAAATAAATCACCACCGTAGTGGCCTAGTTGGGTTTTAGGACCTGCCCCCAAGGTCGCACTCTATACGACCCGATCTCTGATATGGCATCATGCCCTCATATTCCTTTTTATCATTATTCAAAACCCACTTACCAGGTATTTTCATTTATGTTCATTATGGGGTTCATTATGTAGATCATCTCAGTTCACGGTTTATAAAACAACCGATAAAACCCTTTTCAATCAACCGTTAAAAAACATTTTGATAAAGACCCTTTTAAGGACAAAATCATTTGAAACTGGGCTACCAAAGAAAAGGGTAGAAGTCCTACCTCAATACTCGTGCCGGTGCCCCACACCGAAATCCAGGTCCGCTATACGTTAGCTCCGCGGATCCACGTACACCCTTAAATGTACAACAATTAGGTCTATCATTATCTAGCTCAAGTCATCTTATGCTACTAAATCATTTCATGGTGTCCTAGTGTGCCATTTATATCTATAAAATCATTCTATAAGGTTGGAATTTCAATCGGGGTTCAAAACAGTAAAAATGGGTAAAAAATCACAAAATTTTCCCATGCTCAGTCGGCCTGCCGGACGCCCTGTTTCGGCCGGCCGAACTGTGCAGTTCGGCCTGCTGGAGAACAAGTCTGGTCGGCCGAACATTTTCCAGGTTCGGCCTGCCGGACAGATGAATCCGGCCTACCGATCCTTTGAATCCGGCCTGCCGAACTGGAAAAACCCAGAATTTTCAGCCACGGGTTTTGGGTCTCCCAAAACTCAAATCTTGATTTTAACCTGTTTTTCTCAAATCTCAAGCATGGAAAACATTCATAGATGATAGAAAAACATGATTGGACACTTTTGAACTCATTTAAACAAGATTTTCACACAAAATCTAAGAAAATCCAAAAATGGGGAAAAATGAGGAAAAATGAAAAATCTTGATTCGAATCCGTTTTCTTCAAACAAAGCATAGATCCTAGTTGTTCTAAGTCCCATTAACTCAAATCAAAGGTTTCCTAAGCTCAAACAAACTTAGATTTCAAAAATGCATGAAAAATTGAAAATTTGAAAAAGTTTAGAAATTTCAAAACTAACCTCGAATCGAAGCTTTAAATCATGTTTTCGGTTGCCAAATCATGTCCCCGAGCTTCCTACTTGCTAACCCAAAGCTTGGATTCGAATTTTCTTTCAAAATCATGAGGAAAAATTGAGAGAGAAGGAGAGTCACACGGGAGAGAGAGGAAAAGAGAGAATGAGAGAATAAATAGAGAGAAATGTGGGCAGTTTTTACCATGCAAAAACTGTGTGCTGCCCACGGTTTTGTAAAACGATCGCCTTAGCAAATTAATTTTGTTTAAAACTTCAAAATAGCAAATTAAAAAAAAAATTGAAGTAATTAAAATCACTAAGGAAATCAAAATCACATTAATTTGGAAAAATTCATAAAAAATCAAATTAAGTCTAAAATATCTTTTATGGCACACTAATCCACCATTTTACACTATAACATTATTAATTAAATTTCGGGGCGTTACATGAATCTTTGTATTTACATGGTAAATATGATATTTTTCAGTAAATATTGTATTTTTTGGTCGCCGGCAGTGTAGGCGAGAGATATAAAGGATAAAAAGGCGGAGATCTTTTGGGGTTTTTTTTTCTTAATTTCTTATGAAATATTACTCAATTTCTCATGATATGCTATTTACTACACATTTTGAAACTATTTTGACATTATTTAAATTTTAACCAAAATATGTTATTTTGCTCTTTCTCCCCTATAATTTGCGCCTTTCACTCGTTCTTTTTCTAAAAATTAGTCTGAGAGGGATAATGTTAAAGCATATTTTTAAATTCAAAAGAGACATTCTCTTTTGTAGGCAATAAGAACAATTGAGGAAGAAATTAAACTTAAGAAGTATACTTAAATAATTGATTAGCAATTATAGACTTTGTTTTAAGCAGTTGTTAGATTCAGTCCCCCTCTTAAAAGCTAGCCCTTTAATTCATCAACAAAATTGAATGTTTTTGAAGCTCATGCAATAATCTATTTCTTTTATATTGTTGCGAAAATACACAACGAACCGTAAATATATTATAAATCCCTTTTAAAACAATGCACAACAAATAATCTCTCATTTTAATGTAAAAATTAACCCTTTTTTTGGGATTATAAATTTATGATTGCCCATACTACTGGCTAGCTGATCAAATAAATAAATCCGTAACATCATATTGCTCATGCATTGAAAATGATGAATATGATGAGTATCCATCCATTTATGGATTTTCCACCAAACTGGTTTTTACAGCCTTTTTTCGGGGGGAGTAACTAAGTTTCTGTTAGTCACATAAAAAATGGAAACGCGCAAATTGTAGGTAATAACTTAGCTTTGTAAATAGTATTTATTACAATTATTAACTAATAATAATTTTTAATTTGAAAGAAGATTTGGAGGGTAAAACATAAGTTTATTAATTAAAAATTTAGTAAATGTTAAGTAAATAAAAAATAGTAAATTTTGGCAAATTTTTGAAGTCAGTAATTTTCAAATTTTGGATTTTGTTTATCGTGTAAATCCAGGATTTATCTATTAAATCTTATTTTTTTTAAATAGGCTGGTCACACTCTAATAAATCCTACTATCCCATATATCCGTAAAAAATAAAATTAAACAAGTTTGTAAAACTTATAAATTTAATTTCGTGTCTTTTTAAGATATTACAAAATCGGTCTGTGAAAATTAAATAAATGTTTTTTGTTACAAATTTATAGTAAATATTTCGTATAACTAAATATATATCATATAATATTATCAGAAAAAATATAATTATATAAAGTCATCATTTTATTACATTATATAAGGCCGTTGTCGATTTTGATGACTGGACTGTTTTGATCACCATCACATGCAAGCCTACGTATACAATAAATTATGTACTAAAAGAAAATAAGAAGAAAAAAATCGATAATTTGGAAAATTCTTTTTCTTTAATAGAAAGAAACAATTTCTTCGTCTTTAGTGTTTTGACTTATAATGCAATAGATAATTTAGAAGCAAAGCATGCACAATTGTTATAATGACATCCAGATCCTCACGCATATTGAAATCTTCTCCTTCTACCTTACATGTTTAAATTCAATTTTAAATTCTTTTTAGCCAAAATATAGCTTAATTGAATAGTCCATTTTTTTTTCGTTTGGTAATTTGGTACATTGAGTCGTTATTACTTAATATCATCAACATTTTTTAATTAGTCGCAAATTAGTATTGTTTTTCTTTTTTTGCAAATTATTATATTGTTGTTAAAACGAACACCATTTTATTACATAACAACTTCTAATAAAAATTAACCTCGATATCAAGATTTTCTTGACATAAAAAAAAAAAGGAGAGAGAATCATAATAACCAATATCTATAAAAATGCTATAAAACCCACCATTCCTCCACATTTATAATTAAGTACTAATATCCCAAAACAACACAAAACCAAAATTCCATCATGAGATCTCATCATCCTCTCTCTTTCCCAATTATATTCCTCCCCATTTTCCTCCCTCTTTTCTTTTCCTGGTTCACTCTCCACCCCACAACCAGCTCCACCACAACCCTAATCCGCTACACCTGCAGAAGATGCTCCGACGCTGACCCGAACCTCAGCTACAACTTCTGCATCGCTGCCCTCGAGTCCTCGCCAGACAGCCGCCACCACCACTGCTGCGCCGATCTCCGCCAACTCGGGTTGCTCTCCATCAAGCTAACCAAGCAGAACGTGACAAGCACAAGGAATTTCATCAAACGCCTTCTCAAGAACAAGAAAAAGAAGCTTGACCCTTACGTCAAGGCGTGTTTAGGCGACTGCATGGAGCTTTATACTGATGCGCTTCTCTCGATCAAAGACGCCGTTAAGAAATACAAGTCTAAGGAATATGCTGATGCGAATATTGTTTTAAGTTCTGTCGTTGACGCTTCAACGACATGCGAAGATGGGTTTAAGGAAAAGGACAATGTCGTTTCACCATTGACCAAGAGGAACAGTGATACTTTTCAGTTGACTATTATTTCTCTTTCCATCATAAATATTCTTAATTAATTAAAATACTGTTTTAAAAACTTAATTAAGTTAAGAAAATCCAAGGAAAAAAAAATAAAAACGAAATAAAATGAAAATTAAGTAAAGAAGAAGATATGTTGTTCTTGAATTGTTTTGATCATTTATTTGTATTTATTTGGTTCCTTAGAATTTGGATATTTGTACAGAACTTATGGCATTCGCAATATATTGGAAGAATTACAATTCATGAATTTGAGATTAATTTGTATAACAATATTGTTCATAAAGTGAGTCTCGAACTATTTTAGTATAGGGTGCGTTTGGTACGAGTATTTGAGTAGAGTATTCGAATGAAGATTTAAATTTTTGTGAGAGAAATTACTGTAGCAAAATGATTCGAACCGTGATTTGAAAACCCAAACAAACACACCCTAATACAATTAAATTACATTCATTAATATGTGTCATTAATAGTTAAAACTAGAAAGTAGTTGAGTTGATTGCCTATCCTTTTGGCTTCTTCAATGTAGTTATGGATGCAAAATTTTAAGGTAAAAAAAATTATTGTGTTTTGGATTTCCTGCAAATAATAATATGACTTTCGTTAACCAATGGTAATATTGTGCTGGTAAATAATTGTGTATACGTGGAAATTAATTATGTTTTGATGAGCTTTGATGCTAAGATTAGGAAAGAAAAAATAATAAAAAACAGACTTGCGATTAAAGTGTGCCTGTAGTGTGTGTGTGTGTGTGTACATATATATTTTTACACAGAACAGTACTCATTATTTTAGGTTTTGATAAATGAGCGATAATTTGATCAACAAATTGCAATTTGAATTTTTTCAAGGGGTTCATTCTCACATTTCCTTCATATTATAATGGCCTGCTTATGTAGGACCCACAAATCAGGCTTAAAAATGACTTGCACTCACATGGAGGCCAATTATAAATTAAAAAAAAATGAAGAAAGTCAAGTTTGGACAGTCACCAGTAAAATGTAAAGCTTGCTTTCAAAATGGAAATCATGAATTAAAACAACTATTTCCTTTAACTACATAAGGTGGATATATGCCAACTAAAGTATCCGTCAAAGCACCTTAATCAAGTGGAATACTTGTGCTTAGAATTTCCTTTTTTATTTTTTATTTTCTTTACTGAATATAAAAGTTTGTAATATAAATTAAAAAAGCATTTGACAACCAATTACAATATAAAGCTTTCAGTAAATAGTGTAAAAAACAAAACAAAAAATTACTATAATGTAATCTTTTATATACTATAGATTTTAAACCAAAATTTTTAATTCCAAGGTTTACTAAATGCCGTTTAACTTTGAGAGCCAGCACTCAATTAATATTGAGCAGATAAGAATTCCAGGTGTCACATTTAATTCTTCATAAATTAAATTAAATTATATCACTCCAATAAATGGTTGGTAGTCCTACATATAGTTTTCACACGGTGTCATTCAAAAATTAATGGGCACGTGCCAGAAAAACTAAGCTGGCTATTTCTTTTTCGTTCATTTTGAAGTCTGGCAGAGGAAATTTTGAAATTTTTTTTCAAATAAATTGTAGAAATTGTAGATAATTGGAAAGAAAAATTAGCAGGTTTGATGGTGCAGTAATTGGAGTTACTTCAAGGCTGGGTTTGCTAATTCTGTTGGTTGTTGCTTATCTTAGACTTGAAATCTACATAATGTTTAGGTCCATCCAGAATCAAGCTAATTATGACATAACTATAAACATTCACAAATATTCCAGCCTCACAGTTGGTACCTGTTGAATGGATAATTTAAAACTAACTTGGAAGCTTCTTTAGCTTGAATTTCAAAGTTTATAGATTTTTACGCCAATTAAAAATCAAAATAAGTGGTATCCTCACACCCTCGTCAACTTACTTCCAAAAAAATATTATAGATACCAATTCCAATATCGATTTTTAAACCAACTAATAAGTTGTCATTCTTTTATTGCTAAGTATTTACACGATTTCTTGATCAATCAATAAGTATATATCAATAAGAAAAGACAAATAAGTAGTTGATAAAAAGGTAGAATTAAAGTTAGTTTTTCTAACATCACTCTTTCCAAAATCTACTGAGTGTACAAGTAATATATATCATCCCATGTCATGCTCTTGTCAACAATAACCAATTCAAATTGTAATATATTGGCCAGCTCAAAATTATTTTTTTATAAATCGCTTTAATTGTTTTTTTATTAATAACTTTTATAACATGTACCTTTTATTTTCTGTTTTCTTAAAGCTATTGAAATTTTTTGTTTTTATTAAAGTATATTATTTTGTTAAACAAGTTTTGTATTATTTTACTAAAAAATTCATGCCTACAAATTTTCTCAAAAAAAGAAAGACATGAGTAAAAAATTTGGAAACCTAAAGTCATTGACCACAATCGAGATGCTGGGTCTTGTCTTCAGGTTCTTACTCTTTTTTCTGTTAGACATATATGCCCTAAGGAGTAAAAATATAATATGTTTTTTGAGACATTTTTATCAATAAAAAATTCATTTATTATTTATATACCAAATCTTGTCCTCTTTACGTTCATATTTGTTGAATGTATGTTAAGCAAACAAAAGTCTAAGACTGTCGGTCTAAACCTTAAGAATTGGGCATATGATGGACAGATTATACGGAAGACACGATTCTTAAGGTGACGGTCTAAATCATAAGATTCGCAATCGAGGGAATAAAGTTGGGCGCTTTATTCATGCAAAGATTGTTATGTTATCTATATCCCTAATGGGAGATGGTTTGTCTTGACCATCGAAGGTGAACTACATGAATAGAAACATTGGCATATTGTCATAGTTGATGATGTGTTGGATTGGGATATAAAGTGAATTGATTTAGATTAATAATTCTATTTCGGCAAATCGATTTACTTTAGACAATCTTATGTATTGTATCTTAATCTTAAGATGAATAGTGGGCTCGTTGTCTTGACTTATGTCTTTTAATGTACCAAAGGATGACATCCACATTTTTATAGTGATACGTATGCCGGTACATTGGATGCATGACTCTTGATAGCGTAGACCTGTTATTTATAGATATGGAATCTATAGCTTCTCTTTAGGAGTAGTGATATCCTCTTATATATGTTATCTTGTAATTGAAAAACTGGAGCACTCAACCATTTGGATATATAGGTGTAATTGAATAATATACTATTTTTAGATGGTAAGTTTTCTGATGGTGAGATAATGGAACATAAGATAAAAATAATCGGGAAGGTAAGAGAGAACTTGTCCTTAAGCCAATTATGGATAATCCTATGGGGATACGATACATTATGTTATGTCATGAGACGTAGCTATACAAGCTTCATAATTCTATATAGTTCGAGAGTGCAGCTCTAAGCTTTTAGTAGAGTAACGTTGGAGTTGATAATTATGAAATGTATATATGAGATATTGGGTTTCATAATTATTAGGAGCTTGAACTATATAGGTCTATCAGGTCCCGTTTGCTATCTCATAAAAATCCTATAACGATACGACGTGCTTTTCCGATAATTGGTGACTTATGTCAGATTTATCAGATTGGCTGAAATTTGGTAAAATCAGATAATTCATGTTTGTTTATTAGTTGAATTAATTTTATGATAAAATTAATTTACGATAAACTTGTTGAATTATCAGGATCAGATAATTCATGTCTGTTTTTCGATTGGATTAATTTTAAATTAATTTAAGATAAACTTGTTGAATTAATTATTAGGAATATTTATTTTCTTAGAGATTATCTATATATGACTGTTTTAATTAGGTAACTTCTCTATTGGGTTATTTGAATTAAAACTAAAGCTCTATCCCAAAAATCTCGAGTGGGAAATAAAGATTCACAGGGATCTTTTATCGAAGGTTCGGCGGGTCGATCTTTAAGTTCGGCTTACCGATTAAGGAGGTTCGGCAGGTCAATCTGCCAGTTCGATCTGCCGACCGGACGATAAAAAGATGACATGTTTCCACGTGAATTTTATCAAATATTGATCCTAATTTCATTTTGATTCAAATTTTTAAGGCCTTATCTGATAAGGACTGACTCTTGGGTCCAACCTCTATAAAAGGGGAGTGAGTCTCATCATTATTTAGATCAATTAAGAGATTAAGAGTGAAACTCTACTGGTGAGATTTTGAAAACTCCCTGAGAGCTTTTGTTCACAAATCACGAACACTAGCTTTGGGTTCTCTCAATTGGTTGGAAGAAAAGTCACTTGGTGGAAGAGTTGTACATGTGAGCCCACACTCACTCCGATCGTGAAAAGAGAATAGCAAAAAAGACGAGTTGGTTGAGGCTCTTCTAGAACGTTACTTCTCTTCATTGATTATAGAAGCTTTTTGGCATTTACAAGGTTAGTAAGATCTGGTTAATTTATGCATATAGTGTGTCAAACTTGTGTTTTGGAAAATACTATGATATAAAAAAAAAATTTTAAAATTCCGTTGCATTTTGTTTTTCCAACATTTTCTTCTTTGGACATTTATCTTTTTATATCAATTATTTTAGGTTAATTCAAAAAACTATACTTTCTCATTGAATGTATATTTTCATATTTGATTTAATATATAAATCTATATTTTAACTCAGTTAACAATTGATTTTAACCTTTAAAATAACCAAAATATGCTTAAGTTAAAGAGAAAAAAATTAAAACTTTCAAAAAATAAAAAGAAAACAAAAACAAAGACACACAAGACTTAAGACACCCATTTTTAGGGAATTTTATACAATTTTTGAAGGTAAAAAACCTTAGTATAAAGTTTTTTTTTTTTTTAAGTTCTTAAAGTTCTTTTATTTTTCAATTTGAGGGTGTTTTGAGTAATTTTTTAGGTCAAAACTATAGATTGATTAAGAAAATGTATAAATTTGTGTATTAAATCTAATATAAAGGTATATATCGATAATATCAAAAGCTGAAGGTATAATATTTGAATAAACCTAAACTATATGGTATAAAAAAGTAAATAATGCTTTTCTTTTTATTGTTTAGTGCATGAACCCTGAACATTTTGACACTTGACAACAATCTTGAAAATCCTTCATCAATTGTAATATCAATGACCAAAACTATGAAGAAATATAAATTCAAGGAGTGATATATCAAAAAACACATATTATTCCAAAATATTACGATGTCTAGAGTGTTAGATTAAGTACCTTAAGGATTAAATGATGTAATAAGTTTTTGGAGACATTTAATAAATAAAGAGTTTATTTATTATTCATATATCAAATGTTGTCCTCTTCATGTTCATTTCTGTTGGATATGTGATAAGCAAACAAAAGTCTGAGACTGTCAGTCTAAACCTTTAAGATCATGCTTATGATAGACAGATTAAACGGAAGACATGAATCTTAAAAGTAATAGTCTAAATGATAAGGTCCACAATAGAGGGAATAAACTTGGATGCTTTATTCATGTTAAAATTGTTATGTTGTCTACATCCCTAATAGGAGATGACTTGTCTTGGTCATTGGAGTGGACTTCATAAGTGGAAATATTGGTATATTGTCATAGATGACGATATATTAGATCGGGACAAAAATTGAATTGATTTAATTAATAATTCCATTTGTTTAAATCAATTTATTTTAGACAATCATATATGTTGCATCTTAATCCTGAAATAAATTAATGGGCTCTTTTTCTTGACTTTTTGTCTTTTGATATACCAAAGGGTGACATCCTGAATTAGATAAAGGTACGTATATTGATACGTTGGAGACATGACTCTTGATTGACGTAGACTCTTTATTCATAGATATGGAATCCATAGCTCTTTTTGTACAGTTAATGATATTCTGTTATAGGTATTATCCTATAATTAAAAGACTGGAGTGCACAACCATTTAGATACATAGGTGTAACCAAATGGTATACTATTTATGGATAGTAAGTTTTCTAATGGTGAGATAATGGAGCATAAGATAAAAATAATTAGGAAGGTAAAACATAATTTATCCTTAAGCCGATTATAAATATCCTATGGGGATGTTATACATTATGATATGCCATGGATGATTAGATTATTGGAGCTTCGTAATTTTATATAATTTGAGAGTGCAGCTCTAAGCTTTTAGTGGAATAATGTTAAAGTTGATAATTACAAAATATATGTATCTGGGATATGTTATTTTATAATCATATGAGCTTGATCTATATATGTCTATCAGGTTGCTAGCTCATAATTCCTATAATGATACAGTTTGTTTTTCCTACACACTGGTGACTTATATTATATATTAGATTAGCTAAAATTCAATAGATTGGACTTAATAATTCATGTTAGTTTATTAATTGAATTAATTTTGTAAATTAATTTAAGATAAACATGTCGAATTATTTGGAAACATTTTATTTGCATGGGTTTATTTGTATATTACTATTTTAATTACATAACTTAATAATTCATGTTAGTTTATTATTTATTAGATTGGACTTAATAATTCATGTTAGTTTATTAATTGAATTAATTTTGTAAATTAATTTAAGATAAACATGTCGAATTATTTGGACACATTTTATTTGCATGGGTTTATTTGTATATTACTATTTTAATTACATAACTTCTCTATTGGGTTATTTGAATTTAAATTAAGGCTCTATAAAAGATACCCAAGTCAAATAAGATAGGATTTATCCAATCAGTACAAATCGAGTGAATTAGATATGTCTGAGGAGTTTGACTTTGAGTCAGGCTATTGGGCCACAACATCGCGGTCGACCACATTACAAAGGCACAATCGACCACGCCTGGATAATCAGCAAAACACGTTTCACGCATTTTTACTCAAAAACTGATCCAAACTTGAATTTTGAAGCCAAATCTGATAAGGACTAACCTTGAATCTGACCACTATATATCATTAGAGAAGTACAAAAAAAGTTTTTTAGTGAAAGAAACTCTGAAACTCTCAAAGAGCTATTGTTCAATATCTGGAATCTTAGCTTTTGTTTTTCTCATGTTGTTGGAAGGAGAGGTCACCGAAGGAAAAATTGTACGATGTGTAACCACCTGCATTCCGATCATGGAAAGAGAATAGCAAGGAAGGCCAGTTGGTTGAGGCTCTTCCGTAACATTCTTCTCTAGTTGCAATTTCTACATCTTTTGGTCTACAAAAGAGATACGTAAGATCTTTAATTAATTTATGTACCTAGCATATCAAACTTGTTATTTGAAAAAGTCTTTGACTTAAAAAATTTAAAATTCCACTGCACATCATTATCCAACAATTGGTATCAAAACCATAGTTTTACATTGATTTTACGGGTTTGTAATCATGTTGTGTACATAAATTATGTGATCTTATTCTCTTCTATGCTTGAATTAAATTTTTTAGAGAGCTGGCACTCTAGAGCTTCTATAAAATTATATGTTGTCATGAGATTACATGGTGAATGTTTATTAATTAATTATTAATTAAATTTTTGTTTTAATTATTATATTCATTAATTAATCTTCTGGTTATGGTTCCTTAGATGTTAGAATATGTATTTAGGCATTTCATGTAACTAGATGGTGGTATATCATCACCGTCATAGATTTATTATTTTAATTTTTATTTATAAAATTTGTATTAAAATAATTATTCAAAAAGAAGACAGATTTAGAAGATGGAGATGATTGCAGTTCTATGTATTTTTTTCTATGTTTACAAATTTTTATGTTTTTGAATTGTTGAAAAATAATTAAAAACTACTTAATTTTTTTTTTTTTTTTTACAAAATTTTGGAAAAACGATGGTTTAATGTTGTTCGTAGGCCGGTTACATTGTATTGGTAGGCCGGTGGTCACAAACCAACAAGCCAGCAACGGGCATAATCGTTTTTAAAACAGTACGTTTTTTGGTGCAGTTTTTATTTTTCTTTTTGAGACAATTCTACGAAACATCAAATTTTATGATAAACAAAAAAATAAATTTTTCATCTATATGAAATTGAAAAATTGAAGATGGACGCCACATGAAGAAGGATACAACGAGAAGATACAAGATGAAAAATCAATATATGTTTCAATTGATCTTTTGTGATCTTTATTTTCTTTTCTCGGGGATGGAACCATGGTATTACAGCTGTTTATTATATTGCTCGTAGCTTTGCATGTTGCGTTGCTTGTTTGCATTATAATATGTTTTGCCATGTATGTTAATAACATGCTATGTAGAATAGGGAGTGCCGCTTATTAAAAATTGTTTATACATGTTAACATAAAAACTTGATTTCTAAAATATTAAGCGAGATAAAGTTTTCAAAGAGAGGACCTAAGGCCTCTATCGTTGGTCCATAGGTAACACATGGTGGTTCCAACCCTTAGGAAGAGATTGCATCATGTACTAGATTAGATCTTCGAGAGGATAGCTTGCTTTAGCATGGTTTATCATTGTTCACCCCAAGGTGTCAATTATAAACCATAGATAAAGTAGTTGAAATGATCATTAAACACTCAAGATTAATTTTATTATTAATCTCTCCTAGAAGCTCTATTAATAAAGTTAATAGCCAAGGGAAACGATTATTTGTATATGCCAGATCAGGCGGGTCTTGGATGGTATATATTAATCAGAGGGGATCTATGTTCTTAATTGAATTTGGCAAGACTCTTCAAGGCTGCTTCTTGAATTTTGAGTTAAGCATTATTGTTGTAAGGTTATGATTTTTTCAAGGTTTTGACACATAAACATATTGTATGCTTACTTGTATATGTTATCTTACTATATTGTTGTTGAATGTTTTTATATGTTTGATATATGATTCTTTATTGTAGATTAAAATGTCTAAAAATGCTTTCTTCGATACTTGATAAAAACAGTTTAACTAGCAAGAACTATAATGATTGGAAACGGAACCTAAATATCGTCCTATCTTTTGAGAAACTAAAATTTATGCTAACAACACTGTGTCCTCCTATGCCTACTAGCGAATCCACTAATGAACAAATCCAAGCGTATGATCGCTGGAAGGATGCTGACGATCAGGCCCACTGCTATATGATGGTTAGCATGAATAGTGTGCTACAGGCTCAATATGAAGATCATGAGACTGATCGGAAGATCATGAATAATCTTGAGGACATATTTAGAGGCCAAGCCTTGACAAAGCAACAAGGGGCTCTTCAGAAGCTTCTTAACTATAGCAAAAACTGAGGAAGCCTATGAAGAAGCATATGATGTTGGTCATGGGTTTCCTCGCCAAGGCTCAAACCCATGGAGCCGACATTGATACTAAGTCACAGATGACTAGAGTCTTTGAGACTCTTTCTAAGGAGTTCATCCCATTTAAAGCTTCATATAATTTGAGCAATAGACCATATTTGACCTTAACTAAGCAGATGAAGCAATTATAGGAATTTGAAAATCTGATCAGGAAAGCTCTGGTTGATGGCAAGACAAACTTGGTGGTTGCATCTAATTCTAATTCCAATTTTAGGAATGGAAAGAACTAAAAGGCTAAGAATAGAAAGTCTTCTAATCTAGCAAAAGGTAAGGATAAAAAGAAAAAAAAAAGGAACCCAAAGAAGCTAAAGTGCTTTTTCTATGGGAAAGTTGGGCACATTAAGAAGAATTGTAAAGACTTCCAATCTAAAGGAGATAAGTGCGAACTTCTAGTTATTAGAACTTGTTTAGTTGAGGAATCAAGTGACACTTGGGCTATATATTTTAGCGACTAATCATGTTTGTGTTTCTTTGAAGGGGTTCAAGGAAACGAGAAGTCTGTTACATGAGTACTTCACCTTTCCGATGGGCAATGGATCCTTGGCTGAAGCAATGGGGGATGTCCCTCTTTATTTTGATAGTTATAAGAGCTTAGTTTTGAGAGATTGTTTTATGTTCTTAAACTTAAAAGGAATTTAATTTCTTTTGTTCCTTTATTTAAAGACTCTTATTCAGTTTCTTTTAATAATAAAGTTATGATTCGTAAAAACAAATCTTTGATCTGTGGTGGATGGATACAAACAACCTATATTTTATCAAACCTAAGATGGACTCACTGCTTAACACTGATATTAACGATAACTCTAAAAGACTTAAAACTTCTCACTCTAATGAGACTTATCTTTGGCACTTGCAATTAGGTCATATTAACCTGAATAGGATTTGAAAGTTGGTAAGGGATGGACCTTTAAGTCAATTAGAGGTGAAATCTATACCACAATGTGAATCTTGGTTATAGGGGAAAATGACCAAAAGACCATTCGGATCTAAGGGCAATTGAGCCAAATGTTTTCTAAAACTTATGCACAGTGATATTTATGGTCCCATGAACATCAACGCATGAGGAAGTTATGAGTATTTTATCACTTTTATTGATGATTACTCGAGATATGAGTATAGAGTATGTCCAAGTAAGGCATCATAAGAGTGAAACTTTTGACAAGTTAAGGGAGTTTCGAGCTAAAGCGGAGAAGCAATTAGGTAAACCCATACAAAGCACTTCGATCCGATTGAGATAGAGAATACCTCTCCAGTGAGTTCTTAGGACACTTATTAGAGAATGAGATTTTATCCCATTTGAGTACACTAGGCACTCGGCAGCAAAAAGGCATGACTAAGAGAAGAAACATGACTTTGTTGGATATGATTAGGTCCATGATGAGTTATTTGACATTACCTTTATCTTCTTGAGGATGTGCACTGCAAACTGCATTTTATCTTTTGAACAATGTGCTTTCGAAATCAGTTCCTAAGACTCCTTACAAGTTGTAGATATCCTTAAACCGTATTTGCACATATGGATGTCCTACTCATGTCCTGGACAAGGAAGTGAATAAGTTAGAAGCACATTTGGAAGTGTGCATATTTTTAATATATCCAAAAGGGACTAAAGGGGGTTATTTTTATAATCTAAAAGAAAATAAAGTCATCGTTTCAATGAATGCGACCTTCTTTGAGGAAAGTTTCGTGAATGACTTTAAGCCTCATTGTAGAGTGGTACTCAAGGAGTTGGCGAGTAATTCGATCACTTCGGGGGTTTCAGTTAAAACCAATCCAATCAATGTAGAAAAACCGACTAAAAAAATAACCTAGGGAGCTTTGATGTAGTGAGGATTGGGTGTCAACCCGAGAGGTATATGTTTAATGGTGAAGCTTACTTGGCTGAACCAATTGAATATGAAAGAGATCTTTACACTTACAAAGAGGCTATGGAGGATGTTGATTTAAATCTATAGACTGAAGCTATGAATACTAAGATAAAGTCTTTAAAGACTAATCTAGTGTGGGAGCATGTGGACCTTCCCGAAGGGGTAAAACCTATAGGGTATAAGTGGGTCTACAAGAGAAAGAGAAGAATAGATAGAAAAGTCGAAACCTATTAGGTTAGACTTGTAGTAAAGGGATACACGCAAAAAGAAGAAATTGATTACGGGCAAACCTTTTTGCTTGTAGCCATGCTTAAGTCTATTCGCATTCTCATGTCCAATGTTGCCGCTCTTGATTATGAGATTTAGCAAATGGATAATAAGACGGTTTTTCTGATTAGATATCTTGATGAGACCATATATATGGACAGTCAGATAGGTTCAAAGCTAAGGGTCAAGAAAATAGGGTCTATAAGCTGCTAAAGTCTATCTATGGACTTAAGCAAGCTTCCCATTCTTGGAACAAAAGATTTGATTAAGTGATCAAGGCTTATGGGTTCGAACAAAACATGGATGAATTATATGTTTACAAACACATTAAGGATAGAAAGATGATTTTTCTACTGCTCTATATAGATGACATTCTGCTTGTTAGCAATGGCGTTGAGGCATTTTCATTAGTCAAATTATGGTTGACTAAGCAGTTTGACATGAAGCACTTAAGTGAAGCTAATTATGTTATGGGTATCTAAATCTTTCAAGACAAGAATAACAAAATGATAGCTTTATCCCAAGCTACCTGCATAGATAAAATTCTCCAGAAGTATGCATTGTAGAATTCTAAAAAAGGTGGGCAACCATCTGGATCTAGAATTACTCTTTTTAAGAAAAACTCTCCAAGGTCTGATGAAAGAGAATATATGAAGAAGGTGAATTAGGCTTCAACAGTAGGTAGTCTTAAGTATACTATGCTTTGCACATGATTTGACATATGTTATATGGTCAGGATAGTGAGTCGATTTCATTGGGATTTAGGACCAAACTCTTGGGTTGTGGTCAAGCATATTTTCTAGTATCCAAGAAGGACTAGAAGTTATATGCTAGTATATTTTGGTGAGGATCTAACACCTGTTGGATGCACTGATTCGAATTTCCAATCCTATCTGGATTCGAGAAGATCAACTATATGTTCTGTTTTCACTTTGGAAGGAGGCGCCATTGTTTGGAGAACTGTCAAGGAAGATTGCACTTTGGATTCAACAATGGAGGCGTAGTATATGTGTCACGTCCCAGAGTACGGGAGGTGACGTGGCGGATTATTTAAATTAATTAAGAGGGAATTTGATTAAAATCAAGAGTTTAGGGGTTAAATTAAATGACAAAAATGCAAAAGTTTCAAAGCAACATTTGGTAAAAGATTTCATACACATTAAACAATTGAAATCATTAAACTCATAATAAAACAATAGAGCCGCGAGTATGGGTCCCTCAGACCCACAACTTGTGCACACACATAGTACTGACAATATAACAATACTACCACAGTCCAAGCGTAAAGAAAGTTAAAAACATTACATGCCTTGTTTAATTTATACAATTAGTCTAATAGACCCTTTTACTGCTCCTGAGTTCGGTCCGTTGAATCCTCTCCGAACCTAAATGGGAAACCACCTAGAAAGGGGGGAAAATTTAAAAACAAAGAAAATATGAGCGAAAGCCTCAGTAGGACAGTATTTTATCAAATTATTTAATTTAAAGGAAAATCTCATTATTGAAGGAATTATTTAAAAGAAACATTGACTAAATAAATAAATTTAAATAAAACCGTTCTTACCCAAGACAGTTTACTCGGACAACCAGAAATATCATTTTCTTTTCCTAGGCAAACCATAAGAATATCGCCACTGTAGTGGCCCAGCTGAGTTTCGGGACCTGCCCCCAAGGTCGATCGCTACACGACCCGATCTCTGATATGGCATCATGCCTATGTGTTTATTTTCATCATCATTCAAAACCCATTTACCGAGTATTGTCATTTACATTCATTATGAAGTTCATTTCAGTTCATGGTATATTAAAATATAACCGATAAATTCATTTTCAAACAACCATTGAAAACATTTTTATAGAAATCCTTTTTCAAAGCCAAATCATTTTGGAACTAGGCTACGAAAGAATGGGTAGAAGTCCTACTTCGATACTCGTGTCAGTGCCCCACACCGTAATCCCAGTCTGCTATACGTTAGCTCCGCGAAACCACGAACGATCCTAGATACACACTAAGTCGATCAATACCTAGCTCAAGACATTCTATGTTACTAAACCATTTCATGATGTCCTAGTGTGCCATTTGTATCCTTAAAATCATTTTATAAGATTGGAATTTAAATCGGGGTTCAAAACAGTGAAAACGGGTGAAAAATCACAAAATTTTCCATGCCCGGCCGGCCTGCCGGACTCCCTGCTTCGGCCGGCTGAACTGTGCAGTTTAGCCTGCCGGAAACCAGGTCCGGTCGGCCAGACATTTCCCAGGTTCGGCTTACCGGACAAATGAACTCTGGCCTGCCGATCCTTTGAATCCGGCTTGTCAAACTGGGAAAACCCAGAAATTCCAGCCACGGGTTTTCAATCTCCCAAAATCCAAATCTTGATTTTAACCTGTTTTTCTCATATCTCAGGCATGGGAAATAATCATAGATGATAGAAAAACAAGCTAGAACACTTTTGAACTCATTTAAACAAGATTTAAACTCAAAAATCTAAGAAATCCAAAAATAGGAAAATGAGGAGAAAAATGAAAAATGTTGAATCCAATCTGTTTTTCTTCAATCTAAGCTTAGATTCTAGTTGTTCTAAGTTCATTTAACTCAAATCAAAGGTTTTCTAAGCTCAAACGAACTTAAATTTCAAAAATGCACAAAATTAAAAATTTTGAAAAAGTTTAGAAATTTCAAAACTAACCTCGAATCGAAGCTTCAATCCGCGTTCTCGGTTGCCAAATCACGTTCCCGAGCTTCCTTCTAGCTAACCAGAAGCTTGGACTCGAATTTGATTCAAAAATTTGAGAGAGAAGTTGAGAGAGAAAGGAGAGACCGAGAGAGATCAAGAGAGAGAGAGTCACGGTGAGGGAGAAAGAGAGAGAGATCAGGGAGAGTGAGAGGAAGAGGGTGAAAGAGTGAATAAATAGAAGAAAGCGATGGGTGGTTTTACTGTGCGAAAACCAAATGCCACCTACGGTTTTGTAAAACGGAATATTTTTAACATTTTACAAACGGTTGTGTTTTAAAACTCAAAACATTATTTTAAAACAATAAGAAAGCATTTGAATTTATCAAATTAACAAAACAACCAAAAATTCAAAATTCAACCAAATAATCAAATTAATGTTGAAACATTAATTATGACACACTAATTCATCATTTTACATTACAATAACATTAAATAAATTTCGGGGCATTACAACTCTCCACCCTTAAAAGAAATTTCGCCCTCGAAATTTACAACTCATTTCAGAAACAAAACAAATGCGAATACAATTCTCGCATACTCGACTCTAGTTCCCAGGTGGCTTCATCAACCCTGTGATGCTGCCACACGACCTTTACCAACGGTATCTCACGACGACGCAAACTAATTACTTTCCGGTCGATGATCTTAATCGGCACTTCTTCGTACATCGTATCTTCCTGAACCTACACATCGCGAAATGAAACTATCTTACCCTGCTCAGGTGGACACTTCCTAAGCATCGACACATGAAACACATCGTGAACATGAGAAAGTTCAGGCGGAAGATCAAGTCGATAAGCAACCACACCAACACGCTGAGTGATCTTGAATGGCCCAATATACCTCGGCGCGAGCTTTCCACTCACTACGAACCGCATAGTTCCCTTATGAGGCGATACCTTCAAGAGAACAAAATCTCTCACCATGAACTCTAAGGGTCTACGTCTCCTATCCGTGTAACTCTTCTGTCGACTCTGAGCTGCCCTCAATCGATCTTGAATCACAGCGACTTTCTCATTGCTATCACGGATCTCATCCGGCCCAAGAATAACCCTATCTTCTGGCTCTGCCCAACACACTGGTGACCGACACGGTCGCCCATACAATGCCTCAAACGGTGCCATCCCAATACTCGCCTAAAAACTATTGTTGTACGCGAACTCCGCCAGATGCAAATAATGCTTCCAATTCCCGCCGAAGTCTAACGCACAGGCACGCAACATATCCTCGAGAATCTAAATAACCCGCTCAGACTGCCCATTAGTCTGAGGATGAAATGCCGTACTGAAGTTTAAATCCGTACCTAAAGCCTCCTGAAAACTCCTCCAGTACTTAGCATTAAACCTGGTGTCTCGATCAGGAGTGATGGACAAAGGAACTGCCCATTAGTCTGCATGCACGCTCCATTCTTCAAACTGCTCCCTGTTCTGAATCTGCGACCAAATCCCGTGCAAATGTTGATCCTACCACTGACTTTGCTTCACCATCTGAACAAGAGCTGGGGTCGCCTCCACATGATAAACCAAAACTAGATCATAGTCTTCATGATACCGTAACCCATACTCACTCACTGTCGCATCCCTGCTCCAGTCCTCAAAAGCCAAACAACCGAGAATCCCTAAAGACTTCCTACTAAGTGCGTCCGCGACCACATTAGCTTTCTTGGGATGATACTGCAATGCATAATCATAATCCTCCATATACTTTATCCATCTACACTGCCTCAAATTAAGATCCCTCTGAGTGAACAGATACCTCAAACTCTTATGATCGGAGAAGACCTGAAACGATGCTCCATACAAATAACATCTCCAAATCTTCAGCGCGTGAATCACCGCCGCAAGCTCCAAGTCATGAGTAGGATAATTCTGCTCGTGAGGTCGTAGTTGTCTCGATCCGTATGCTACTACACGTCCATGCTGCATCAACACGCACCCAAGCCCGCACCCTGAAGCATCTACGTAAACCTCATACGGCTTGTCACTACTAGGAATAACCAACATTGGAGCTGAAGTCAACCGGTTCTTCAATTCCTGAAAAGCAAGCTCACATTCTTCACCCCACTCAAACTTGACATTTTTCTTGATCAATCTCGTCAACGGAGCTGCAATCTTCAAAAAATCCTTTACAAATTTCCTATAATAACCAACAAGACCTAAGAAGCTACAAATTTTCGCTACGTTCCTTGGTCGTTCCCACTCCACTATGGCTTCAATCTTGGACGGATCCATAGAAATACCATGCTCCGAGATGACATGACCCAGAAACTTGACCTCAGTTAACCAAAACTCACACTTTTTCCTCTTAGTATACAACTGGTGCTCCCGCAGAGTCTGAAGCATGATCCAGAGATGCTGCTCATGCTCCTCCTAAGTCTTAGAATACACTAGAATGTCATCGATGAACACGATCACAAACTGATCCAAATACGACCTAAATATCATGTTCATCAAATCCATGAAAGCTGTCGAAGCATTCATCAACCTAAACGACATAACCAGAAACTCAAAATGTCCATACCGGGTCCTAAAAGCTGTCTTGGGAATATCCTCTTCCTTAATCCTGAGTTGATGATAACCTGACCATAAATCAATCTTTGAGAAGTACCGCGAATGTCCCAACTGATCAAACAACTCATCGATCCTAGGCAAGGGATACTTATTCTTCACTGTGACACGATTCAGCTGTCGATAATCCACACACAACCTGAGAGTCCCATCATGTTTCTTAGCAAACAAAACCGGTGCTCCCCACGGAGATGTGCTATTCTGAATATACCCTTTATCAGCAAGCTCCTGAAGTTGCTTCCTCAATTCTTTCATTTCTACCGACGCCATCCGATAAGGTGCTATAGAAATCGATGCTATGCCCAGAAACAACTCAATACCAAACTCAATTTCCCGATGTTGTGGTAATCCTGGCAACTCATCGGGGAAGACATCCTCGAACTCATCAACCACCGGAATCGCTACACTTCCTCTCAAAGCATAGGGCTCGTAAGCCAGATTTGCAAGAAAATCACAACAACCCAGATTTCTTCGCCCTCCTAGAAACGACTTCATGAGACGCTCACTCATTAACCAATCACCACCACCCTGGTAAGTGATCATCATCCCCCTATCAGACACTAGGGTCACTTTTCTAAGTTGGCAGTCTACAACTACATTATACCTGGACAACCAGTCCATCCCTAGAATTACATCATATAAACTCATAGGGAGTATAATCAAATCACTTTTCAAAATCTCATCCCTAATCTTTATTTTACAAGATTTACAAACACAATTCACATACACTCGCCCCAAGGGAGAAGTTATGACTAGGGGTTCATTAAACTCTTCTATCTCTAATCCCAAGGCATGTACAAAAGAACTCGAAATGAGAGAATGAGAGGCACCTGTATCAAATAAAATGCGAGCTAAAGATCGAGAAACTAAGATCGTACCATCGACTACCGCATTACTAGTCTGAGAATCTGAACCTCTAGATGCCATCGCATGAACCTGCACTGGTGCCTTTCCTTTTCCTCTACCAACATTGCTGGGTCTGGGATTATTCTGCCGATGCTGCTGGGATGGAGACGACTGCACACTAGCTATACTCAGCACTCGATACTGAGGGACGCTACGCTGGAAATGCTGCGGCTACTGCCCTCGAACCGGATACGAAAACTGCTGAGGAGAGAACTGGGGATACTGCAACTGCGGATACTGCTGAGGCCGAGGTAGGGTCTGAGGCTGAGACTGACGACTGGCATCCTCTTCGGTCTGAGATCCAAGACGGGCACTCCTGATCGGGCAATTCCTCTTGATGTGTCCGGGCTGCTGACAGAAATGACAATGGAAGCTATAGGGATTGCTGCGCCCATTGCCAGACGAACTGCTGCTACCACTGTTCGCGCCTTGCTTGCTCTTTCCCGGAGTTGGACGACTACTGGTGCTCTTCCTACTGCTCCTCTGCGATCCTCCTGTAGCTTTTGCTTGATCTTTACAATACTGCGCATAATCATTTTCCACTGATATTGCTGACGACACAAGTTCTCCAAAACTCCTAAGTCGTAGAGCAACCAACTGTAGCCAAATAGGAGCCTTGAGTCCTTCCTGAAACTTAATGCACTTCTCACGCTCCGATGCCACAGCTGATGGAGCAAACCTGGCCAACTCATTAAATCTTAACTCATATTCCCAGACTGACAAATCACCCTGTTGCAGCCTGTAGAACTCAACTGCCTTCTGATCTCTATACCCCTGCGAAAAATATTGATCATAGAATAGCTCCTCGAATCTGTCCCAACTGATATCACCACCACGCTCCAAACGCTTAGCCTGCTTCCACCAAGTGTTGGCACCACCCTCGAGCTTATATGCAGCAAATTTCACACGGTACTCATCAGGCACACCAAGGGTATCCAAGTGCTTCACGATCGAGTCTAGCCAATATTCTGCCAACTGTGGATCCCCATTACCATCAAAAGTCAGAATAGACGCATGTCGAAATTCCTTAAAGTATGTATGCCAACGACCAACATCAGAATCCTCCGGTCTAGCCCTGGCTGCCATCTGCCGGAAAGCTGCAAACATAGACCTCATCATGCCCTCATCGTTTTTGAACTCAGCGTCAGCTGTCGAACGACGTCTGGGTGCCATTCGCTCACTTCTGAGAACAAAATTTTGGACTGTCAGAGGTATTTCATTGTCAAACCTATGTGTGCATAATTCCCAAGGTTCATAACCTTGAGCTCTGATACCATTCTATCACGCCTCGGAGTACGGGAGGTGACTGGCGGATTATTTAAATTAATTAAGAGGGAATTTGATTAAAATCAAGAGTTTAGGGGTTAAATTAAATGACAAAAATGCAAAAGTTTCAAAGCAACATTTGGTAAAAGATTTCATACACATTAAACAATTGAAATCATTAAACTCATAATAAAACAATAGAGCCGCGAGTATGGGTCCCTCAGACCCACAACTTGTGCACACACATAGTACTGACAATATAACAATACTACCACAGTCCAAGCATAAAGAAAGTTAAAAACATTACATGCCTTGTTTAATTTATACAATTAGTCTAATAGATCCTTTTACTGCTCCTGAGTTCGGTCCGTTGAATCCTCTCCGAACCTAAATGGGAAACCACCTAGAAAGGGGGGAAAATTTAAAAACAAAGAAAATATGAGCGAAAGCCTCAGTAGGACAGTATTTTATCAAATTATTTAATTTAAAGGAAAATCTCATTATTGAAGGAATTATTTAAAAGAAACATTGACTAAATAAATAAATTTAAATAAAACCGTTCTTACCCAAAACAGTTTACTCGGACAACCAGAAATATCATTTTCTTTTCCTAGGCAAACCATAAGAATATAACCACCGTAGTGGCCCAACTGGGTTTCGGGACCTGCCCCCAAGGTCGATCGCTACACGACCCGATCTCTGATATGGAATCATGCCTATGTGTTTATTTTCATCATCATTCAAAACCCATTTACCGAGTATTGTCATTTACATTCATTATGAAGTTCATTTCAGTTCACGGTATATTAAAATATAACCGATAAATTCATTTTCAAACAACCGCTGAAAACATTTTTATAGAAATCCTTTTTCAAAGCCAAATCATTTTGGAACTAGGCTACCAAAGAATCGGTAGAAGTCTTACCTCAATACTCATGCCGGTGCGCCACACCGTAATCCCGGTCCGCTATACATTAGCTCCGCGAAACCACGAACGATCCTAGATACACACTAAGTCGATTAATACCTAGTTCAAGACATTCTATGTTACTAAACCATTTCATGATGTCTTAGTGTGCCATTTGTATCCTTAAAATCATTTTATAAGATTAGAATTTAAATCGGGGTTCAAAACAGTGAAAACGGGTGAAAAATCACAAAATTTTCCATGCCCGGCCGGCCTGTCGGACTCCCTGCTTCGGCCGACCAAACTGTGCAGTTCAGCCTGCCGAAAACCAGGTCCGGTCGGCCGAACATTTCCCAGGTTTGGCCTGCCGGACAGATGAACTCCGGCCTGCCGAACACGTAGTTCGGCCTGCCGAACTGAGAAAACCCAAAAATTCCAGCCACGGGTTTTCAATCTCCCAAAATCCAAATCTTGATTTTAACCTATTTTTCTCAAATCTCAGGCATGGAAAACAATCATGGATGATAGAAAAACATGCTAGAACACTTTTGAACTCATTTAAACAAGATTTAAACTCAAAAATCTGAAAATGGTAAAATGAGGAGAAAAATGAAAAATCTTTAATCCAATCCGTTTTTCTTCAATCTAAGCTTAGATTCTAGTTGTTCTAAGTTCATTTAACTCAAATCAAAGGTTTTCTAAGCTCAAACGAACTTAGATTTCAAAAATGTACAAAATTGAACATTTTGAAAAAGTTTAGAAATTTTAAAACTAACCTCGAATCGAAGCTTCAATCCACGTTCTCGGTTGTCAAATCACGTTCCCAAGCTTCCTTCTAGCTAACCCGAAGCTTGCACTCAAATTTGTTTCAAAAATTTGAGAGAGAAGTTGAGAGAGAAAGGAGAGACCGAGAGAGATCAAGAGAGAGAGAGTCACGGTGAGGGAGAGAGAGAGAGAGATCAGGGAGAGTGAGAGGAAGAGGGTGAAAGACTGAATAAATAGAAGGAAATGGTGAGCGGTTTTACTGTGCAAAAACCAAATGCCATAAACGGTTTTGTAAAACGGAATATTTTTAACATTTTACAACGGTTGTGTTTTAAAACTCAAAACATCATTTTAAAACAATAAAAAATCATTTGAATTTATCAAATTAACAAAACAACCAAAAATTCAAAATTCAACCAAATAATCAAATTAATGTTGAAACATTAATTATGGCACACTAATTCATCATTTTACATTACAATAACATTAAATAAATTTCGGGGCGTTACAATATGGCAGCTTGTGAAGCTTCGAATGAAGTTGTATGGCTCTGTAAGTTCCTTGGGGATCTTGAGGTAGTTCCCGGATAAACTGATGTCATTGTATTGCGATAACACTGCAACAATAGCTAATGCTAAGGAACCAAGATTTCATAAGAAGAGTAAACATATTCATCAGAAGTATCAAGTGATAAAGGACTTTATTGAGGGTGGATATGTTGTAGTATGCAAGATCGCATTTGAGGACAATATAGCTAATCATTTCATGAAGACACTACCGACGAGGCTTTTTGAGAAGCATGTAGAAGGTATGGGGATGTGAAACATGTCATATTTACTGATTTAGGGTAAATGGGAGATTGTTAGACTAGGTGCCCTATAGATTAAATGATGTAATAAGTTTTTAGAGACATTTAATCAATAAAAAGTTTTATTATTAATCGTATATTAAATGTTATCCTCTTTATGTTAATTTCTGTTGAATATATGATAAACAAACAAAAGTCTAAGACTGTCAGTCTAAACCTTTAAGATGGTGTATATAATGGACAGATCATACGGAAGACCTGAATCTTAAAGATGATAGTCTAAATGATAAGGTCCATAATAAAGGGAATAAAATTGGGCACTTTATTCAAGTTAAAATTATATGTTGTCTACATCCCTAATGGAAGATGACTTGTCTTGGTTATCAGAGTAGGACTCCACAAGTAGAAACATTAGTATATTGTCATTGGTGACAATATATTAGATCAGGACAAAAAGTTAAATTGATTTGATTAATAATTCAGTTTGTTTAAATCAATTAACTTTAGATAATCATATGTTTGCATTTTAATCCTGAAATGAATTAATAGGCTTTTATTCTTGACTTGTATTTTTTGATGTACCAAAGGGTGGCATTCTAAATTAGATGAAGGTATGCATACCCGTACATTGGAGACATGACTCTTGATTGACGTAGACTGGCTATTCATAGATATGAAATCCATAGCTCTCTTTGTAGAGTTAATGATATTCTTTTATAGGCATTATCTTGTAATTGGAAGACTGAAGCGCTCAACCATTTGGATTCATAGGTATAATCGAATAGTATACTATTTATAGATAGTAATTTTTTCAATGGTGAAATAATAGAACATAAGATAAAATAATTGGGAAGGTAAAACAGAATTTATCTTTAAGCTGATTATGAATATCCTATAGGGATGTTACACATTATGATATGTCATGGACAATTAGTTTATTAGAGTTTCATACTTTTATATAGTTCGAGAGTATAGCTCTAACCTTTTAGTAGAATAACGTTAGAGTTGATAATTATAAAATATATATATCTGGGATATGTTATTTTATAATTATAAGAGTTTGATTTATATATGTCAATTAGGTCACTTTGCTAACTCCTAATAATTCTTGATAATATGAAATGTTTTTCTTATATATTGGTGACTTATGTTATTTATTAGACTGGCTAAAATTTGATATATTGGATTTAATAATTTATGTCAATTTATTGGTTCAATTAATTTTGTAAATTAATTCAAGATAAACATATTGAATTATTTGAATATAGTTTATTTGTATAGGTTTATCTGTATATGACTATTTTAATCAAATAACTTCTCTATTAGGTTATTTGAATTGAAATTGAGGCTCTATAAAGGACACCCGGGTCAAATAAGATAGGATTTATCTGATCAGTTCAAATAAAATGAATCAGATATGTCCAAGAAGTTCAAATTTGAGTCAGGCTTCTAGGTCGTGACAGCACGGTCGAAGCGTTACAAAGGGGCAGTCGGCCGCACCTAGATAATCAGCAATACTCATTTCACGCATTTTTACTTAGAAAACTAATCCAAACTTGAATTTTGAAGCCGAATTTGATAAGGACTAACCTTGAATCCCACTACTACATAAAGGGAACTATTTTTCATTGTTTCTTAGACCATTTGAGAAGTACAGAAAGAGTTTTCTAGTGAGGGAGACTCTAAAACTTCCAGAGAGCTATTGTTCAACATCTGAAACTTTAATTTTTGGTTTTCTCAAGTGGTTAGAAAGAGAGATCACCGAAGAAAAAATTGTACAATATGTGACCATTTGTATTCCGATCGTGGAAAGAGAATAGTAAGGAAGACCAGTTGGTTGAGGCTCTTCCTGGATGTTCTTTTCTTGTTGTAATTTCTACAGCTTTCGATCTACAAGAGAGGTACGTAAGATCTTTAATTAACTTATATACTTAACATGTCAAACTTGTTACTTGAAAAAAACTTTCATTTAAAAATTTTTAAAATTCTACCGCATATCATTTTCCAACACAGAGTACAAAGAGAGAGGTGTGGAGAAAGAGTAGAGAGAGAATGAGAGAAATATATGAGGAAAAGAGAGAGAAAAAAAGAATTTTTGGTCGGATAGCTAGCTTATGATACCATGGTTATTTTTGGTATTTCACTTGAAGTAATCTATGTTTACACTCAAATGGCCTATTAATTAAAGTCTTCTAAAATTTGGTCTACCAATTTTGATTACTCATTTAATTTGTCCCAAATTCCTTATTGCCCCTAAAATATGGGATTTTGAAGAAAAGCCCATCATATATAACTAATGTGGCCGATTCAGTATCATGTTCACAAACATTCGATTCTAAAGACATGAATAAAGCACTAACATGTTGTTTTAATCAATTATTGTTATATGCGTTAAACTTATACTGAAATAAAATTATTACCTCAAAGTTAGTCTTAAATTCTCAATTAATTTACACCAACAACCATATTAAATTTATTTATTTTAATCAATTTATCCAGCTTCAGTTTCCCGAAGAATATGAAGCTATGTGAGTTTTCGAATATTGATTTTTTGCTTTATTGATTACAAATGTGGCAGGACATATGGCATTCGAATTACAAGTTAGATTCAAAGAGCACAGGTGAGTGAGAATATATCTTGAGTTTATATTAGTTTTGGTTCTTTCTCAACTTAATTCTTTATTTTTAGGTGACACTTCAGTCTTTTTTTTCTAAATTTGACAAAACAACTCCTATACTCTTAAAACCTTAGTAATTAATGGGCTTCAGTCAAAATCAACACCAAAACCTAACAAAAATACACATGTGCTAGTCACATGACCTGATTTTAGAAGACATAATAGTAAAATCACCCACTTTATATTTCATAAAAAAAAAAAAGAGACTGGAAAAAAAAATTTACTCAGATGATGAAATGCCTCTTTGTACGGCATTGAGTGTAGTTATCTTCTCCAGTGGGCCAGCAAGGGAGACTATTGCCGTCCTTGATTGCAGCTCCGTCATCGTCCTGAAACTCGGTGATGCATATGGTGCATGTTTTATGAGTTGAATTTTGTCATTCATACAGGTTAAGGAGGCTGTTAAGCTGGAAAAACAGCTAACTGAATTCGGCAAGGGTGAGCATAACAATTACTTCAAAAATTACAAAGAGTCGCTACTTTGTTGTTTGATTCTCTGCTGTCTTAGTTTTTTTCTTTAAGCTTTGTGATTTCAGATGGCTAGAGGAAATTGATAGAAAACAGGCTGAAGTAGTAGCTGCACATATTTATTTGGAGAAGCTTAGGCAGCGTGACCAATTGCTTAAAGCTGAAAATGAGATGTTAAAGGTGGAGATAAATTGGTCTCACTGTGTGTTGGGGAATTAGGCGACTCCTAATTCTAAGGATTGCAAGAACGAACAATTGCAGAAAATAAATAGGAGAAAAGAAGAAAGAAGAAACACCAAATTTTTATACAGGTTCGTCCAAAATTGAGACTACGTCATGTTTCTGCCGCTTACAGATTCCACTATGATGAAGGAGATTACAGATTACAAGAGTAGTTTCTTACACACTTACAAATTGTGCTTACCAAAACTCTCTTCTATCTATCATCCTATGGGAATTTTTCTCTCTCAAGGATGGAGCTCTCAAGAATTTTGCCTCACACAAAATAATGTCACTCTCAATGTCACACACACATAACCCTAGCCACCTTATGTCTATTTATACCCAAAGGAAGAGAAAAATAGCAACTAATAAGAAACCATAGTGGTTTCCCATTTTTGGGGCGTTTGAGTTCGACTCTGACTCAAAAAACATCGCGCAACATAGCGCGTCAGCGCCTTGGCGCCCTACACCTGGCGCCTAGGCGCCATCCACTCGACGCCTCGGCATTATGCTGCTAGCGCCTAGGCGCTCTCCACTTGGCGCCTAGGCGCCCTTGCCCTAGCGCCTAGGCGCCCTTCTCCTAGCGCCGCGGCGCTCTCTTGGCAAAGCCGTGGCGCTAACTTTCTGCCTCCCGTGGACTGCGATTCTCCTTTTTTCTTCCTTTTCGTTGGGGTGTCGACTTGATTTGGCTCCACATCTGCAACAATCTCCCACTTGGAGACTAATCAATCACCATGTCTCCAACTATAGCGGCAACAACTTCTCACGCCTCTTGGAGAAGTCCAACTGAAGTTGCGCACAACTTCAGTTTCTCAATCGAAACCGTCTTGGTGAGCATATCTGCCGGATTTTGACTCCCAAGAATCTTCTCAAGCTTCAACACTCCATCTTCCAAAGCCGACCTGATGAAGTGATACCGCAATTGTATATGCTTCGTCCTAGCATGAAATGCGGGATTTTTCGCCAAGTGAATGGCGCTCTGACTGTCACTATGTAATGCATTTCTTTCCTGCTTGTGACCCAGTTCTTCCAGAAACGACCGCAACCAAATCATCTCCTTGCTCGCTTCTGTCATTGCCACATACTCTGCTTCTGTAGTAGAGAGTGCAACTATCTTTTGCAGCTTCGAGACCCAACTAATTGCAGTGCCACCCAAAGTGTAGACATAACCAGTGGTACTCTTTCTACCATCAATGTCTCCAGCCATATCAGCATCAACATAGCCCTGTAGTCCCAATTCTAACTTCTTGAAACACAGTGCTAAACTCGCAGTACCTCTCAAATATCTGAGAATCCACTTCACTGCCTCCCAATGCTGTTTACCTGGATTACTCATGTACCTACTCACAACTCCTACTGCATGTGCAATGTCCGATCTAGTACAAACCATGGCATACATGAGACTGCCTATAGCGGAAGTATAAGGCACCTTGACCATGTGGTCTCGTTCCTGCTCCGTGGTCGGTGATTGCTCCTTTGATAACTTTAAGTGACTGGCCAAAGGAGTATTCACAATCTTTGCATTACCCATGTTGAATCTGCTCAGCATCTTTCCAACATATTCTTCCTATGACAGTTTCAGTCTGTTACGGTTCCTCGTTATTCTCATCCCAGGGATTTGTTTTGCAGCACCCAAATCCTTCATTGGAAACTCCTTAGACAACTCCTTCTTTAGCTTATCGATCTCCTATTTGCAACCTCCTGCTATCAGCATGTCATCGACATATAGCAACAGTATGATGTAAGAATCACCAAAATTCTTCACATAACAACAATGATCTCCCTGACACCTCAAGAAACCATTGTTGCACATGAACCCGTCAAACTTCTTGTACTACTGCCTGGGAGCTTGTTTGAGGCCATACAAGCTCATTTGAAGTTTGCACACCAAGTTCTCCTTACCCGATACTTCGAACCCTTATGGCTGCTTCATGTAGATCTCCTCCTCCAAATCACCATGGAGAAAAGCTGTCTTCATTTCCAACTGTTCCAAGAACAAGTCCTCATTTGCCACTAGCGCAAGTACCGTCCTAATTGTGGTTAGCTTCACCACCGGAGAAAAAATCTCATTGGAGTCGATGCCTTCTTTTTGCTGAAAGCCTTTTACCACTAACCTTGTCTTATACCGTTTGCTGCCATTAGATTCATCTTTAATCTGGTATACCCACTTATTGTGCAAGGACTTTTTACCCTGTGGTAACTTTACCAGTTACTATGTCTGATTGGACATTAAGGAATCCATCTCATCCCTCATGGCTAACTCCCACCTGACCGAATCTTTAGCCTCCACGGCTTCATCATAGCTCTCTGGCTCTCCTTTGTCGGTCAACAAGATGTAATGTAGAGATGGGGAGTATCTCTGCAGCAGTCTAATGGTCCTGCTAGACCTCCTGACTGGTGCGGCAGGAGTCCTCTGGTTTCCTTCTAGAACTATGTCTTCTTAGTCATCAACTTCTGGATTCTCCACTTCCACTTCAGGAAGATCCTTTAATGAAATCACCTCAGGCTTCTTATCTTCATAACCTGAACCCCTGGAGTCAGTGTTGTCTCTGTCCTTGTACAGAACACCTTCATTGAAGATCACATCCTTGCTCCTGATAATCTTCCGACTTTGGTCATCCTAGAGACGATAACCAAACTCAAGTCCACCATAGCCAACTAGAAAACACTTCTTTGACTTGGCATCCAGTTTACTTCTAGCAGCAGAATCAATGAGAATATAGGAAACACAACCAAACACTCTCAAGTAAGAGAGATCAACCTTTTTATGTCTCCAGACTTCTTCCGGTAGCTTGAACTTCAACGGTGTTGATGGACTTCTGTTGATCAGATGAGCGGCTGTATTAATTGCCTCAGCCCAAAACATCTTTGGCAGCCCCGCATGCAACCTCATGCTTTTGGCACGCTCGTTTAAAGTCCTGTTCATCCTTTCAGCTACCCCATTTTATTGTGGTTTTCCTGGAATGGTTTTCCTCATCTTTATTCCATTCTCAGCATAGTACCACCTGAAATCTTCATCTAAATACTCTCCCCCATTGTCAGACTGCAAGCACTTCACCTTCAAATCTATCTTGTTCTCCACCATGGCTTTCCATCTCTTGAAAGCATCAAAGACATCAGATTTGTTTTTCAGAAAGTAAACCCATACCTTCCTGCTTGAGTCATCTATGAACATCATATAGTAATTTGCGCCACCAAGGGAAGTCACCGACGTAGGCCCCCACACATTAGTGTGAACTAGCTCCAATTTCCTGGACTTAGGCTCTCTACCCATCTTTGAGAAACTAACTCTTTTCTGTTTACCAAAGATGCAGGCTTCACACAAACTGTAATCAATAGTTTTCAAACCCGGTAGTTTTCTTTTGCAGTGAAGCACCTTCACACCCTTCTCACTCATGTGACCGAGCCTATAATACCATAGCTCGGTATTGACAACAGAATCAACAACTGCTATGGTATCTCTACAACTAGAGTTCATGTAGAGAGTTCCAGCCTTGCATCCCCAAGCAACAACCATCGCTCCTTTCGTGACTTTCCAACCTCCACAATTGAAGGTCACTTTATGTCCTTCATCATCTAGTTGCCCCACCGAAATCAAGTTGCGCATTAGTTTAGGAACATGTCTCACCTTATGAATCTTCCACACAGACCCATTAGGCATTTTTAAACCGACATCTCCAATGCCAACAATATCCAAAGGTTCTCCATCAGCGAGATAAACCTTACCATGATTTCCAGCAACATAATTCTCCAGGATATGGTGGTGTATAGTGGTGTGGAATGATGCTCCTGAATCTATCACCCACGAATCAAAAGAACTGTCAACTGACAAGATTAAGGCATCATGTTGCTCTTCAGTGGCGGCGTTAGCTGCGTCATTAGTCTTGTCTTCGTTCTGCCTTGGAGCCCTATAGTTCTTCTTCAAGTGGCCAGTCTTGCCACAATTCCAACACTCCATGGTCCTACCATTCCTTGACTTGCTTCTCCCATTCCTCGACTTGCCTCTCTTGCCATTATCCCTGTTGAAATGCCTCTCAAGTTTCCTGCCCCTATTATCAACATTAAGGGCCGAGTTCGACGATGAGGCTTCACCTGAGTCCTTCCTGCGAGCTTCTTCTGCCAGAATAGAGTTTCTGACATCAACAAACTTCAATTTTGCATTCCCAAGAGAATTTGTAATGGCCACCCTTATGGGTTCCCAACTGTTCGGTAACGAGGCCAAGAGGATTAGGGCATTGATCTCATCATCGAATTTAATCTCTATCGAGACCAATTGGTTTAGGACGATGTTGAAACTGTTCAGATGTTCTACCACCGAGGCACCTTCAGGCATCTTTAAATTGAAAAGCTTCTTCATGAGATGTACCTTATTATTGGCTGAGGGCTTCTCATACATCTCTGACAGAGCCTTCATCATCCCTACTGTAGTAGTCTCATTTGCAACGTTGTGAGCAACATTCTTTGACAGGGTCAAATGGATCACACCCAGCACCTGTCTATCAAGGAGATTCCACTCCTCATCCTTCATGCCTTCGGGCTTATTACCCAAGGGCAAGTGCAGTTTCCTACTATATAGGTAGTCTTCTATTTGCATCATCCAATAGGAAAAATCTGAACCATCAAATTTGGTGATATCGGCTGCCATACCTTTTTCTCCAGTCATCGTTCTTGATCAAAACCTCTGCTTTGATACCAGTTGTTGGGGAATTAGGCGACTCCTAATTCCAAGGATCGTAAGAACGAACAATTGCAGAAAATAAATAGGAGAAAAGAAGAAAGAAGAGACACCAAATTTTTATACAGGTTCTTCCAAAATTGAGACTACCTCCTATTTCTGCCGCTTGTAGATTCCACTATAAGAAAGGAGATTACATATTACAAGAGCAGTTTCTCACACACTCATAAATTGTGCTTACCAAAACTCTCTTCTATCTATCACCCTGTGGGAATTTTTCTCTCTCAAGGATGGAGCTCTCAAGAAGTTTGCCTCACACAAAATAACGCCACTCTCAATGTCACACACACATAACCCTAGCCACCTTATGTCTATTTATACCCAAAGGAAGAGAAAAATAGCAACTAACAAGAAACCCTAGTGGTTTCCCCTTTTTGCGGAGTTTGAGTTCGACTCTGACTCAAAAAACATCGCGCAACACAGTGCGTCAGCGCCGCGGCGCTCGTTCGAGCGCTACGGCCCCCCTTGTAGCGCCTAGGCGCCCTACACCTGGCACCTAGGCGCCATCCACTCGACGCCTTGGCATTATGCTGCTAGCGCCTAGGCGCTCTCCACTTGGCGCCTAGGCGCCCTTCAATTGGCACCTAGGCTCCCTTGTCCTAGTGCCGCGGCGCTCTCCTGGCAGAGTCGTGGCGCTGGCTTTCTGCCTCCCATGGACTGCGATTCTCCTTTTTTCTTCCTTTTCGTTGGGGTGTCGACTTGATTTTGCTCAACATCTGCAACACTATGAAGTCAACTTTTTTTTTCTTTCCAGTTTCCTGTTCTGCTGTGCTTAATTTATGTAGATGGAGAATGTAAATCATAAGAAGAAGGTGATAGAACTTGGAAGGAGAAATAAACAAACATTCTGGCCAGCAAAATTTTCACCAGCAAATCCATCACCACGCTAAGATCAAGGCAAGATCTCTTAACACCTTTTGTACTCTAAAGATATAAACCTTTTTCTCCATAGTTTGTCTGCCTTCCGTCTCCCTTCAAATCTAATTTTTAGTGGGAATTTCTAGTAACTTCAGGAAGAAAACATGCTCAAGTCTCAAAATGAAGAGCTCAGCACCATGCTTCGATGGGAAGAAGGCATAATTTCACACGTCAAGGAAGAACTCGCTCGATCCCGTGCTTCCCTTTGGATGAATCCCAACATTGATTTTGCTTAAGAGAAAAGATTGAGCACCAAGTCGCTTGGAAGCCCTCTGTTTTGATCGAACAAATATGCTCACTATGAGGGATGGCTTCAATCACACGATGGCAAGGAGGCGGACGCTACCAGATTTAGGCGGCGACATTTGGGTTTGTGAGATCTTGCTGGCTATCACAATGGATCAGGAGCGTTGAGCAATAGGCCTAAGGTGGACCACTAAAAGAAAGGCTTGACCTACGGTGGAAAAGGCTTGGTGTCATTGAGATCTAGGCTTGCACGGCGAAGGGGGAGGTGGGGATCCTCACCAGAGAGGGTCGGTGGGCCACTGAAGAGGGAGGGAAGCAGGTTGGTTTTGCCAAAAAGGTATAGGAAGGTTAGCAATATCAAGGATGGGAGGGCTCGGTTTTTAGTTTTTAGTTTTTGTTTTTGTTTTTTGTTTCTTGTTTTCCTTTATAAAATGGGGACATTTTAGTAGTAGCATCTGCAAAACAAATCACGTGAGATACACATGCATATTTTATTAGATTTTGGGTTAATTTTGACAAAATTCATTAATTGTCAAGGTTTTAAGAGTTAAAAAGTTGTTTTACTAAAAAAAAAAAAAAAGACCAAAGTGCCACATATTAAAGAGTTAAAGAACCACATACAAGTTACATTTATTTTTAAATTATGAGGACGGCATTTTTATAGGGGTAGGGTAATTTACTCTTGGTGTAACACACAAGCAGAAGAGCTCTTTTACAGGCTCGCCGTGATCAGTTCCTCTACCAGAAGGAGGGATAGGAGAGTGACGGTGACCGCCAGTGCCACGCCAGCCGCTGCGTGTTTAATCAGTGTAAACATACACAATCACATACAAGGACACATTGTGCAAAATAGATTGAAGGAAGAACTTACGTCTTGTTTTGGTATAAGTTAGGGAAGGAAGAAACGAAAACAAATAACACGACTTACTCAACGAACCTCTACGGTAAATAATTCAGGATGACTAACATCTTCATAGCAAGTCCAGTTTAAACTATTGAGCAACGTTTAATTTAAACTGCAAGTGATAAACTAAAGAAAAAAGTAACACAGATTTATTACCTACTAAGAACCTGCATTTGAGACCACCTAACAATTTAAAGCTGAATGTAACGAAATGTGGGTATTTAAACCATGGACAGGAACCAAAAAAAAAAAAAACAAAACAAAACAAAAGAAAGAAAAAAAAACCAGAAACTGACTGAACATGGTAGACATGAGACACCACAACCTTTCAAGTGAAGCATGGATTATTATTTTTTTTTGAAAACTAGAAAATTGAAGTTTTGCCCCAAAACAAAAGTTCGGTTTTGGAAAGACTGTTCTTTCTCAAACAGATTCAAATTATTTTCCACCCAAGATGGACTCAAATTTCTACACACATCAAATCAACGAAAAGAAATAAAGCCTGAGCAGATCGATTTCTTTTAAAGAGAAAAAGACGCCCCATAGGAAAATCAACCGGCCATTGGATGGTTATAGATGTACTCAATGGCAAGATTACAGGAGTCAATCTTGTCAGCTTCCTTATCTGGAATCTCCAACTTGAACTCCTCTTCCAAAGCCATCACAATCTCCACATTGTCCAGGCTATCCAAGCCTAAGTCCTTCTGGAAATGTACATCAGCAGAGACCTGTGGACAATTGCAGAGTCTAAATAAAAATAAATAAAAATGTCATTGTGAAACGAAATATAGACGAAAACACATGCTTGAGAGATAGAGGCACTAAATCACAAAAATTATACAAAGATGGTAGTTCCACAACGTCATCTATTAACAAGAGTTCTAGAAGCAGAGCGAGCCTGAGTGGCGGCACCAAATACGGATCCTTAAAGTTTCTAGAGATGTAAGAGTACTAAAAAGAGGTTCTGTAATGTAAGACAGAATTGTAGATATAGCATGTGGGGGAAAAAATCAAAAACAAAAATAAAACAAAAAAAAAATCAAAAGCCTGCCTTAAGAAACCAGGCCATGCCAATCTAGAGGCCCCAAGTCCGGCTAATTTGTTTGTTGAAATTCTTTAAACCATAATAATATCGAATAATTCTGATAAGAAAAGGCGGACCAACAGATTAATGGGATTGACAATACTTCCTCTACAAAATATATTTACGAGTTAAGGCAAGGCTACCTGAAAATTAAAATTTATAAAAGCAAGGAGAAAAGAGACAAATGACCAATGATCAATTGATGTTCTTTCATAGAACTGTTGCCTTGAGTTTATAGTTTACACTTTATAAAGCTTAATTATTGTCCTAACACAGAGCCAACAATGAGATCAACCTTGGTAGGGATATATTGGTGGTTTTCACAAATGTATTTTTAGTTTGCCCTAATTTTACTTGTATTGGGAGGAACGCTGGTTCTGGGTATTAGGTTAGAGAGATAAACAATGAAAGTCTAAGAGGTGCTAGATATGCGATTATCTGGTAAACTTCTTCCTCCTCATATCAAATGTCTGCATAGATTGAAGGTAAACGTAGCTCGTAGCTCTCACACTATGGCAAACCGCTACAAATCTTGTGCATTTTAACGCCTTTTTTATTTTATTATCCTTATCACTAAGGGATTAGGGCTTCAATCCTTAACTAGTTCCATGTATAGGAATACATTTTAGTGTAAACTTAAAATTAAAAAGAAAAGTACTAATATACTAAAAATCTAAGCTCTTTTTCCTTTCTTCTTTCCAGTAAGAACGGTTCTTTTCCAACCAAACAGGTCATTGAGAACCCAAATCAAGCGCTCGGATTCGTACAAAGCAGGTTTACTTCGCAATGTCAAAGTCAATTACGAAATTAAATTAAATCTAGAAAATTACCCGCTGAATTAAAAAAAAAAAATAGGAAGAACATGTTTAGTTGGCAAGAAAACATAGGAGAACAGAATAGTATTAGTATTCCTGATCTGATACCATCCAACCATTTCTTGACCAAAATTTTGGAATCAAGTAAGCAAATGTGCAATTAGTTTTCTCGAGAAACAAAAGGAATGTGCATACCTTGGAAGGATCAACTTTGGGAAAGCACTTGACGACGGAGAGAACTCTATCGATGACCTCCTCTTTCGTGAGATGATCGTCGTGAGAGGAAAACCACCGGAGAAGAGTGGTGGAAGCCCCAAATGGCTGGCCCAATCTCCGCGAAGTTAGGGTTAGGGTTTGAACAGGTACTCGGACATGGCGAAGCAGAGCTGATCTCAGCGCCATTTCTCTCCTTCTCGCTCTCTCTCTCGGCGCGCTCTCTTCGCTTCGACTTTGGGTTGGGCGCCACTACTATAACTACTCTAGTTGACATCGAACTAGATTAAAGCCCAAACCCAAACATCTCGTGCTTTGCACGTGAGTCCCTTTGTATTGTATTTTATGCACATATTTACCATTAAAGGGCGTTCTGGCTCACTAAAATCTATTAAGGGCTCATTTGGTGCATAGGACACAACAATATTACATAAGATAGTCTTAAAAGATTGGATTACAATGCATTGAAAATGACAGGATAAAATTTTAACTGATTTAATCATATGTTTGGTGCTGTGCTATTAAGATAGGGCCTTTCGTAAATTTTTTAAAAAATTAGGATCAAATTGTAATTTTCATAAGGCAAAAACATAATTATTAGTAATGCTTTTGTCACATAAAAATTAAATTTTGACCCTTTTTTAGAAAATTATACTTTGAACCAAAATGCTATAAACTTTTGCAAATAAGTGTTTGAAAATTTTCACAATGTACAAGGGTTGTGTTTAATCCCATGCTTAAGCTAGGGATTGCTTGATCATCTTTCAAGACCATTCAAGCATGGACTGGAGAAGAGCTTATCTAATTCAATCCCTTAAAATTTTCCTCAAACAAAGTATTAAGATTAATCCAACACAATCCTCCCTAATTCTGCGTACTAAACAAAGCAATATCAAATAGAATTGCCCTCATACAAAAAGAAAAAGAAAAAAAAATGAAGTGGAATAATTAGATTGTCCATGGTTTGGGGAGAAATAAAAGGGCAGTGTCAATCAGGCTCACAAGATGGTGGCATAGGGCCCTTGGGGTGGCACAAGGGTGGGGTGGTTGCAGATAGAGCAAAGGCGGCTAGCAAGTTGGTGGCTCAATGGGCCTGTTAAAGTGGGGGATCTTTGCTTTAGACAAGGATTGTTATGGCTATGGCGGGCTTCAAATCATACTGGGGTTTGAAGTTAAGCTTGTAAAAGAATTGAGGGTAGATATTGGAGCGATATGAGATTAATGGTTGAGATTATATTTTTTTTATTTTGATATTTTTTAGGGTTATTTCCTTATTAAAATTTAGTGAATAACAATTTGGACCACGATTAAAACTAAAATATAAATTTAGGGAGCTTTTTAGTTATAAAATTAGATTGAAGACTAAAATATCACACTTAAAAGTTCAAAGTGTAATTGTTATGTTTTTAGGGGGAAAAAAAAGATTTATTCAGTTGAATAGGTTTAAAAAAATTTTGAAAACAACCAAAGGCTCATGTTGTTGCATGTTATACCTGCTTGGCAATAATAAATCTATAGACCCTACCAAGACTTCTCAACTACTTATAGGGCTTTTGAAAACCTTGGTTTGAACCAATTGGTTCAAAATAATGTAGCAATAGAGGGCTTTGCAATGTAGCACAATTTTACTTTGCATTGTAGCAATAGAAAGCTTTACATTGTTGTGTTCAAATCAGCTGGTTTGAACTAATTCTCCAAACACATGCTTACTCTTCCTTGCTATATCTCATCTCTTAACTAACAAGTGTGTAAGTAATCATTAAATTTTCTCTTTGTCAATTCTCCTTCCAATCCTTCTTATCTATGTTTTTTTGTTTATTTTTCTTTTAAAGGGGGAAAGTGAGAAACCTAAGATGGATGCCAAAAAAATCTACCTAAGAAGATAATGGCACAATTACATTTCTAAATATTTTAATTTAAATTCCCAACCTTCACTCCCTACCAATGTAGGATCCGTCGACTCTCTACAAGGAGCGGGCATGTGTCGTCTTCCCATCCTAAAGGGAGTGTCACTTGTCAGGTTTTTCATAGCTCAGTCTAATTTTTTCCAATCGCAATCCAACATTTGGATTACTATTATTTTAAGAATAAAATTAATTTATATTTGCTTTAAACATTATTTTTTGTCATGTCATAATTATTTATTTTAACCACTAAAATAAATAATTATTGTATTTGTATTTAACTTTACAATAAAAATAAATATTTTATTTACAACTAAACATTCATATTGTCACATAAATATATGTGAAGTGTCACGTGGAATCATGTCACCCAATATACATGGCAGTATCATTTGGCCCCATGCATAGTATAAATAATTTTTGCGTGGGGGTTTTCTTATACTCCCTAAAGAGTGTAAGCAATTGAGAAAATTCCATTAATTCATTTATTGAGAATTCATGAAACTAACAAGGAGATCAAATGGACCTACATGATAAAAGTTCCAATAATCAGTATTTAACTCTTTTAAGCTCTTAACCATTGAAATATTTTTATTAGCTTTGGTTTTTAATCATTATCAGAAACCAAGGCTGTATTCTAACATTATGCAGATATATTTATGAGATGAAAATTATACAAATGAGCTTATGTTATTTCTAGCATTGATGGATTCTCCTTGCTAGAAGTTTTGTCGCTAACATTTGTGGGGTTTTTTTCTACATTTTGTTAAGTTTGGTTTGTGTTTGTAATAACTTTGGTTTATTGACGCAATTTAATATTTTTTTACCTTGACTTGCTTGCGGCATTTGTTGTTTTTGTTTAGTGTTTCATCGTGTTTTTCTTTACTTTGCTTGTCTTTTTTTTGAAAATCTTCTTTTATGGCTTTAGTTTTATGAGATTCTCAACATCAGTAGATCGAATATTTTCTATGATTGTAAAGGATTTATTAAAGAGTTATATGCGTGCTGAATTCGGTATACTTGTTTGCATGGTTGTTTGTGGAGCCCGTTACATACTATTTCTCTTTTAGCATTAATTCGAATGAAACAAATTATTTGTTGATACCGTGTTTTCTATAATAGGCGGCCATGTGCTATAAATTGGTGCTTGTGTTGCCTTGTCACCATAGAAAAACTAATTGACAAACTAAAAACAACAACACTTAAAAGATGATCACTCCTATTTAACCCTATATAGGGTTAAGACACTGCTACTCATAAAATAGTAAATCCTAACCTAAAAAGTACACTGTATATTATATTGAGGTTGCTATTTTGTCAGTAGTGAAGTTTTAACCTATAAGGATGAAAATTTTTTTTTCTTAAAAACAATCCAAAACCCAAATGATATATGTGATGATACCGAATCAAGAAAGTTATATAAGATATTTCTTTTCTTTCGCTTTAACGATCCAAATAGAAAAAACTTATTCAACAAAAAAAAAAACTCAAAAAATTTTCCAAATAAACTGAGACAACTCGTTAACATAAAAGCATGACATGGCACGATACAGCACATCAATTATGTCAGATTAGATTGTATATTGATTTTAAAGTCTTATTTATTCATCTAGATCACTTTGATGTAACAACTAAGTCTAAATTCTTCTAAATGTCATATGTGTGAATTTCCGCTCTTGGTAGTGCTATTCCCTAGTCCACCTTGTTAAGTTAGGCATGACTTCCCATGCCCACAAACACGACATAACATAACACCTAGCACATATATCTGCCACATCGAGTAGCTGTATCGTTCATCTTATTTTATTTTATTTTATTTTATTTTGTTAATTCATGAAACTATCTATAAGATTTATAGAAGAGGTAATCTATTAATGGACAGATTTGCTCTTCAATCACGAAAGGGCAAATTTACACTTTAACTTCTCTAACGCTTGCTTCCTTGCCTTTTTTTTTTTTTTTTTGCTTTCTCAACTATTTTTTTAAACTGTTATTTCTCAACTTCTCATATCTATTTATATAAGATTGTGAGGATATATACGTAACATAAAGATCATAACTCTCTTTAAAAAAAATCCCTATTTAACTATATTAGCTTTCAAGATTTTAACATCACGTGATTTCATATCTTGAACAAGCATGTTGCAAATGAGAGATGCATTTACCTGACTTGGTTTACTATATTTGTAATTAAGGTGGTGGAGTGCTTCGGAATCCTAGTACGCTCGCGTTTTTGGAGTGTTCAAATCACAACATGACATAATTAACATTCATGGCATAAAAAAATAAATAAAGGCCCTAATTTATGTCTCAAGAAACCAGGAAAACTCTAAATCTATGCTTCTATCTATTTATCTTATAACTTCTCATGATTAATGCTTATACCAATATCATAAATTTCACCAACCATACTTATATTACGATTTATCATCAAAATTATCCAAAACCCTAATTCTTCAAACTTATAAAATTTAAACATTAGAGAACTTTCTTTATTTTCCTTTAAGTGTAATTGCCTAGAGAATCAAAAAGAAGAGAAACTGTAGTCTAATGGCTGAATCTCAAATTTCAAATCAGCCAAGGGCTAGGATTTATAGTAAAAAATAGTCATTCAAGGGTCTAAAATAGGCCTAGGGTTAGTTAAAGTGAGTTTTATCAAAATTATGAATTTTTTTTATCAGGTTGGCATCATGGCACTAAGGCCCCTGTTCATAGGGCCTATTGGCTGTAAGTTCAGCGTTTTGGTGCCACTTTACTAGTGCCGCGACTCTACCTCACATAATCTCCCTTGCTTCGTTTAAGCCACATAATAAAGGATTTAATTCCTGTTTTTCCTACTTAAACTTATTCTACACTAAACTAAACATACATGGCAAAGTATGCATATGAGTTTATTGTATTCTTAAATCCTATCATTAACCATTTCATACCATAGCCTTACCTCATAATAGACATGAACCTTCTCGAGCGCATCAAGCCCCTTGCCACTATTATCTATAACAACACTAAATAATAGTTATAAGACTTAATCATAACATATGCCTTTGTCAATTTAGATTTCTTATTCTTGATATCTAGTTATCAATTTTCAAGATGTCATAATTCCTCTACCTTATAAAAGTTTCATCCGTGAAACTTAGAATAACTCGGGATACTTAGTCTTCATCTTTCTTCACATTCCCATGTTGCTTGCTAAACTTTATCTTACATTATAACATTTCAATCAAGGCTATTTCCTTGTGATTTCTTAGCTTTCTAATCTCTCTATAAGAATAACTTAATGGGCATCTCTTCATAGCTCAAATCCTCCTGTACTTATAACACCTATGTGTTAAGATTGGTCCCTTGAGGAAAAACATTGTAATTGTATTTATGACATTTTTTGGTGAAATAAATAATAATGCAAATATTTCATGCATTGATAATGGTTCTCATATTACTTTCATAACAATGATTGTATATCAACAAACATGTGATTCTTGACTATTAGTACCAAATCTTAGAATTGGGTATATATGGAGTTTATATACAGGTCTGATTCGGAGATAAATAGTCTAAATTATATATTTTTTGTAGTTTGTGTATAGAGCTAGGGACTTTATACATGATAAGATTGTAATAGAATCTACATTCAATTAGGTAGGCAGTTTATCTTGGCCGCGAAGCAGATTGATTCCACGGTAGATACATTGGTGTAGTAGACTTAATGGTAGTCGCACACTGGACTAGACCTAAAGTTGAATTGATTTAATAATAATTCTATTTATCTTAAATCAATTCTTTTATTTATAATCATTTACGTGTTATCTTAATCCTAAAGTAGATTTATGACTCCATGCTTATAGTCTATATCTTTTAATATACCAAAGGTAGGAGTTCTAATAAACAAAGGCTTCGTTGTCAGTATTTTAGAGATGCAGCCTGTATTCGATAAGAGCATAATTGACAGACACAGAATCCATAGCTCTCTCACAAAGATTCAATGTTATGCTTTCAAAGGCATTATTAGGGTATTGGACAATATAACGAGGCCTCAGTTATTTGGAAACATATGGTAACTAGATGATATTCTATTTGTATGTGTTATAAAAGGAAGAATTTTTCAATAGTGAAATAATAGAACTTTGAGATAAAATAACCAGAAGGTAAAATAAAACTTAGTCTTTCATCCAAATATTAGTAAGTTATAGGGATATACATAATATGAAAAGTCATGAACAAGACATATATTTCATGAGTCTTGTAATACAATATATTTTCAAGAGTGCAGCTTCACGTCTATAATGGAGAGACATTAAAGTTAATAATTAAACAGATTATTAATAGGGGGATTAATTTATCTGTTTTTATTGGAGCTTGATAGTATGTGTCCATCAAGTCTCAATGTTAGCTCACTAATTTCTTTATGATAGATTGGGCAATTTAGATTACCACAGGTAAGACAAAAATATATGCAAGTCAGGCCATTCGGCCTGATGGAAAATGCGGGGCCACAGTCCAAGGTTGGACTGGCAGTGGGTGCAAGCCTACTAGGGAATGGCACCAATGTCTGCTTTTCTTGAAGAATTATTTATTTTCTTAATTTTGAAAAATAATTATTCAAATTGGTAATTAGGATTTTGGATAATTAATTATTTAAATTTACATTTCAATAATAAATTTAAATCCTAATTGTATTTGAATTACAAATAATAGATAATTATTCAAATAATTTAAATTAGATTATTATTTTTAATAATAAAATTCTAATTTAAATTAGATTATTTGAATTGGAGTTATCTTGGATGATGCAGATAATCACAAATTCCCACATTGTGATTGATTAAATTTATGGAGATAATTCTCCTTTTATCAAATGAAAACCCTTTCCTTAATTAAGAATGACACAATTTTATCAAAACCTTAGTCCTTATTTTGTTTTTTTACAACCTTCACTTCATGCTCTAGCCATACACATGCATTTTGAATGACTATATTATTTATATTTTGCTTTGAATTGGTTATGTTATGTTTGATTTTTGTTGTTTGTTATTTTTTTTAGAATGCTTGTATTACTTTTTAGATGTTTAGAGTTTTAAAAGTATAAAATTTAGTTTTAAAAAATAAAAAATTCACTAAAAAGAAATCCTAAACACGGTTCAAATTGGACCAAATCATTCTAAAATGGTCAACTCCAGTCCTAAATTTTACCAAACCGTGAAAGAGTTCGGTCCTAAAAACCTGGCAATTCAGGACCGAGCCGGCCGGTGCATAGTCCTACAAAGAGTCCAAAAGAAGTGTTTTCTTTTCTCCATTAGCTTTTGCCCGGCAGCTTTGTAAGCACTTATGTTGTCAGTTACAACTTGAACTACTAAGTCATCCCCAACTTTTTGACAACCTCATCAAGCATCTTGAACAACAAATCTGCATCTTCTCTTTTTATCAAAAGCATTAACAGATTTCAAGAAAACAGTTCTATAAGGAATTTTCACTAAAAAGATGATCATATTCTGATTTCTAGAATCTGAGCAACCATCTGATAAAATGGAACTCCTATTTGTTTCCAAGTTATTTTTATCTCTTCCACATATTTTTCAATGACAAGTAATTCCTCCGCCAGGATCCATGTTCCAATCTCTTGCATACTTAGGAGTACAAATCTTTCAACATGGTTCCCAATTGATCTACACATGCTGTAATAAGAAGGGCTCCTAGTAACATTAAATGCAATTGTATTTTTTTTTTTTAAAAAAAGACTGCCAATATCTAGACAAACTCGATTGCGTGCCTCCTTTTGATTTGCTGAGGTTCCAAGTAGAGGTCCTTTGTTTTCTTGAATATCATCATCTATATTGATAACAAACCTATCTATGGGATGTCTAACTACTCTGTCACTATTTACTTGTTTTTATTCACTACTGCTATAACAAGAGCCCATAGTTTTAAATCGACCGTCCTAAAATAAGAACCCGAATCTACCGTTTCCAGTTTTAAATCGACCGTCACTAAAATAAGAACCAAGTGTTTTGCAATAGTTGCCTTGTTCATATAATCAAAAATTCCTTTCTTCACATCATCGAGAATCTTAGGACAAGGCTTTACATTCTTATGAGTACAAGCACAACGCTCCTTCATCCTTTTAACTCATTCTTTTATGGTTTGAGTATAGAACACGCATCTGAGATAAACATGGGTCCTTTGAGACAACTTCTTTTCATATTTCTATGTCATGTCCCGTCTCCCACTATGACCACAGGTAGCATTTTGTGGAGGTCTCATCCCACTTTTAATTACAAAAGAAAAAGACATCCAGACACAAATAAAATTTAGAACTTTTACATTGTTTAAGGATATCTTATAAAAAAAACTTGCTGCAATATTGGTTTTTGTTTTTATTTTCTTTTAATATTTTTAAAAAGCCTAGAACTTTGATTTTAAAGTTACAAAGTTTCAAATCGTGTAAAACAATTATTGTTTTGTAAGTTATATAGAAATTTCACAGTTCACCCTATATATATAGATAGAAATTATAATAAGTTTCAACCCATGTAAAAACAATCAGACAATAATTTAAGTCTCACATTAACAGTTACTGTAAAAAAAAAAAAAAAACGATAGAAGAAAGTAAAAAAAAAAATTCACACAAATATAACAATGCTTATAGTCAATAAAAAATTAAGAACATGCTAAGTTTCACACTTAACCAACTCTTTTATTTTAACCTAGATTCAAAAGAAAGAATTATCTAAAAATTGAAAGAAAGAACTCAAAAAAAAAAAAAGTGAAAAAAACGAAATCATAGGTAGGGATTTGTTTATTACATGTTATAGTTATGTAATCTCTTGAAGAAAAAAATAAAGGAGAGCTTTTTTACTGCTTACTAGAGCCGCAGAGGGAGAGCATAAGAAGAACGAGGGAGAGAACGAGAGGAGAAGAACAACAGAGAAAAAGAAAACATACTTGATTGTTTTAGGTTTTTTTTTTTAATTAACTTGAAGTCTAATTACTTGTTTTTTCAAGTCCACATATTCCGCGCCCTTTTTGATTTCACGGGCCCAAGTCATACAAGTCCCAAATACATTAAAACACACATAGGGAATATAGGCATATGATCCATACAATTCTTGAGTCGACATATGCCTCTAATGGATAAGGTGCATGCCTCATCCTAGATCTTGTAGTGTTCGAGAAAATTCATTTATTTAAATCTAAAATTATTTAGATTTAAATCATGAATTTTCCTCGATAAATCATATTTTTATAAAAATTACGATAAAATGAAATATTTATGATTAATATTAATGAGGATTATGTACATGACTTATGTACAACTTAGCGTATTTCAATATGCATATTTTATGAGTATGATCGCTCAAAAATTTGTAAAATCTTCTCAAGATAAAATTTGTATTGCAATTAAAATAAATCTTGTGGTATAAATTAGTAAGGAGAAATAAATGTTAATAAATAATTATGCCATAGTTCAAGCAGCATAAAAATGGCTAGTTGCCAGTCAGAAAAACTGGTGTTGATGCTTACCAGTTAATGGCGGTGAAACAATATCACATGCGGCTACACATGGTATTCAGACGGCCCTTCCCTACTTGTCTCGGCCTGTTCGGACGCACCTGTAACAAGAGGAGGGATGCTTTGAAGGTAAAAGGGGACATCGGTGTGGTATCAGACAAGGGCTCTCTGACACTCAAGGCAGGCGCTGCTCAATAGAGAACAAGAGCTAGTTAGTTAGGAAAAAGCACATTGGCCTCGCGTTGCAGTAAATGCACTCTATTTATTGGTTGCCATTTGAACCGGTGTTAGGTGGGTTTTGCCCATGACCCATGTGTCACATCAAGGCCTGTCAGAAAGTAGGTGACATGTGTCAAGGTCCACATCGAGGGATAGCCTCCATCTGACTATAGAAATGTGGCCATCTGATGGCTTCTTGTAGTGAGTGACTGCCTACTTGTAGGCTCTGACAATCGACCCAAGCACGTGTCTTACCCGAAGAAGCGACAGTTCACGTCGCAGCCAACAGGAACCATGTAGGGCACCTTAGATAGACTAGCCAAGCTCTTAGGGATCAAGATTATGCTTCTCGATGCATCTGTTGAGCACATTTGTTGAGCTACCAGGGATCTAATCCTTGAGGATGGCATCGAGCATACCTCCAACAATAGCCCCTTAGTGCACCTAGTCGGTGCTCGGCTGGGTGGACTATGCCGAGCGAGTATGGTCGACTCAGATTTAGCCTTAAGGCTATGTCCTGGGGCAACAGGAGTTAAAGAGCCACACGCTCAAGCTCGGTGGGACACGTGTCAACAACGATTGGGTATTTCCCTGATAAGCATAATCACTACGCCTCTTCGTTCCCCATGCCCGAGTTTCGTGCCTAAGTTTTGGTTATAAATAGGAGTTGGTCCCCCATTATGTTAGTGTGTAAGCACGACCAACTTTGGAAATTTCCCTGATGAGCATAATCACTATGCCTCTTCGTTCCCTATGCCCGAGTTTCGTGCCTAAGTTTTGGTTATAAATAGGAGTTGGTCCCCCATTATGTTAGTGTGTAAGCACGACCAACTTTAGAAATTTTGAGTTTTAGCTGCCGAACTGTAGGTTATGACCCGAGGACTTACGACTTCATCCCGAGCTCCCACAAAATCAAGCAGGTAATTTTCCCAACAGGATAATTCAAAAATGAGTGACCTTAGCGACTCCCAAAACGTAAACATTTCCTGGTAGGACAACAGTACTGACACTGACCTGTTGATGATCGAAGATATCGACATCGAGGGAGTTTTGCTCGAGCGTGACGGTACAGTCCAGCTAGCCAAAATAATGAGCCTCAGCTTTAAAACTGCACAAAACAAGAGTTCCTCGATATGATCGACAAAAGGTGGCCGGTTAGGCCGTGCAAGGGTGAGGACCAGTACATTAGGGCTGCTGTCGTCGACACATCTTGAGTTACAGCTTAGGAACGTGTTGGCTTGGTGGCAGCTTTTGATGTGTCAAGCACCTCAGGTTGGGGAGCTAGGGCTTCTGCCTTTGTCGTTGGCCAGATAACCATCGACGTCTTTGTCGAGGATCAGCCAACCAAGGAAGAAGAATCGGGAGATGTAGTTGCCGAAGATGAGGAAGCCGAGGAGAAGTCGGTTACGACCAAGGTTCAGGGTATGATAGCCTACAAGAGCTCCCAACCCGGCCAAGCCTCCGCAGCAGGATACACCTCGACAATGACGCTGGGTCGACTCAAAGTGCTACATCAGGAGTATCATATCCCGGATGTTGTTGGCCTTGTTCTGCCCAGAGAGGGAGATTCACCACTGAACCCTCCCGAAGGCCACATCACCTTGTACGTTGATTTTTTCCAAGCTGGGCTTCGTCTGCCATTCCATCCCTTCCTCCACCGAGCGTTAAATGATTTGAACATGCGCCCTACTCAACTTAACCCGAACTGTTACCGCTCCATAATTGGGATGTATATTCTCTAAAAGTGTTACCGAGTAATTAAGATGTCGAAGGAAGCTTTTAAGCAAGTGTACAAAATGAAGAGGCTTTCCCGACAGTCGGGATGATACTACTTCACTAGTTTAAGAAGGATTTTATTCTAGGGAACATTGACTCGGACAAGCTTTGGAAGTTTAAGTGGTTCTTCGTCAGGGGAAATTATATATCCCGGCTAGTGAAGTGGTGCCCGAGGATCAACAAGTCCTAAGGAGGCTCGAGCAGGGACACGTTTGGTCAAAGAGGCCGTGGGCACCGAGCGAGGTCGTAGAAGTAGTGGAGGAGTTATACGTAAAGCCTGAGCCTACTCGGCAGCAATCCTTCATCCTTCAAAAGACCAACCTCTCCCACTACGGCTGGTTTGAGGGGTCCAACTTAATAAACCCTCATCGAAACATTCCACCTGCTTGGTTGGCAGAGCAGGTGACAGTTGCCAAGCTTAGTGCCGTGAACATCCCAAGGCTGAGCACTAGCAAATCTGGGTGGCCGACAAGGGAGCCATCAATGTCCAGTTTCAAGGACTCTTTGGGTGGTTCCTTCGATTTGGGGCCACCCGTTGTGGACGAGGACCTCGAGGACATGATCAACCATCTATATCCATCACACCAGCTCTGGATTGGCATTAAGCTCTGGGTTTTTTTTTTTTTTAGTTTTGCTGAGCTTGTCTTGACTTAGCGATTCTCTTATGATATGTCCTTATTGCAAATGTCTAAGCAAGAATGGTAAAGGATGACGGAGAACCTTTGCCGTTCAAAGGGGAAAGCTGTCGCAAGGTCAAAGAGGAAGAGCACTCTGAGGGCCGAGCACCCTACTATTCCTAAGCGGCCTCCTGTCCAGCCGCCATTGACCAAGTCTAGCAGATCATCTAGTCGAGACCGTCCACCCACCACGGTCCCTATTGTACCGTTGCCACCGTTCGATCGACCCAAGAGATGTCCCCCCTCACGACTCTTGATGGTTGAAACCATCGACAATGTCGTGCTTGGGGAGGAATTTTTTGAGCAAGCATAGCAAGAGACCTTCTCGGAATGCTTCCAGTTTGCCTTTCGCCTATCTTTCAAGGTACACTAATCTGCACCCCAAGGTTCTCTTGCAATATTTTTGCAACATTTCCTTGTCTCTGACCATTCTCACGTAGGTCTGCACATACATGAAGATGGCAGACCCATTGCTGAGAAGTCCTTTTGCCTTGAGCAAAGGAAGGCCGAGAAGGCCAACAAAGAGAAGGAAGAGGTGGAGAAGGCACTCGAGGCGAAGGATGCCAAACTAAGCCAGGAGAAGGCCAACATCACCTGGGTCGAGGACAAAGCAAGGAGGGCTCGGGAAGAGGCGAAGAGAGCACGAGCCAAGGCAGACTAGGCGCAGGCTACCCTCTAGGCTGCTAGGGATGAGCATAACACTTTTTGAGGAAGGAGCTACTCGACAGGTTGGTGTAAGCAGTGGATGACTTCAAGGGGTCTGCGGATTACACGGACAACTATTACCAAGGGATGAAGGATCTACAGGAATATATTATGGAGAAACATCCCAAGGCTGCTGCCCTAGACTGGTCCTTAGTGGTCGAGCCGGAGACAGGCGAGAACGTAGAGCAGGTCAGCCAAGATGTGTTGGTGGACCTAGATGCCGAGGATGGCAACGGCAAGGATGATGATGCTGGGAATAGAGCCCAGGAGTAAATTTTGTATTCTTGTATCTTCCCTTTATCCAGGTTTAGGAGGTGCTTAGTTATTTGTACCTCCTAGAGAAAATTAAATTTTTATCATATTTTTTAATGAAATTTTAATTCCATTTTCCCAAGTTCTGCATTCCTTGGAAACTCAATTTTTAATTTTATTTTCTAGGTACAATGCTTCTCGGGAAAGAAACCTTTAATTTCATTTTTGATGCTTCTCGGAAATGAACCTTATCGAAATATGAAATTTTAGTTCCATTATTTCCAAGTTCAAGTCCACTTGTGACGGACTAGTGAACTGGCATATCAAGTCCACTTGGTTGGGATCGTGCAGACCAGCCCCTAGTCCGGTTTCTAGGATGACCCTCCCTCTTTGGGTGTTTTGGTCTAGTCGCTCATATGGGAGTTGGGATGGCCTTTTGTCTTTGGGAGTTACAACCTTTTTGGTGTGAATTGCTCAAAAGAATTCTACAAAATAGACATTTTCATTGACATTCTATATATTTTGGTTCTGCTTAGCAGACCTTACAATTTCAAAAAAATGAAGCTAGAGGTCAAAAAAGGAGTTCTGGCTTTTTACTAACAATAAAACTTCTTCAGGTGCTCGACATTCCAAGGGTGACCAAGCACGTTTCCTTCCATGTCCGCTCTCCTGTATGTGCCCGAACGTACAATGCTAGTTACTTTGAATAGCCCGTCCCATTTCGGTTTAGATGACCCGAGCCCGAGTTGCTGCACGATGACTTTTTTAAGTATCAAGTCACCAATTTTGAAACTCCTTGGTTGAACCCACTTGTTGTAGTACCGAGCAACAACTTGATTCTGAGCCATGGTATGAATCATTGCCTGATCCCTTTTCTCCTCCAACAAATCGAGCTCAGACATCATAAGTTTGGCATTCTTTGACTCATCATAATGTTCGATCCTAAAGCTCGACAGGCCAACCTCCTCTAGGATGATGTCTTCAGCCCCATGGACGAGGAAGAATGGAGTCTTCCCTATGGCAATCTGGGCCGTTGTTCAATATGCCCAAAACACCTTTGGGAGCTCATCGATCCACATGTCTTTGAGGTCCTCTAGTTTTTTCTTTAGGTTGTCCTTGATTGATTTGTTAATCGCTTCAACCTACCCGTAGCTCTAAGGGTAGCCAGGTGAGGAGACAACCTTCTTAATGTCAAGCTTCTTGCACAGGCTAAGGAGATTGGACAATTCAATTTGCTTAGCATTGTCGGTGACTATAGTGTGTGGAATTCCAAACCAACAGATGATATTCTTCCAAATAAAATTGGTGCACTTGGTCTCGGCTATGTTAGTGCATGGTTTGACCTTTACCCACTTAGTAAGGTAGTCTATGGCCACTATACAATACTTGAACTATGACCGGCCTTGAAGGAGAGGTTTGATCAAGTCAATAGCCCATTTAGCAAACGGCTAGGCAGATGTGACTGAGCTAAGTGGCTCAGCGTGTTGTCCAATTACCCAAGCAAACTGTTAGCATTTGAGGCATTTCCATGCAAATTCCTTATAGTCTTGTTCCATGGTCGGCCAATAGTACCCTTGACAAAGGCATTTCTAGGCCAGGGAACGCCCCCTACATGGTTACCATACAACCCCTTATGGAGCCACATATGTTGAGTTTTCCTCCGATCATTGAATACTAGGCCGAGCTATTACGATATACCAGGCTTCTTCTCGGTCACCGGGCAACTCAGCTGTGGTCAAGTATTGGATGATCGGGTCCATCTAGGTACTTTCTTACTCTTCAGCTACATTGGCCACTTCTTTGACGATGCTTTGCTCGACTAATCTGTCAATCGGGACTAATGTCAATTCGTTGTTGCCCAATCTTGAGGCCAGCTAGGCAAGGGCATCGGCTTTAGAGTTCTCGACCTTTAGGATTTGGATGAAAGAATAAGCTTTGAACTACCCCAGCAATGCCTTGACCTCTTTTAAGCAAACGGCCATGGACTCTGTTTAGGCTTGGAATCCTTTGATTACCTACTAGACGACAAGCATTGAATCACTGTGAATGCAGATGCGGTCCACCTCGAGGTCTCGTGCAATCATGAGCCCAGCCAATAACAATTCATATTCAGGCTCATTGTTGGATGCCTTAAAGTCGAAGCAAATGGCATAATTTACTTTGTATCATCTAGGCTAGTGAGGACCAGACTGACGCCCGACCCGTAGGCGTAAGACGATCCATCAATATAGAGCTTCCATTTGGGCTCAGACTTAGAGATGTTGCTGTTTCCATTACTACTGGGGCAGTCTTGGGTCTCGACAGGGACCTTCTCGATGGATGGGGTGCTCTCCCGGCATCGGTGAACTCAGCAATTAAATCGGCTAAGACTTGCAATTTAATGGCCATTCTAGGGACGAAGTGAATGCCATATTGCCCATGCTCTACCAACCACTTGGCCATCCATCCAGATATCTCTAGACTTTGGAAGACTTGTCTTAAGGGATACTTGGTCATGACTGAATGGTGTGACCCTAAAAATATGGTCGGAGTTTTCGGGCAAAAATGACAAGAGCAAAAGCGAGTTTTTTCAACGGAGGGTACCTCTCTTCGGCACCTTGAAATGCATGGCTAGTATAGTAGATCGCCTTCTTCTTGGATGAGAAATGAGCCAACGGCCTTCTTAGACACAACTAGGTAGACATATAGTACTTCTCCCAATAAAGGTTTGGACAGGGGTGGTGGCATGGCTAAGTACCTCTTGAGGTTTTGAAAAGCTTCTTCGCACTCCCTGCTCCACTCAAACCTCCCCTTGAGTACTTGAAAAAATAGGTGGCACTTGTCGGTAGATTGAGACATGAATCTAGATAGAGTCGCTACAATGCTAGTCAGCTTTTGCACCTCTTTGATAGTGCGTGGAGAGTGCATGTCGATCACAGCTTGGGCTTTGGTTGGGTTGACCTCAATTCCCCTTTGGTTCACCATAAATCTGAGGAACTTATCAGATTCAACCCCAAACGCGCACTTGGCTAGGTTGAGTTTTATCCCATATTCTTGGAGAATATCAAAACTGACTCAAAGGTCGGCGTGTGGTCCGCTACTCAGACTAATTTGCAGAGGATGTCATCCACATAGACTTCCATAGTTTTGCCAATCAATCGAGCAAACATCTTGATCATCAAATGCTGATAGGTGGCTTCGGAATTCTTCAAGCCAAAGGGCATAACCATGTAGCAAAAGAGTCCTTGGTCCGTGGTGAATGCGGTCTTGATTTGGTCCTCCTCAGCCATCTTGATTTGGTTGTAGCTGGAATAGGCGTCCATAAAGCTCAACAGCTTATGTCCGGCCGTCGCGACCACGAGTTAGTCTATCCGGGCAAGTGGGAAGCCTTTGGGTAGGCCTTGTTGAGATTAGTGTATAGACTTGTTGTTTCCCATTAGCCTTTTTAACTAGGACCACATTTGCCAGTCATTCTGGGTAGCTGACTTCTTAGATAAATATGGCCTTCGAGAGCTTTTGAACCTCTTCTTTAATGGCGGCATACCTCTTTGGGTTGAAGGCTCTTCTCTTTTGGATGACCGGTTTATGCTCAGGATGGGTGTTGAGGCGATGCCAAATTATGTTGTGGTCGATGCTGAGCATGTCTTCATGAGACCGTGCGAACACATCCCAATATTCCAGGAGAAATTTCTCCAGGTCAGCTCGGATCTCAAACTTCAGTTGAGAACCGAGTTAAACCGTTCAGTCTGAGTGCTTGGGGTCCCGGCTATAGGACATTAATTCCTCCACCAGCGTGGCTCTGAGCTCTTTTCTAGGAGTCGAGGATCTAGGTCAGATAGCATCTTGGGCTTCTGTTCGGTGGGGTATAGCTCTTCGTCTACCTTATATATAGCTAAGACATTTAATTACCAAGTTGAAGCCTCTTTGACAGCGTTTGCATAGCAATCTCTAGAATCCTTCTATCGTGACCTGATAACTCCAACCCCATTCTCTATTGGGAACTTCATCGCAAGGTGGTAGGTGGAGACACAACCTTCAGGGCGTTCAAAGTTGGTCGCCTGACAATGATATTGTATGAGAAACTTGACAATGTGTGTTACCCAAGCTGCCTCCTCTCCAAAGGTGACCAACAAACTGACCTTATCGTCTGCTTGGACACACTCTCTAGTGAAACCATATAGTGGCGTTTGGACTGGGACAAGATTGGCATTACTGATCTTCAACCTGTCGTAGCCCTGCTGAAAAAGAATGTTGGCTGAGCTACCATTGTCGATCAACATAAATTTGACAATGTTGTTGGTGATTTGGAGCTCGCATACAAGGGCGTCATTGTGCGGATGAACAAGCTTATCTACCTCTTCCTTGGTGAAAGTGATGGGGACATCTTCTTGTTGGCATATTTATGTTTAGACATATTTTGTTAATATGTTCAGACATATTTATGATGTCTCCCCTCTTAACCAACCGAGCTTCCCGAGCATAGGCCCGCTGTCCACTTGAGGTGTCCCTAGTAACAGGCCCACTAAAGATTATGTGAACAATATTCGGGGGTTTTAGGGCATTGTCACCTTCATTGTGTGGTCGAGTTTGTGTGTCCTAGGCTGGCTGGTCGTTTCTCCTGGCTGCGAAGCCTAGAGTTAAGACTTGCACTACGAATTCCCATAAATGCCCGTCTCAGACCAACCTTTCGATCTGGTCCTTGAGCTCGATGCAGTCATGGGTGTTATGCACGATGTCCTTGTGAAAGTTACAATACTTATTTTGATCCCTTTTAGCCTTGCTTGCTTTCAGCTTGGGCGGATCCAACAAAAAATTCCTACCACTCACTTAGGTCAGTACTTCATCAATGCTGTGACCAGGGGAGTGTAGCTTTGAAATTTCACGATTAGGGCTTTGCTCTTGTTGGCTCTCTACTTCACCTTCTTTGGCTTCTTACTCTGCTTGGCACTTGGCTGCTCAGGTGGAGCCTTCTATTTTTTTCTATTTCTTGTTACCGCAACTACTTCCTCCACCTTCTCGGCAGCTTTTCATGTATTCGGTCGCATTTGCAAATCTCTGCGCATATCTGAGCATCTAAGAAAAGGTGCTCGGCTGCTCAAAAGCGAGTGACCAGGTCAAGTTTCTATCTTAGAGACCCTCTGTGAAGGCATGTTTTAGGGCCTTGTCTTCGACATGTCCGACCTCTAGCACAGCTCGAATGAACCAATTAATGTAATCTTTAACACTTTCATCCCCTTGTTTGACGGCATAAATGTGAGTTATTTCTTTCCTCCTTGTCCTTGTCGTCTAAAATACAGAGGAGAGGGCATCAGATAACTAGCGAAAAGAGGTAATGCTGCTTGGCTCTATTCGCTTGAACCATTGCCAAGCAAGGCCAGTCAATGTGAGTGAGAATGCATTGCACATGGCTACAACACTAGCATTCTGAAGCAACATATGTCCTTGATATAATTCCACATGTTCATCTGCATCTATCGCACCATCATATGCCTTAATCTGCGGGACATTAAATTTTGGGGGCATGGGGGCCTGCATAATGGTATCAGTGAATAGCGGGTCCAACATGCCGCCCTTATCTAGTTTGAACCTATTGTTATAAATCTGGTCGATCTGTCACTGCAGTTCCTAGAATTGACAACTGTTAGTATCTTCTGGTAGTTCTACCCTATAGGAGCTTCACCCTCAACCCTGTCGCCTCCTCCAAGCTGGTCAAACACTGATGCTTGGGACCCTTGAGGTGACTTTCCTTAGCCACCTTGAGGGCCAAGATGGCCTTCCTGGACTAGTCGATTGTTAGTTGAGACCCCGTGAGTGGTTTGCCTAGAGTGTTTGAAGTCAGCATCATCTCGGTCTCCAACCCCTAACCTGCTCGAACCCTACTTGGTCCTCTTGGGCTAGGGAAGGAGGACAGGAGCCTATTGACATTGCGCCTGTTGCTGGGCAATCTGTTGCATTAATAATCTGACAGCATTCATGAGTTCTCTTATCAGATCTTGGGAGACTAGGTCTTCTACGTTTTGTTCGGACCTGGCTGCGCTGCATTGACCTTCGGACTGGGTCTTTTAGTAGCCCAAGGGCAGCCCCAAGTTCTATTCAGGTTCTGGTTCTAGATTTGGGCTTCGCCTGACCCTTCCTATCAAGCACCGTCATCTCAGGTATTCCCTCTTATTACCATGCTTGAATTGCAAGGGCAGATGTGGTTGATGATTTTGAGTGAAGGCATAAGAGCCCTCCTTCTAGCGTCAAAATGTTGACGCTTACTAGTTAATGGCATCGAATCAACACCACGTGTGGCTGCACATGGTGTTTGGATGGCCCTTCCTTGCTTGTCTCGGCTTTTCAGACATACTTGCAAAAAGAGGAGGGGCACTTCAGAGGTAAAAGGGGACATCGGTGTGGAACTGGACAAGGGGTCTTCGACGCTCAAGACAGGCACTGCTCGGTAGAGAACATGAACTAGTTAGTTGGGAAGGAGCACGTTGGCCTCAAGCTGTAGTAAATGCGCTCTATTTATTGGTTGCCACTTGAACCGAGTGTTAGATGGGTTTTGCCCATGACTTGTGTGTCACATCAAGGCCTGTCAAAAGGTAAGTGACATGTGTCAAGGTCCCTGCCAGGGGGATCAGCCTCCATTTGACGGTGACAATGCGTCCATTTGTTGCCTTCTTGTGGTGAGTGATTGCTTACTTATAGGTTTTGACAATCAAACCTGAACACGTGTCTTACCTGAGGAGGCGACAGTTTGCGTTGCAGCCTACCAGGGGCACCTTAGATAGACAAACCGAGCTCTTGGGGATCGAGATTGCGCTTTCTGATGCATCTGTCGAGCACATTTGCCAAGCTACCAAGGATTTGATCCTTGGGGATGGCATCGAGCACACCCCCAATAACGGGCAAAAGATTTCTATGTCAACAATTCATCAGTTGATGAATACAGTGTAAAAAAACACACATTAGTTAAAAAAAAAAAAAAGAGTACACGGTATTGTAAAATGGTACTGATAAAATACAAATACAAATATATGAAATATTGTGTTGAGGGATAGTTAGTATGGCGAAAAGTTAGTCAGTATAATTTTAAACTATTAAAGATAATATCTTCTCAAAATTCTACACTAATAGTATATGAAATATACAATATGGTGTAAATTTATACTGTGTAAAAAGTGTGTGGGACCCACTTACTTTAACACAAAAGGTTAAAATCTTGCCACTCACCCTATGGAGACACATGATGACCCTTGGTGGTGGAGACAAAGATTTTAATTTAATTTTGCCCTAAAGAGAAAATTGCAAAATGACCCAATAAAAGAAAGCTTTTAAAAAAGAAAAGGTAGTCAAAATTTGAGAAAGAATTCTCATTTTCTCTCCTAGCACACCCGAAGGCCCTAACCCACTCCCTCAAATTTTTTTTTCAAATTTTATTAAAGAATCAATTTCCAAGAAAGTTCAAGAACAAAAGTCAAGTTAAACAAGTTTTAGTCAAGGTAAAACCCCTAACTTTTCTTCTTTCTTTAGAGTTTTTCTTTTGGCTTTGGAAAGGGTTTTGATGAGGAATTTTTCATGGTTCATGTTAAGGGAGATTGCTAAGAACAAGTTTTGGGAGGAGGACCACAAAGTTCACTGAGGAAAACTTTGGGTAAGTCCTAAACTAAGTCTTAAAAATTATACGTTTTTCTCTCGAAAATTTGTTATGTAACAAGGCATGCTTAAGAGATATGATGATATGTTTATGTGACTTGTTTTATGCTTTGTGGTGTTGACGTTGTAAGGAACTAGGGTTTTTAAGTTTAAAACCCTAAGTTTGAAAATTTAGCAAAAAAAACGTAATTTTAGGGTATTCTAATGGAATTAGTTTTGGTGGTCTTAAGGCAAGCAAATTGTTGGAAAAAAAATGTTGGTTTTGTTTTAAATAGTGGGTGTGACAATTGTTATGAACAAAAGTTTGCAAAATTCTTTGAGGATGAAATTGTAAAGTTTTTATTTTAGGGGTAGATTTAAAAAAATGTCCTAAAACTCCACTGTACAATCTGAATTTCAGGAAGGTTATAACATAAAAGTTGTAGAACTCATCGAAACGGTTGAGATTGTAAGTGATTTGCGAAAATTCTGCTTGGGTCATAAGTTATAAATTTTGGAAGTTTTTAAACAAAATTTATAATTTTTTCTTAAAAAAAAAAAAAGAAAGAGAAGAAAGGTTTTTTAGAAAAGAATTAGATTTACAGACTTTGGAAAGTTTATACTCTATTGGAAAAAAAATTATTCGAACCCAATGATGTTAAATGGTGATTTTAAAAACCATGATAAATTTGTCAAATTTTTACAAATTGGGGGTAAACTCACAATCGGTTAGAACGGGTTTTTACTGCAAAATGGCATCAGCATCTCATTTTTATTATCATTATAAAAAACAACAAAATGCAAGTTTTATAGGACAAAGTAGGCTCAAAAAGTTTTAAAGACCCATCGAGGCAAAAATATCTTTTTCTACAAAAATGGCCAAACGAACCCCAAAATGCTCAAATCAGAGTAATGCCCATAGTGGGAATTTCTCCCTAACTCCAAGGGTAATAGAAAGGCATTAGTAGATAGGCAAATAAGTTCGCCTAAACTTCTAAAGACTGACTAAAAACCAAAGTTAGTAATTAGTGTTTATGCTTAGCTATCAACATATGGTGCGATATTAAGTAAGATCATTAACGACAGAAAATTGTCCAAACAAGACAAATAGGCGAAGATTGAAGGGGATGGAAAAATGATTAAATACGGTGCAACCACCGAGTAAGTTCCAAACCCCACCTATAGTATGGATAGAAGCAGTTTTCAAAAAGATAGTATTATCGTATTGATTAATTAAATGTATTGATAAGATATCCATTTTAAGTTCTTTGAGCATCATGAGTGATATGTCACCATAATTATTTTTTAAAAAATGGTAAATGATACTCCAGATAAGATAAAAAAGTGTTGTACTAACCTCCTGACACAATGGGTGTTCTAAGTTATTTTACATTCTCAGAGTTATAATAACCATTATTCACATTTAGTACAAAAACTTGTGCCCTAGTTAAGTAAATCTCATAATGGAAGTTCATAAATGCATAGATAGATCATGCATATAAGTAGATAAATCATTTAGTAGGCTATATTTGGACTTACTGAGCATTAGCTCATCTAGTTATTTCATGCAATAGAGCATCGAACCAAGAAGGCGAAATAGTATCATTGTGAAACTAGCAATGGTGGATGGGCAAGTGTGCTATAAAGGTATGGATACTGTTGCAGTAGAGTTTCCATTGTATATTAAGTATTTTGAGTATGTAGTATTGACGGAAAAAATATATTAAATAAGTTATGGTATATAAAGTTAAATAAGTAAATGTAGTGAACTCCTTTGCAAACAATCATAGTATTATGAAATCGATTACTATAAATTAAAGTCATTTAAAAAAATGTGTGTAATTTTTTCATGTTTTAATTAAAATCTTTAAAGTATAAAAGAGTGTTTAGTTATGATCCAAAAAGGTAGGTCATGACAAATCCGAGGCGCATGTCTTGAGCAGAAGCAGCGCCTCGCCCTAAGGTGCACCTTGAGGCGTATACCTCGGGCACTTTTAAAACCTTGGCTATGGCAGAGGAATATCAAGCTCTTTTGAGGAATAAAACCTGGTCCTTGGTAGAAGTGCATGCTGGGACAAAAGCAATAGGTTGTAAATGGGTTTTTGCATTAAAGGAAAACATAGATGGCTCAATCAACTAGTATAAACCTTGTTTTGTAGCAAAGGGCTTTCATCAAGTAGCAGGTTTTGACTTTACCTAGACATTTAGTCCAATTATCAAATCTTGAGTGATTTGTTGGAATTAATCCAATATATGGGCTAATATATTAAGTAAATGTGTATTAAAGGCTATCAGATAAGGATAGACTAATTAAAGTGATCAATTTAGGTTTTGGGCTTTTAATGCATCATTAAGTGTGGGTCTCCTATGTGAAGAGACCAAAATATAATTACTAATTTTATGAAGGGCTAAATTAATAATTAAAGATAATTGTTAGGGTTAGCAGTTATATAAAGGGGTTGTGGTCCCTAAGTTAGTACATATGTTATTTTCTTTCACCTATCTATAGAGAGATTACAAAAATATTCTTTGAAGGAGGACTTACGTACTAGACTTAGAAGATCTTCAATGTATAGACTCAAGAATCACATTCTATCTATAGATTTAGGTTAGTTTCCAGATCTTATTAATTATCTTGGTGGTTTGACATGAATGGTCCTAGTTGATGATGGTTTTCATTATAATATTTTGTTCTACAAGTGGTATCTAGAGCCTCTTTATGTTAAATCATTAGGAATTAATAATTTTCTAGATGTGATTCTCGTAAGAAAATTCTCAAATTTTACAATCTATGGTTCTTTAAAATTGTTGAATTTGAGAAAAATTGTTTAGAATTTTGGTTAAATTATTCTAGGAATTCAGTATTTTGTTTATATATATGTGTGTGTGTGTGTATATATAAATATATGCATAAAGTTTGTTGATTCAGTTTATAAGAAAAATTTTGTTCTTTTGATGCTATGTTATGTATAGCAGCTTATGCCCCAAAAAAGAAACAAAAACAAGATTTGTTTTATATGTATGTGTATATATATGATTAAGAAAGGATTGAATGTTTTCTTAAGATTCAGTTGAATCTTTTGTGTCTTTTGATGACAACATATGGATTCAGGCACTTGTTGCCAAAGAAAAAAAAAAGGGTAGCTAGTGGCACATCCACTACTGCTGGTAGAGAACTCCATGTGCGGCCAGATAGAAAGCCACGACAACACAGGGTAAGCGACAGCCAAAGGCCACCGCATAAGGAAAGACTTAAAAAAAATAGAAGGGTAGGGCCGATTGGCTGGTGGTTGGCCTACCACCGTCGACGTTAGCCCCTTTCGACGGCAACAGTTAGGGCGCCAGACGAAGAAGGAGAGGCCGCGACAGCTTGAGAAGTCACCTGATGGCTGCCTCTATTCTCCCAAGGGGTGGAAAGACCCCTAGGGTTCTTTTCCTTTGGCCTAGAACTAAAGTAGAAGTCAATTCACAGGCCAAATATTGGCCCATGACCAGATAGAACCTAGGGGTTAAACCCTTGGGTGACCTAAAATAAAAAAAAAAAGGGAGAGAAGGATGATACAGGCTCGGGCCTTTGGAAGAAAAATAGAGGGGTTGCTTTTAGGGCTAGGGTTGGGTCCACCTGACCCGACCCACTAAACCCAGTCAAAGTTGACCAGTCAACAATTGACTTTGACTAGGTTAACTTTGACCGTTTGACTTTTGACCAAATTTTTTTATTTTTTTAGTTTTTTTATTTTAATTTTGGTCATTTTTTGTGCAATTTTAAATTCAAATATTAGTGTACATATATATATATATATATTAAAATAAATTAATTAAAGCAACATGTCACTAAAGTAACCTCTTTTGTAGGAACTAATTTATTTCAGAATATAAACAATTGTGTCCATATAACATATGAATATTGACCGGCCCAAAAAAGGCCAATATTTGACAAAATTGCATGTGTACCTGTGATAATACACACGTGATGACTATTCGGTTTTGCATATGAACAATAAATCAACCCAAAAGAAGATTTATTGTTTGACATGCTCTTATTGTCAATATTTGATTACCATATCACTATAACACTTATAAGTTAATATTTCTGTCTAAAGACTAAATATTAATAGAGTATCTAGTATCTTGAGATGGGATTACCTTTATTTGGATTTATTATTATTATTTTAGATTTTCATGTGAGCTTGTTTCTTGTTTGTTATATTGTTCTCTGATTCAGCTACTAGTTCTGCCTTAAACATTACTGCTACCATCAATTCAAGTCCTATGCTGAATGGTAGCAACTTCAAATTATGGCAAGAGAATCTCCTTATAGTTCTCGAAGTCATGGATCTCATCCTTACGTTAAAGGTTTCTTCTCCTTCACCTCTTATAGATAAAAATTCCTCTAATGAAAAGAGGGACATGAAAAAGTGGGAGAAGTCAAATTGCATGTGTATGATTATCATTTAACTAATACTTCCAAGGACAAAGGGAAAAAAAGAAAGCAAAATAAGGAAACTACAGTTACAGCACCTAAAAAAAACAATAAAAGAGACCGGATGATCCGGAAGGTATGGCTTGTTTCTTCTATAGAGCTGAAGGGCATAAAAAGAAGCATTGCACTAATTACCATGCTTGGTGTGCTAAGAAAGGTATGCTTCTTAATTTAGTTTGTTTTGAGGTTAATTTAACTTTGGTACCTAAACGCACTTGGCAGATAGATTCTAGTGCAACTACTCACATCAGTGTGTCTGGGTAGGGTTGCTTGCGATTTCGAAAGCCAAATGATGGTGAAAGATATATCTATGTGGACGATAGCAAAAAGGTTGAAGTTGAAGCAATAGAAAAATTTAGATTATTATTAAAGACTGGATTTTATTTGAATCTTAATGAGACATGTATTATACCATTTTTTAGATGGAATTTGATTTCTATATTTGCTTTAGACAACTCTAGTTATTCTTGTTCAATTGAAAATGGAAAATTTAGTTTGTTTCATGATTCAAAATTGGTTAGTTCCAGTTCTATTTAGTTACAATAATCTTTATTTAATTGATACAAGTAATTCATTTAATGAATTCCTATAATTAACTACAAGAGGTATAAAGAGAAAATTAACTAGTGAGAATTTGGCTACATTATGACACAAAAGATTAGGTCATATCTCCAAAAGGAGAATAGAGAGACTTGTATTAGATGAAATTCTAGACCCCTTAGATTTTACAGATTTTAATGTTTATGTAAACTGTATAAGGGGGAAACAAACTAATAAAAGAGATTTAAAGCCAACAGGACTTTGGACGTCTTAGAACTTATACATACAAATATTTATGGGTCATTCCCTATGGTTTCTTGGAATGGTCAATAATATATTATAACGTTCATAGACTACTTTTCTAAATATGGCTACATATATCTCATTCATAAAAAGTCACAGTTACTGGATGTGTTTAAAAATTATAAGGCCAAAGTTGAGAACCAACTCAGCGAAAGGATTAAAAGCATCAGATCTAACTATGGTGGTGAGTACTATGGCATATATCAGGATTCAGGTGAACAACATCCAAGACTATTTGCTAAATTCCTAAAAAAATGCAGTATCATCCCACAATACACTATGCCCAGTTCACTTACTATGAATGGTATTGCTAAAAGATGAAACAACTTAAGGACATGGTGAAGAGTATGATCTCTCATTCTACCTTACTAGAATCACTCTGGGAAGAAAAACTTAAGACTGTAGTATATATCCTTAATAGGGTTCCAACTAAAGTGACTGCCAAAACCCCTTGCGAACTTTGGACGTACAAGAAGCCTAGTTTAAAGCATTTGCATGTTTGAGAATTTCTAGCTGAGGCAATGCCTTATAGGTCTCATGAAAAGAAATTAGACTCAAAGATAGTGAGTTGCTATTTTATAGGATACTCTGAAAGATCCAAGGGGTATAAATTTTATGATCCCACAAGTAAGTCAATTTTTGAGATAGGAAACACCTAGTTATTTGAGGATGTTGAGTTTGCAGAAGGAGATAAGGTTAGGGACTTTGTCTTTGAAAAGGAATATATTGATATCCTCACAATAGTTATTGACATTGATCAGGCTTCTATTATTGACATTGTTCAAGAAACAGACCTAAATCAAGAAAATGTCGAAGAACCTCCTATTTCAAAATTTATTTTAAAAGAACAAACTCCACCACCTCAAGAACCTATGCCATTAAGGAGATCGACTATAGAAAGGAGAAGTACGGTGCTAGATGATTACATTGTATTTCTCCAAGAACATGAGTTTGACATCGGTGTGGTTAAAGATGATCCAATCAACTTCTGTCAAGCTATCGAAAATTCTAAATCTTAGGAGTGGATTGATGCTATAAATGAGGAGATAAAGTCCATAAAGGACAATGACATTTGGGATCTTTTCTCATTGCCTGAAGGAGCGAAACCCATTGGTTGCAAACAAATATTTAAGACCAAAAGGGATTCGAAAGGTGATGTGAAGAGGTACAAGGCTCGTCTTGTTGCTAAAGGCTTTACATAGAAAGAAGGCATCAATTATAAAGAGACATTCTCTTTGGTTTCTTCGAAAGAGGCATCAGTTATAAAGAGACTTTCTCTTTGGTTTCTTCGAAAGACTCTTTCAGGATTATAATGACATTGATGGCACATTTTGATCTTGAGCTTCATTAGATGGATGTTAAGACTGCATTTTTCAATAGGGACATCGATGAAACAATCTATATGGTGTAACCGGAAAACTTTGTGTTAGGAGATGCAATGAAGATGATATACAAACTGAAGAAATCCATCTATGGGCTTAAACAGGCCTTTCGTTAGTAGTATTATAAATTTTATCAAGTTATCATCTTGTTCGATTTTGAGATGAATATGTTCGATGATTGTATATACCACAAGTTCAATAAGAGTAAGTACATTTTCTTGGTTTTATATGTCGATGATATTTTACTTGCTAGCAACGATGTAGGCTTATTGCACAAAACCAAAAGATTTCTATCAAAGAAATTTGAGATAAAGGACTTTGGTGACGCATCTTTTACGTTCAATATACGAATATACTAGGATCGTTCTCTGGATATTCTTAGATTATCACAAAAAGGCTACATCGAAAAGATTCTCAGGAGATATGGCATGCAGGATTGCAAACCAGGTGATACCCTTGTGGCTAAGGGAGACAAGTTCAGTCTCAATTAATGCCCTAAGAATGTGTTTTGAGATTCAAGAAATGCAGAAGATTCCTTATGCGTTAGCAGTAGGGAGTCTGATGTATGCTTAGGTTTGTACTTGTCTAGATATTACGTATGTTATAGGGATATTGGCCAGATACTTAATCAATCCTAGAAAGGATAACTGGATAGCAGTTAAATGAGTCTTGAGGTATTTACAAAGAACAAAGAACTACATGCTCACGTATCAGAGGTCGGAATAGCTTGAGATCGTTAGATATACTGACTCTGATTATGTTGGATGCCAAGATATTATGAAATCTATGTCAGCCTATGTCTACCTTCTAGTTGGAGGTGCTGACTCTGGAAGAGTATTAAATAGTCTCTTGTAGCATCTTCTAGTATGGCGGCAGAGTCATAGCATGTTATAAGGCATCTAATCATAGAATATGGCTGCGAATTTTGTCATAGGGCTGCGCTTAGTAGATAGTATTCAAAGACCACTCAAGTTATTTTGTGATAATAAGTCAAAAATTTTATATTCCAACAACAAGAGCTTGACGAAGTCAAAGGACATCAAGTTCATGGTTGTGAAAGAAAGAATTCAGAGTGGACAGTTGTCTATAGAACACGTCGGTACAAATTCCATGATTGCGGATCCATTTACCAAGGGATTGCCACCCAAAATGTTTCATGAGCACACTGCTCGTATGGATGTCATGTCTTATGAGGATATTTAGTTTTAGCGGGAAGTTTTTAATTTTAGATGCTTTTATGATGTAGACATATTTTCAATTATTTCAGTTTATGGATATTTTTAAGGTTATTTTATACAAAAATAAAGTTTGGTTTATTCATACTCTGATTTTAGTATGGTTTGATCTCTCTAAGATTTTAAGATGGACTAGTTGGAAATAGGCATGTTAAGATCATATTGCAAAAACTTTCCATATTACACATCCATGCTTGATCTTTGTCATTAGTTGTATTAGTATATATGGTCATTGATGAGTCTAGTTACGATATATGTAACGAATGTCGCTTTAGTCCTATATTAATATGGTTAATGAACAAGATTGTTGAGATGCATAAGATTTTGATAGCAAAATTCATGAGCTCATAAGGTATAATTCATATTTATAAAGTTGTATATATTACTTAAGTGGGAGATTGCTGAAATTAATCTAATATATCGGGTAATATATTAAATAAATGTGTATTAAAGACTATCATATAGGGTTGGCGCAATTAAAGCGATCAATTTGGGTTTTTAGTATTTAATGGATCATTAAGTGTGGGCCTCCTTTGTGTAGAGACTAAAATGTAATTATTGATTTTATGATGGGCTAAATTGGTAATTAAGGATAACTGTTAAGGTTGGCAGTTATATAAATGGGTTGTGGTCTCCAAGTCAGTACGAACATTATTTTTCTATCACCCATCTATAGAGAGATTACAGAGGCATTCTTTGAAGAAGGACTTACGTACTAAACTTAGAAGATTCTCAACCTACAAACTCAAGAATCATATTCTATTTATGGATTTAGGTTAGCCCCGCGTCTTATTAATTATCTCGGTGATTTGACATGAATCATCCTAGTTGATAATGGTTTTCATCACAATATTTTGTTCTAACATGATTCTCTCTGTAGCTTTAAGCAAGAATTGGGTAACTTGTTAGCTTGATGTGAGTAATGCATTTCTCAATGGAGATTTGTAGGAGGAGGTGTATATGGAGTAGCTAGTGGGTTTTATTGACTCTTCAATAGCTAGACTTGTGTGTAAACTTCACAAGTCTCTCTATGACCTTAAAAAAGCTCCTAAAGCTTGGTTTGAACAAGTTGCACAAAGCTCTCTTATCATTAGGTTTCCGCTCGGCCAAAACAGATCAGTCATTGTTGATTAGAGAGTTGGATGGTGCAACAATTTTTCTTCTAGTATATGTTGATTTAGTCATAGGCAGTGATCCTTAGGTTGTACAAACCTTGATTGCTCAGCTGCATAATACTTTTGCTTTGAAGGATCTGACTGAACTTGATTACTTTCTTGGTATACAAGTTCAACGTATATAGGAAGGGCTTATACTTTCTCAGTCTAAATGTATCAGAGATCTTCTCAAAGGAGTTACTACTCCTATGACAACTGGTGAACGGTTACTTTCTTATGGAAGTGATCTTGTCGAGGATGTTTCTCTACGTAAGAGTGTTGTTAGAGCACTTCAGTACGTGGCTGTGACACGACTTGAACTTGCATACAAGTGTAAACTGAGTATGTCAATATATGCAGGCCCAAGCAATAAAAAGAATTTTAAGATACTTAGCAGGCATTGTGAGTTATGGTCTTCACTTAAGAAGTTGTTCTATGCAATATCTGGATGTTGTTGGGTTTTTGTGACATAGATTGGCCCACAGACATAGCGGATAGAAGATCCACTTATGGTTTCTGTGTGTATATTGGCAAGAATCTCATCACTTGTGACACATATTGTTTCTAGGTCATCTACTGAGGCAGAATATCAGAGTTTGGCTAGCTCGGTCACTGAAATCACTTGGATTCAGTCTATTCTCACTGAGCTGAAAGTTCCTATTCCAAGAACTCCGGTGGTGTGGTGTGATAATCTTAGCACAGTTCAGATTGCTGCAAATCCTGTGTTGCATGCTTGGACCAAGCATATTGAAATAGATATTTGCTTTGTTCGTGAGAATGTCCTGCAAAAACAACTTAAAGTACATGTTCTTTCTGTTGCTTAAATAGCAGATGTTTTCACTAAATCATGCTCGAGTTCCAAGTTTGGTTCAATGCGACACAAACTCAAAGTTGAAGACCTTCATACTAAACTGAATATGTAGTTAGTATGTGACATAGCATATGTAACAACTCATGCAATGTAATCTCTCTTTAGTCAGTTATTAGATAAGAACTCATTCTGTTACAACTAGTGGTTAGTTTTGTAATAATAGACTTTTAATACATAGCAACAATTGTTCTTTGAAGCTCCGTCGTCTCTCCTCTTTCTTTTTCGTTTTCCAGTTCTTGGAGATATAGATTTTCTCAGAAATATTTCACATTGAATCGAATCAGTCTGCGAACTCGATCAGAGCCTCCAAGTACCCATATTACATCGGCATTGTCCGTCCCTCGTCCATCGCGAGAGAAACGCGCCGGCCAAGGACGGCGAACCCAACGCTACTCTTCTCAGGCGTAGGGGTCCAGATCCGGCCATGGGTGGAGGGGTAAGAGGGGGTCGGTCGACGTGCTGATTCTCCAAATTTTGGTGAGATTGGTGTATAGAGTTCAAGCCGGTGGTGTTGCTGAAGCCACATATTTCGAAGGACGATGATCAAGGTTGAACTCGATGTCTTGTTGATTTTTTTTTTTTGGTAGAAATAGTAATTGATTTTTATTTTTAAATATTTCTCTAAAGAGTATTATGGATATTTGAGAGGTAAAAAAAAAGGCTTAGGATACTGGATCTATGTTTTCATAAGCTATAAGATATTTTTTTAATAATTTTTAAATCAGTAGGATACTAATACAATGTTTTTTAAAATTCGAGATATCAAAATAATAATATCTTACTTTTTAATTTTGGTTACCTATACGTACCATTTTTACATGCTTAAATTTTTCAAAAACCTAGATATGTTTCAAAAAAGGGTTATGTGAGAGGTCAAAAAAGGTTGAGGTTATTTGAGAGGTCAAAAAAGGGTTTAAAATACTAGAACAATGTTTTCATAAACTATAAGATATTTTTTTAATATTTTTAAACCGTAGGATATTAATACAATGTTTTTTAAAATTTAAGATACTAAAATAATAATATCCATGCTTTTTAATTGTGGTTATCTATACGTGTCATTTTTGCGTGAAAATTAAGCTTAAATTTTTCAAGAACCTTGATATGTTCAATTCCAGCTCTCTAAAATTGGTATTCTCTTCCCAAATATAACTCCGTCCCAAGGCTCATTATTGGTTTAAGCATTGAACGTGTTGGACTAAGCATGATTTGACACGATCAGTAGACCCAACACTCAAGCACAACACAACAACACCCAGACACACAAGACCTGATACTTTTACTACATAAATTAAATAGATTTTTATTTATTTATTTCTTTGCTTTCTAGAATCATAATATTAAATATGTGAAAACTGCGTAGCCTATATTGTTGCTTCCTAATTGCTATAAATGAATGGAGCAATTTTAAAAATAAAACAAACAGTTCACATACACGGACAATGTTTTTTCTTATTATATATCTGAGTTTAATTTTTTGTCTATTCCAATATTATTTTTCTTATTTGTATCCAAATCATTTTCTCAAAATATCAAGTAAATAATTCAATGGGTCAATATAAAATTAAATGAACTAGCATAATCAAGCAATCCGTGAATTTGGTGAGACAAAATACGAAGGTACAATGTGAAATGGCATATAAAAGTATGAACCTAAAGGTGTCTGGTAGGAACTTATGAAGTTTGGCAGATACATTCAAGTAAATGGGCTGTGCCAAGCACGACATTACTCCTTTGATAACTTTGCAACTAAAATTATGGAAGTTTTTGTTTTGAAAAAATCATTAAACTCTTTTTTTTTTTTCCTTTTAAAGAAGCAAAAAAAAAAAAAAGATAATTAGACATACTTTTTCTTTGGCTAAATTATTAGCCGCATCTTACTCTCTTTTTCCAGACTTATCTTCTGTAATAGGCAAAGTAATGTGGCAGAATCTAAAGGGTGGAAGATCATTGCTTCAGTCACAAGATCAACCTTTTACGGAAAGGTTTGTTCTTCTTCTTCTTTTTTTTTTTTTTTTTTTAGTGAACAATTCTATTTTGAAGTCTTACAAAGGTAAATTACAAAAAAAAAAAAAAAAAAAAAAAGATCTTCTTTTTATTTTATTTTTTTAATAAGTAGTATTTCCTTAGAAAACGATCATTTTAGTTTGCGAGGCTTAAAAATAGAGTTTGGCACCATGTAATTTGATTGTTTCACTAATTCCTCTAATATTATTTGTTAAGCATAAATTTTAAAATCTCGATTTTACTCCTATAAGAATGAAAAGGTTTTTAGTAGGGTTAATTTGACTTTTGGCCTATAAAGAACAACAATTGTCACATTTTGGGCCTTAAACTTTCGATTGACACACTAAATCGTCCTTCAGTTTCCTATATATAACATTGTACCCCCTTTCTCTATTTTTCTTTCCTTTTTTTTTTGAAGTGATTTTTTTTTATCCTTATAACCTAATTTGTATATTAAGATGTGTCTATTATAGTATATTTATGTTAACATGTGTCTATGTGTGTATTATAGATTATCATATTATATATATGTATATATTTATCTTATATAGGTTTTCTTACCATCCCTCTATTACAATAAGTAAACTGAAAAACATACGATGAGATTCATTGAACTTATCATTGACATTTGAAAGGTGTAACCATATTATTTGTCATGTTGAAAAAACGCAAATTTTTTGACATTGCCCCTTTGCAAAACCGATGTTATGTTTAATTACAATCATTTTTTTTTTTTTTTTTGCTTTTATATGTTATGTTGTGTGTCTTGAAGAAATAGTAGAAAAGCCTTATATGTACATATTGACATCATCTTTTAAATAACTTCATGATGGTTTTATGCTTTTATAATTCAATAAAATTTTTACTAGATAAAACTTATAATATCTAACAAAAATTTTAGTAGTTGATTTTGTATGATTAATTTAAATTTTTCTACGTGTCAAAAAAGTCCATTTTTTTCCTTTTTTTGAAGGGATTTTTTTTTCTCTTTTTAATTTTTTTTTTGAACTTGAGGGAAGGCAAATTCCCTTCTTCCTCTTTTTTTCCCTTCAAAACTACCAAACAACACGGTTATTTCTAAAACTCTGGTAATGTAGGGTTAATTTATACGATGTATATAAACTATTAGTGTTAATTAAATAATTATACCTTTTAATTTTAATTATTTCTCAATCTGTCATTTTATTTTTGAAAGCTACAAAAGTATTAATTAAATTTAAAAAATTTACTCAAATTTTATCCCTGTGAATAAAAAAAGGCAAAACAAAGTTTAGGAAAAATATTTTTATAGATTTAAAAACATAAAAAATCATAAAACAAAATAATAAAAAAAGGATCTTGCATCTTATGTCTTCTAAAATGTTAAAATATTTTTTCAAAAATTTTTCTCAAGAAAAAAATTTCAAAAATGAATTCGGTCCAATTAAAGTTTTTTTTGTCTATTTTTTATTTTGTTTTGTCCACAAAGTCCATGAATGATATAATTATAACAAGTTTTTCACATTCAAATATATTTAGAGACAAAAAAATATATTGAAAAACAAGCGGAGCATAAGTCGTGCATGATGTCCCTAAAAAAAGAAAGAAAGAAAAGGTCGGGGGTGATATTAAATTAAATGTATAAATTTCATGAATTCTTCTTAAACTATGTCACTTGTGTTAAAATGACTTTATAACGTATCTATTGTACACTCTAAATTATAATATAACTATATATTCATCCATGAACTTCAAAATGTATTATTTTATCCACAAATAATACTTGTTATGCTCATTAAATTCATCAGTTCACTTAAAACCATTAAAGAATTACCTTGAATTGTATTATGTTCTCCACTTTTTCTCCATCTTGTTCTTGCTTTGAGCATGTACTCTAAAGATAGAATATACGAGAGTTTGGTATCCAACTAGTTCATTTAAAGTAAAAAAGACATTTATATTAGCTATTAAGTATCATATCTAATCTTAAATCAAATGAAATTCATCAATTCTATCCAAAAAAGAATATGTTTCAAAGTTTGGCGGTAAATATGAAGAAATATTATAATTCAAAGGATGTTTTAAAGTTTACGGGGTATATTGACATAGGCCACATAGTTGAAGGAAAATTTGTAAGATTTATTTATTTTTAAATTTGTTTCATCAAAAGCATCCAATTATTCTCTAATAAAAAAATTTGATTTCTTGACAAGTGGGGGAAACCAATTCAATATAATCCGTAGTGGCCACGTTCCCCCTTTTGTGATTAGTTGGTTGAAACCGCCTCCACTGAGTTCGAGTCACCTCAACCTTGTCGTATTCCCCACCCTTGTCTAAAATTTTTAAAAAAAAAGAGAAAAAAAGAAGCCAGATTTCCTCCGAGTTAATATGAGGTAGTGGTGTGTTTCGGTTTTGGAGAGGGCATCTGCCTTTTCTCGCTGGGCTCTTCCCTTATTGGCGGATTCGTCTCTTTCGTTTTGGTGGGTTTTCGTCTGTATCTCCCTTTTGTGATTCTTTTATTGGGCTTTGACTTTGATTGTCATCTTCTTATTTAGTTTGTCTTCTGAAGGGGCGAGCTTCATCTACGTCAAAACTTTCTCGCCAAGTCCAACCGTAAACAACATGACAGGTTCTTTCTCTCCCTCCCCTCTTGTGTTGTTAGATAAAACTTGACTTGGGTTTTGTTCATTTTCTTTGATACGTATTTCATCAGAAATAAATCCTAGGTTCTCTCTTCTTGTGTTGTTTGATGAAATATGACTTGGGTTTTATTTATTTTTCTCTGATGCGTAATTCTTCAGAAGCAAATCCTTGACTCTGGTCGGTGTTTATATATTATATTCCGTGATGTTGAAGAGCAGAGCAAAATAATGACACGCTTAGCTTGGGTTTGTTTAGTGGAATTTTTGATAACTATTAAGTATCTTACTTTTTTCTGACACGTTTGTGTTTGGTTTTTTTATTCAATTTTGTGCTGAACCATTGAATAGTATATTTACCTTTAAGAGATGGGAATCATTGAAAGGCCCTTGCGCTAACATGTTTATGAAATCCAATTTATAGGGACCTGCTTCATTGACATGTTGAAACTTTCTCGCTTTTGATGCATAATGAAAGAGCCTAAAGAATTTTAAAGAAGACAGAAAGAAAGGAAACTTTAATGGGAAAATCCAAACCTCATGTGAATGTCCAAATGTGGCTCTGTAATTGTAGGAGATTTATAAAATCCAAATACGTGAATATCGAGTTTTTCTTCTTGGAAAAAGTTTTCATTCAAGGAGGCTAAAACTAGCCGAAGCCATAAAGGCAACTCAGTCGGCCAATATAATCTGAAACAAAGTTCGATTAGAAGCAAACTTTGCTAAACACAGAAGTTTGCTTACATTTCAATTATATCTTGAAATCTAAACGTTGAAGTCCAAGATTATTAGTTCATGGAGGATACTTATATATATAATCTAACATTACCTTTCTATATATGCCTGCAAGTTTGTGTTTGCGGTAGCGTGTCTCTTTGTTTAAGCACAGTCTGAATTGCAATCTGTATCATGAAAATTGTACAACCTGTTGTCCTACCTTTCAAACTACTTTAGCAATACCATCTGCATTGGTTGTGGCTCCGACATCAACCTGCTTTACTAAAAAAACTTAAGAATGTAAGCATAAAGTGTTCTCAGTGAATGTCACAATATTGGTGAAAAAGTAGTTTCATGACACACTATGAAACCAAACATTAGTTGTAAAGTGTAAAAAGTTTCGGACTAAATAGTCATCTCAATTTTAAAGAACCTTTAGAATTGTGACAAGTGTGTATTCATGATGCTCTTTATATTTTTACTATCTGTATATCATTGCTCATATTTGGTTCCTCGTTTTCTGATTAAGTATTCTTGATTTAAATGCGTTACAAGTTATTCGAGTGTTGGGGATTGCTGAAACCTGTATGGCCTGTAATCTCATTACAAATATGTTGCATTCAATACAGATAACCAGGAACCGATCTTATCGAAAGAGGAAACATCAACTCATCCGCTACTGTTTGCTAAACTCAAGCGCTGGCAGTGGTGGTGTTTGGTGGCGCTTAACATAATTTTCCTTTTGGTGGGTCAAGCAGCCGCTGTTATACTTGGGAGATTTTATTATGACCAAGGTGGTAATAGTAAATGGATGGCTACTCTTGTGCAAACTGCAGCCTTCCCTCTCCTCTGTCTTCCGCTTTTTTTTCTTCCTTCTTCCAAACATTCTTCAACTTCTTCAACTGCACCTTCTATCAAAATTCTTGCCTGCATTTACTTCTTTCTTGGAGTGCTTATAGCTGGTGACAACATGTTATATTCCATTGGTCTCCTATATCTCTCAGCTTCTACTTACTCCCTTATTTGTGCCACCCAATTAGCTTTCAATGCGGTTTTCTCGTACTTCATCAATTCTCAGAAGTTCACTGCATTGGTTCTCAACTCGGTGGTTGTCCTATCCCTATCTGCAGCCCTTATTGCAGTCAATGATGACTCGGAAGGACCAGAAGGACTCTCGAGAGGGAAGTACATCATTGGCTTCATTTGCACTCTTGCAGCTTCTGCATTATACTCCCTTTTACTTTCACTTATGCAGCTTTCTTTCCAGAAGGTTCTGAAAAGGGAAACATTCTCTGTGGTATTGGAAATGCAAATCTATACTTCCCTGGTTGCCACTTGTGCTTCGCTTATCGGTCTTTTTGTGAGTGGAGAATGGAGGAGTTTGCATGGAGAAATGCATGGCTTTGGTAAAGGAGGATTTGCTTATGTGATGACTTTGGTTTGGACAGCCTTGGCTTGGCAGGTTTGCTCTGTTGGTGTTGTGGGATTGATATTCGTGGTATCTTCTCTCTTCTCCAATGTCATTAGTACTCTCTCTTTGGCTGTGACCCCAATTGCTTCAGTGATAGTTTTCCATGACAAGATGAATGGTGTAAAGATAGTTGCTATGCTTATGGCAATCTGGGGCTTTGCCTCTTACATTTATCAAAACTATCTTGATGATTCTAAAGCGAGAAGAACGCCAACTTGTGAGAGTGAATCCCAACACGATTCTGTGTAAAAAGCACAGAAATTTATTGTTTTAGGATATTACTATTGGGTCCTCTTTTTTTGTTTTTTGTATTTTGTTTTTTGTTTTTTGTTTTGTTTTGTTTTTTGTTTTTTTCTAAGAAGTTCAGTCGTATTCAATAATTATGATATCATTTTGCTGGGAAGCAGGAAATTCAACCATATTCTCTATTTATTTATGGTTCTTGTTTGTATATTTATGGTGGTTGCATTATTTTGCTTGTAATTTTTTTTTTGAAGGGAAACTTGAATTTATTCATTCATAGAAGCGGAATCAGCTTTAACAAAAGCTCCCAGACACTAACTAGGGCATACATTCGAACCAAGCATAACCAATAGAATTAGACATAGCGTGATTAGCCAAAAAGTGGGCCACACCATTCTTGTCACGAGAAATGTGACAAACATTGCCACTTTTAGCCCGAGATAAAAAATCCCGAATATCATGAACGATATTAGCCACTGGAGCCCGAACATTAGGGGAATTAATGCTGCACATAATATTCAAAGCATCCGATTCAATGACCCAATTTCTAAAACCACCAAACTCTGCTAATTCCGCCCCCATCCTGTACCCAATTTCTAAAACCACCGAACTCTGCTACTTCCGCCCCATCCTGTATGGCTAAACACCTGCCAATATGAGGTGTAAAACGTCTGGCAATCCGTCGAGCAACAGCTCCTAACACCACCCCATCACCATCCCTCACCACCACGCCAATGCCAATGACGTCAAGAGAATTGTGAATTGCAGCACCCACATTGATTTTGACAACACCATTCTCAGTAGCTTTCCATCCCTGTTTCAACTCACGCTCCCTCTTCTGCAAGCCCGAATCAAGCCCATTACATTGCAAATAATGACCCAACTGCCACCATGACCATGATACAATCCCAGCCGGAGAAAAGCATTGTCCCTGAAAAACTTCCCTATCACACACTCAGAAGCCACCCTAATGCAAAGAGCATCAAAAGGACCTCCATTAAATTTCTTAAGCACTGTCCATAAAGCCGAAGACTGCCAGACCTGAGCAACCAGACAAGACCAAAAAATATGATCAGCGGTTCCGACGACTACACTGCACACTGAACAGGTCTGATCCAACACCACCCCACGTCTCACTAGAGCCACTCGAGTTGGATTGGCATCATGAAAAGAACGCCATAATTGAATCTTGACTTTATTAGGAATCTGAGCATTCCATATCTTCCTCCACCATACACGGTCCACACTACTCACCAGCGTACCTTCCACTCTTTTCGAACTCATCTCGACGTAGTACCCCGACTTAACGGAATACTCTCCATGTTTGTCAAAGTGCCATGTCCTACAATCCTCTCTCCTAGCAGCGCCTCAACATCCATGGGCAGAAGGGCCACTCTAAGACGCACCTGGTCCCAGCCCCATTCATGTATAAGATCATCAACATATAAATTTTCAAACTCGGGTCAGGGACAAATAATGGGACGGAAGAGAGTAGGCCTTGGTTAGCCACGGATCCTTGAAAACTCTTATGCCTTCCCAACAGACGATCTTCCATCTAATACCCTCTTTCAAAAGACCTCTACCCCAAAGTATGCTCTGCCATATGTACGAGGCATTGTGTCCCACCTCTGCTTCCATGAAGTCTGAATTTGGAAAATTTTTAGCTCTAAGTACACGAGCCATTAGCGATGTTGGGTTGTTTATGATCCTCCACCCCTGTTTTGCCACAAGCGCTCTATCAAAAGCCTGCAAATCCCGAAAGCCCATACCACCATGAGCTTTAATGGATATTCTTATCTTCACCTCCTCCACTCCACCAAAAATGGGAAATAAGTGCATGGATTTCATCGCAAAGAGTGGACAGGATTTTAAACACTCATGGCATAGGTAGATGTAGCTTAGGCAATAGTCTTAATTAAAACTTCTCTACCACCCATCGAAAACAATTTCCCCTTTCACGCTTGCAACTTCTTCCAAACTTTTTCTCGAATATCATTAAAAACCTTCCATTTGTTTTTTCCCACAAAGGACGGAAGGCACAAATAAACAGCACGAGAACCACCATTAGTGAGACCCAAAAGAATTGTTCCGTTAGTATAGTTACATAGATTCGGATTGAAGCTGACAACCATTTTTTACAGGTTGATTGCTTGACCCGAAGACCGTTCATAAAGCTCGAGAACCTCTTTCATAGCCCGACAGTTATCGTAGTTAGCTTTGCCAAACACAATGCTATCGTCGGCATACCCAGAAAGGGATATTTTTCCTACCGATTCACCTTCTAATAGAAAAGATAATTGGGCCGTAATAACATAATCCATAACACAATACAACCATCAACGCGAGAAACCCAACTTATCATAATAGCACATGGAAAAGACCACTCAACCCTATCATAAGCTTTGCTCATATCGAGTTTAAGCGCCATAAGCCCATTCCGACCCCCCGTCTTCCTTTTAATGGTATACATGGGTCTCAAACACCACAATAATATTTCAATGATTAAGTGACCAAGAACAAAGGCGCTTTACCCATCCGAAATAATAGCCAATAAGACAAGTTTCAAACGATTAGCCAAAGTTCTTGTAATGATTTTTTAAATCACATTACAAAGACTAATTGATCTAAAGTCCTATACCTTTTTAGGGGCTTTGGTCTTCGGTATAAGCACAATGTGAGTATGATTAAGCGCCCGAACCGATTCTCCACCATTAAGGATCCTCAAGCAGACATTAGAAATATCCGTGTCAATTAACTCCCAATTGTCTTGATAAAACCCGCATGGCAACCGTCCGGTCCTGGTGCTTTCCAAGGTCCCATTAAAAAAACCGCATGCTTTATAACGTCCTTAGTAAACAGAACATCAAGTAAGCTGGCCATCAGAGGAGAAATCTTCCTTTCCATACAGCTCAACACATCCTCTATTAATGTCGCATCCTGCAAAGATGTTGAAAAAATGTCCGAGAAGTAGCTTTCAAGGGCAGCAATAATATCCTCCCTATTGGTGAGCCAAGCCCCACCTTCATTCTCTATACTTTGTTAGACTTTTTATCCCGTCGCTGAGATGCTTTAGAGTGGAAAAAATTAATGTAAATGTTAGTTTTCTAGTGAAACAAACACTTACATTTCAACAAATTTACAAGATTTTATCAAGAAATATCCTAATTGTCTTGATAAAACCCTATAAATTTGTTGAAATGTATATGTTTGTTTCACTAGAAAACTTGATTTTTATCTTTGAAAAAAAAAAAAAAAGCGAACTTGATTTTTGCTTTCAATACGGAATTGGTCAAAGTGTATTTAATATTATGATAAATGTTTCTGGCTGGTAAAATATTATCTTCGTACAATTGATTGCTCCAATATAAATATCAACCACAATGCATTGATGCGCAAAAAGTTGAGATAAGACATTCAACAAACAAATACATGTCCGCCGGTGCCCGTTGCACGCGCACATACATATCGCGCAGAAGAGTAAATGCAGGGTCTTTGTTTCACTAATTAAAACAGTAAGCTGGAATTGAAACTAATATAGCAACTCAAATTTGGTGAAACAAAACACCATAGTGAGGGGTGGAGCTAAAAAATTAATCAGAACCTATACTACTAGTATCAAGAAAAATTAAATAAAGAAGATAGAAAACTTAAGGGGGCAAAATATAATTTCAAGAGGGACAAAAAATAATTTTTTATAAAATTTTATATTGTATATTGAAAGAAAAAAGGTCACTTTAGTCCATTTGTAGCTCCACCTCTAACTGTAGCAAAAACCAACTTGATCAAAAATTTCAAGTTCTCGTGAAGCAAACTGCTATTAACTGCCATAAATTTGAACCCATAAAAAAACACCTGTTGCAAAAAAATAAAAATAAAAATAAAAATAAAATGAAATGAAATGAAAGGACAATCAACTAATAGAAAGCATTGTTAGAACAAAATATTATGATGAAAATTATCATCACTTAGGATCATTCATGTCAAATCACTGAGAGAATTAATGAGATGCAGAGGCTAACCTAAATCCATAGATAGAATTATGATTCCCGAGTCTGTAGGTTGATAATCTTTCAAGTCTAGTATGTAAGTCCTCCTTCAAAGTTTGCCTTTGCAATTTCTTTGTAGATAGGGAACAGAAAAATAACGTACGTTCTGACTCTGGGACCACAACCCTTTTATATAACTGCTAAACCCTAACAGTTATCCTTAATTACCAATTTAGCTTATTAAAAAATCAGTAATTATATTTTGGTCTCTAAACATAGGAGGCCCACACTTAATGATGCATTAAAAGCCTAAAACCCAAAATGTTCACTTTTAATTGAGCAATCTTATCTGAAAGCCTTTAATACACATTTATATATTGGATTTAGTTCCAACAATCTCCTACTTAGGCTATATATGAAACTTTATAAATGTGAATTATACCTTATAAGCTCATGAATTTTGCTATCAAAACCTTATGCATCTCAACAATCTTGTCCATTAACCATATCAATATAGGACCAAAGCAACCTTTGTTACATATATCGTAACTAGACTCTATCAATTATCACATATATCAACTAATGACAAAGATCAAATATGGATGTGTATTTCATGCAATGTGATCTTAACATGTCTATTTCTAACTGGTCCACCTTAAAACCTTAGTGAGATCAAACCATACCAAAATCAGAGTGTGAATAAGCTGAAACTTTATTTCTGCATAAAATAACCTTAAAATATCCATAAACTGAAATAACTGAAAATATGTTTATATCATAAAAGCATCTAAAATTACAAACTCTCACTAAAACTGAATATCCTAAAATGATATGACACCCTTACAAGCAGTGTGCTCATGAAACATTTTGGGTGGCAATCCCTTAGTAAGCAGATTTGCAATCATGGAGTTTGTACTAATGTGCTCTATAAATAACTATCCACTCTGAACTCTTTCTTTCACAACCAGGAACTTGATGTCTATACGCTTTAACTTTGTCGAGCTTCTGTTGTTGTTGGAATATAGAACTGTTGACTTATTGTCACAAAATAACTTAAGTGGTCATTGAATACTGTCCACTATGCGTAGCCCCGTGACAAAATTTTGCAACCATGTTGCATGATTGGACGCTTCATAATACGCTATGAACTTTGTTGTCATGGTAGAAGATGCTATAAGAGACTGTTTAGCACTTTTCCAAGAGACAACATCTCCAGCTAGAAGGTAGACATAGCCCGATATAGATTTCATACTATCTTGACATCTAGCATAATTGGAGTCAGTATACCCAATGATCTTATGCTGTTTCAACCTCTGAGACGTGAGCATGTAGTTCTTTTTTCTCTGTAAATATCTCAAGACTCGTTTGGTTGCTACTCAATAATCCTTTTCGGGATTGCTTAATATCTGCCCAACATCCGTATAACATACGGAATATCCGGACGCTACAAACTTGAGCATACATTGACTCCCTATTGCTGACGCATAAGGAATCTTTTGCATTTTCTTAACCTCAAAATCATTCTTAAGGCACTGATTGGAACTATACTTGTCTCCCTTAGCCACAGGGTATCACTTGGTTTACAATCTTGCATGCCATATCGCTTGAGAATCTTTTCGATATAGCCCTTTTATGATAATCCAAGAATACCTTGTGAGCAATCTTGATGTATCTGTATACCCAATACAAAAGAGGTGTCACCAAGATCTTTTCTCTCAAATTTCTTTGACAGAAATCTCTTGGTTTCGTGCAATAAACCTATATCGTTGTTGGTAAGCAAAATGTCATCGATTTATAAAACTAGGAAAATATACTTACTCCCACTGAACTTGTGGTTTATGCAATCATCAACCACATTCATCTCAAAACCGAACGAGATGATAACCTGATAAAATTTGTAATTGTAAGAAAAATAGTACGTAGTACAATTTTAAAATATTTACACCAGAGTATGTTTCAAAACATAAGTTTGACACACTATATGCATAAATTAACCAGATCTTACTAACCTTGTAAATGCCGAAAAGCTTCCACAATCCGTGAAGAAAAGAACGTTACAGAAAAATCTCAACCAACTGGCCTTCTTTGCTATTCTCTATCCACGATTAGTGTGTGTATGGGCATACTCATACAACTCTTCCACCAGGTGACTCTCCTTCCAACTAATTGAGAAACCAAAGCTATAGTTCATGATGCGTGAACAATAGCTCTTAGGGAGTTTCAGAATCTCACTAGCAGAGTCTCACTCTTAATTTCTCTACTGATCTAAATAACAAAGAGAACTCATTATCTATTTATAGAGGTCAGATCTGGGGTCAATCATTATTAGATAATGCCTCAAAATTTGAGTTTGAATCAATTTGAATCATTTTAATAATCTAATACACGTAATCAGATTATTATTTTGATTGCCGCAGTCGACCATGATACAAAAGTGCGGTCATTCAAGTTCAAATTTAATTCGGACTCCAAGGTGATCCGATAGATACTATCTTAACCCATTGGATAGTTCTTGCCTTATTAGTTCTGGGTATTTTTTTGTAGTCTCAATTTTAATTCAAATAATCCAATAGAGAAGTTATCTGATTAAAATAATCATATCTTGATAAACCCATACAAATAAGATATTAAACCTTTAAGGATAAATTATGTCTTACCTACTTGATACGTTCCATTATCTCACCATTGAAAAACTTGCCATCCAAAGGCAGTATATCATTCGGTTACACCTATGTATCCAAATGGTTGAGCGCTTTAGTTTTTCAATTACAGGATAACACATATAAGAGGATATCTTGACTCCTAAAAAAGTGCTATGGATTACATATCTATGAATAACTAGTCTACACTATCAAAAGTCATGTCTCCAACGTGTCTGTATGCGTGCCACCATAAAATGTAGATGTCACCCTTTGGTACATTAAAAAACACAAGTCAAGATAATAGGCCCACTATGCATCTCGGGATTAAGATACAATACATATGATTGTCTAAAGTGAATTGATTTGCTGAGACAAAATTATTAATCTAAATCAATTCACTTTATGTCCCGATCCAACACATCGTCACCTATGACAATGTGTCAATGTTTCTATTCGTAGAGTCTACCTCCGATGGTCAAGACAAACCATCCCCATTGGGGATATAGACAATATAACAATCTTTGCATGAATAAAGTGCCAAACTTTATTCTATCGATTGTAGATCTTATGATTTAGACTGTCACCTTAAGAATCATGTCTTCCGCATAATCTGTCCCTCATATGTCAATTCTTAAAGGTTTAGACCCATAGTCTTAAACTTTTGTTTGCTTATCATAGATCAACAAATATGAACATTAAAAGAATAAGATTTGGTATATAAATAATAAATAAATTCTTTATTGATAAAAATGTCTCCAAAAATATATTACATTTTTACTCCTTAGGGCATACATGTCTAACAATCTCCCACTTGCACTAAGTGAGTAAATATGACAAATCTTGCATCCCCATAGCTTCCACATGGTTCTCGAAGACTCTCCCAGTAAGTGTCTTCGTGAATGGATTAGTTAAATTGTCCTTTGACTTGATTTTGCTCACAGCAACATGTCCACCATCTATGAAGTCCTTTATCACATGATACTTTCGATCAATATGCTTACTCTTTTTATGAAATCTTGGTTCCTTAGCATTAGCTACCGCCATACCTGTTATTACAATACAACGATACTGCCTTATCCATACAAGGAACTACCTCAAGATCCCCAAGAAACTTACGGAGCCATATTGCTTCTTTTGAACCATCACTAGCTGCCACATACTCGGCCTCTATACAATCTTGCTTCATACTTCTCAACTGATGGCACCGCCGCCTAGAGTAAACATAAAACCAGAAGTCGATCTCCTCGAATCCAGATAGGATTGGATATCTAAATTAGTGTATCCTAGAGGAGTCAAATCCTCACCCAAATACACAAGCATATAGCCTCTAGCCCTTCTCGGGTACTTGAAAATATGCTTGACCGCAAGCCAATGGTTTGGTCTTAGATCCGCCTGAAATCGACTTACAATCTTGATAGCATAACAAATATCCAGTCACGTGCAAAGCATGGCATACGTAAGACTACCCACTGCCGAAGCATAAGGCGTCTTCTTCATGTATTCTCTTTCTTCATCACACTTTGGAAAGTCATTCTTAGAAAGGGTAATTCTAGACCTAGATGGTTGCCTACCTTTCTTAGAATCCTGCATTGTAAACCTCTTGAGAATCTTATCTATGTAGCTAGCTTAAGACAAAGCTATCATTTTGTTCTTCCTATCCTGAAAGATCTGGATATCTAGAACAAAATTAGCCTCACCTAAGTCCTTCATGTCAAACTGCTTGGTTAACCATAATTTGATTGATGACAACGCCCTAATGTCATTGCCAATTAGTAGAATGTCATCTATATAGAGCAGTAGAAAACCACCTTTCCATCCTTAATATGTTTGTACACACATGGTTCGTCCACATTTTATGCAAACCCATAACTATTGATCACTTTATCAAATCTTATGTTCTAAGAACGGGAAGCCTGCTTAACTCCATATATTAACTTTAGCAGCTTGCAAACCTTACCCTCCTGGCCCTTGGCCTTGAACCTGTCTAATTGTTCCATATAGATGGACTCATCAAGATAGCCATTTGAAAGGCTATCTTGACATCCATCTGTCAAATCTCATAGTTGAGAGCGGTAGTTATAGACAAGAGAATCTAAATGGACTTAAGCATGGCTACAAGTGAAAAGGTTTCCTCGTAATCGATTCCTTCCTTTTGCGTGTGTCCCTTAGCTACCAATCTAGCCTTAAAGGTTTGGACCTTTCCATCCACTCCTCTTTTCCTCTTGTAGATCCACTTACATCCTATAGGTTTTACCCTTTTGGGAAGATCCACAAGCTCCTAGACCCAATTAGTCTCCATAGACTTCATCTCTGTGTTCATGCATTCTATCTACAACTTCAAATTAACATCCTCCGTAGCCTCTACATAAGTGTAAGGATTCCTGTCATGTTCATCCGGTTCAGCCAAGTAGGTTTTACCATTGAACATATACCTCTTGGGTTGACACCCGATCCTCCCACCATGTGGAAGCCCCTTAGGTTGTTGCTCGAGGTTCGTTTGGTTTTTCTACATTGACTGAAACGGCTTCATTTGGAACCCCTAGAGTGATTGAATCACTCTCCAATTCCTCAAGCATCACTTTTCTTTGAGGCTTAAAGTCATCTATGTAACTTTCCTCAAGGAAAGTTGCATTAGTTGAAACAATGACTTTATTTTCTATAACCCCTTTTGGAATCCTACAAATGCGCAAACTTTCGAATGTGCATCCAACTTATTTGCATCCTTAAACAAGACATGAGCTGGACATCCCCATATGTGAATATGGTTTAAAGAAGTCCTCTTCCCCGTCCACAACTAGTGAGGAGTTTTAGGAACCGATTTTGAAGGCACATTATTCAAAAGATAACATGCGGTTTATAGTGCACCCCAAAAGGACAAAGGCAATGATGAATAACTCATCATTGACCTAACCATATCCAATAAAGTCCTATTTTTTCTCTCCGCTATGCCATTCTGCTGTTGAGTGCTCAACATAGTCAAATGGGATAAAATCCTATTCTCTAATAAGTGTCCCAGGAACTCATCAGAAAAGTATTCACCACCTTGATCAGATCGAAGTGCCCTTATGAGTGTACCCAATTGCTTTTTCACTTCAACCCAAAACTCTTTGAACTTGTAATAAGTTTTGCTTCTGTGGTGTATGAGGTACACATACCCATACCTTGAGTAATCATCAATAAAGGTGATAAAGTACTCATACCTTCCTTGTGCCTGGATGTTCATCGGTCCGCAAACATCACTATATATAATTTACAGGACCCCCTCGGCCCTATTGCCCTTAGACCCAATTGGTCTTTTGGTCATTTTACCCTCTAAACAAGATTCACATTGTGGTATAGATTCCACCTTTAAGTGACTTAAATGTCCATTCCTTACCAACCTTTGAATCCTATTCAAGTTAAAATGACCAAGTCGTAAATGCCAAAGATAAGTCTTATTGGAGTGAGAAGTTTTAAGTTTTTTAGAGTTATTATCATTCATCTCAGCATTAAGCTATAAGTTCATCTTAGGTTTGATAAAATATAGATTATTTTGCATCCATCCAGAACAAATAAAAGATTTGTTTTAATGAATCGCCACTTTATTATTAAAAGAAACCAAATAGGAGTTTTTAAATAAACAAGCTACAGAAATTAAATTCCTTTTAAATTTAAGAACATAAAAATAATCTCACAAAATTAAAATCTTATAATTATCAAAATGAAGATGGATGTCTCCCACTGCTTCATCTAAGATCAAGGATCTATCACCCATCCGAAGCGTGAAGTCTTCATGCAACAGACTTCTCGTTTCTTTAAACCCCTATAGAGAAATAAAATATGATTAGTTGCTCTAGAATCTATGACCCAAGTGTCACTGGATTCCTCAACGAAACAAGTTTCTAAATACAGAAGATCACACATACCTCCTCGGGAAAGGAAGTCCTTGCAATTCTTCTTTATGTGCCTGACCTTCCTGTAGAAGAAGCACTTTAACTTCTTCGGGTTCTTCTTTTTCTTCTTCTTCTTCTTCTTCTTCTTCTTCTTCTTCTTCTTCTTCTTCTTATTCTTATCGTTTGTAGAAATAGAAGACTTTCCATTCTTGGCCTGTTGCTTCTTTCCATTCCTAGGGTTAGGATTATAAGTAGACGCAGCCGCCAAGTTAGCCTTGCCACCAAAAGGAGACTCTCTGATCAGAAGTTTGAACTCCTATAATTGTTTCATCAACTCCATCAAGGTCATATACCGTCTATTGCTCAAAGTAAATGTAACTCTAAAAGAAATGAATTCCTTAGACAGAGTCTCAAAGACCATAGTCATCTAAGTTTCAACATCCATGTTAGCTCCATTGGTCTGAACCTCAGCAAGGTAACCCATGACTAACATCATATGCTCCTTATAGGCGTCCCCGATCTCTGCTTGCAATTCAAGAGTTTCTGAAGTGCCCCTTCCCACCTTGTTAAGGCCTGGCCTCTAAACATGTCTTCAGATTATCTAAGATCTGCCTAGTAGTCTCATAATCCTCATTTGAGCCTACAACACGTTATTCATGCTAGGCATAACATAGCAACGAGCCTGATCATTAGCATCTTTCCAACGATCATACGCTTGGATTTGCTCATTAGTGGAATCTCTCGTAGGCTCAAGAGGGCACAGAGTTGTCAGCATAAATTTGAGTTTCTCAAAGGAAAGGACAATATTTAGGTTCCGTTTCCAATCATTATAATTTTCTCCGTTGATTGGTTTTTGTCAAGCATCGATGGTAAAGCATTTTTAGACATTTTGAATCTACAATAAAGAATCATATACCAAACATAAGCCAACATATCATAATAGTTTAGTAAGATAACACAATCATGTAAAACATACAAATGTGTTTATGTGTCAAAACCTTAAAAATATCACAACCTTACAACAATAATTTCCAACTCATAATTCAACAAGCTCCTAAGGGGACCTTGCCAAATTCAAATAGGAACACAGATTCCCTCATGATTATTATATGCCATCCAGGACTGTATGATCCAGCATATATTAATAATTATTTCTTTGGCCAGTAATTTTATTAACAAAGCTCCCAGGGGAAGTTAATAATAAAATTAACATAAGTATATAACCATTGTTTTAATATTTTATCCACAATTTACAATCACCACTTGAGGATGTGCAACCATAAATCATGCTAAAATACCTTATCTTCTCAGAAATCCAACTCGGTACATGATGAAGACCCTTCCTAGAGGTTAAAACCACCATGTGCTACCTATGGACCAACGATGGAGGCTGTTGGTCCTCTCTTTAAAAACCTTATCTTACTCAATCTTTTGAAATCAACATTTTACTTTATAAACATGCATGAACAATTTTTAATGAGCGGCACTCCCTATTCTATATGACATGTTATTAATACACATGCAAATCATATTATAATACAGACAAGCAAAGTAATCATGCAAAGCTACGAGCAAAATAATAAATAATCGTAATATTATGGTTCTATCCTAAAGAAAAGAAAACAAAGACTACAAGAGATAAATCAAAGCATTTTATTGATTCTTCGTCCTTAAATCTTCAAATTGTTTCCTTTTTCATGTAATGTCCATCTTCAAGTCTTCAATCCCACATAGATCAAATACTCCATATTTCTAGTCATACTCAAATTTAATGTTTCTCAAAATTGTTGTAAAAATAAAATCAAAACTGCACCAAAAAACCCACTTTTTCCTAAAAAACACAACTTTCTGTTAGCCTGTGAATTTTTGAATTCGGCCTACCGATGATGCAGTTGGCTGCATATGTATATCGTGGTCGACTGCCCGTCCATAGTCAGCATGCTAAACCCAAAAATTTGGCCTGCCACTAGAGCCACCATTCTGCCTTGTGCAGCCATGGTCGACTGCACTATGTGTATCGCAGTCAACCGCTCCCTCACCCGGGGAGAATTTTCAGAAAATAAATTTAAGGGCAATTTTCTAATTTTATTTTTAACAATTCAAAAACATAAAATTAAAGACTTAGGAAATACCTATGGAACGCTATCATTATCTTCTAAATCCGTCTTCTAGATCCGTCTTCTCCGAATAATTATTTAATCACAAAAATTTTTACAAATTTAAAAGTAAATAATAAGTACTAGACAGAGATGATAGTCTACCATCTAATTACATGAAACCTAGATACACATTTTAACCTCTAAGGAATCATAACCGGCATAAATTAATTAATTAATAATTTAATCAACCATAATTAATTAATAGAAATTCACCATATAATCCATGACAACATAAAATATATAGAAACCTATAGCGCCAACTTTCTAAAAAATTAAATTCGAGCATAGGAAAGATCAAGATCACATAATTTATAAATATAGCATAATGACAAACTCACAAATTTACATAAACACCATGGCTCTCATACCAATTGTTAAAAGATTAGTATGCAGTAGAATTTTAAAAATTTTTATATCAGAGTATTTTTTAAAACACAAGTTTGACATACCATATGTATAAATTAATCAGATCTTACTAACCTCGTAAATGCCAAAAAGCTTCCGCAATTCATGAAGAAAAGAATGTTACAGAAGGACCTCAACCAATTGGCCTTCTTTGCTATTCTCTATCCATAACCGGTGTGTGTTCGGGCTCTTTCATCGGCGACTCTCCTTCCAACCAATTGAGAAAACCCAAAGCTACAGTTCATGATGTGTGAACAATAGCTCTTAGGGAGTTTTAGAGTCTCACCAACAGAGTCTCACTCTTATTTTCTCAACTAATCTAATTAACAAAGAGAACTCATTTTCTATTTATAGAGGTCGGACCTAGAGCCAATCATTGTCAGAAAAGGCCTCAAAATTCAGGTTTGAATCAATTTGAATCAGTTTCAAAATCTAATCTATGTAATCAGATTTTGATTTTGATTTCCATGGTTAATCGTGATACAAAGGCACGGTTGACCACACCTTCATAGATTCTAGTTCGAATTAAATTCGAACTCCAAGGTTGATCCGATAGATACTATCTCAACCCATTGGATAATTCCTACCTCATTAGTTCCAAGTATCTTTTGATAGAGTCTCAATTTTAAATCAAATAACCCAAAAGAGAAGTTATCTGATTAAAATAATAATATCTTGATAAACCCATACAAATAAGATATTATCTACAATAATTCAACATATTTATCTTGAATTAATTCAACAAATTAATTCAACCGATAAACTAACATGTTTATCTTAAATTAATTACAAAATTAACTCAACCGATAATTTAACATAAATTATTAAATCCAATTAATTCAAATTTTAGCCAATCTAATAATTTGACAGAAGTCACCAATTTATTAGAAAAGCACACCATATCGTTATAAGATTTTTGTGAGTTAGCAAAGGGAACATAATGGACCTATATAGTTCAAGCTTCTGAAAATTATGAAACTCAATATCTCATATATACGTTTCATAACTACCAACTCTAACACTACTCCACTAAAAGCTTGGAGCTACACTCTCGAACTATATAGAATTACGAATCCCATATAGTTAAGTCTCCATGACATATCATAATGTATCGTATCTTTATAGGATTATCCATAATCGGCTTAAGGATAAATTTTGTCTTACCTTCCCGATTCTTTTTATCTTACGTTCCATTATCTCACTATCAAAAAACTTACTATCCAAAGACAATATATCATTGGTTACACCTATGTATCTAAATGGTTGAGCACTTTAGTATTCTAATTACAAGATAATGCATATAAGAGGATATCTCGACTCCTAAAGAGGAGCTATGGATTTCATATCTATGAATAATAAGTCTATGCTATCAAGAGTTATGTATCTAATGTACTGGTATGCGTACGACTATAAAATATAGATGTAACCTTTTGGTACATCAAAAGACATAAGTCAAGAAAACGGGCCCACTATTCATCTCAGGATTAAGATACAATACATATGATTATTTAAAGTGAATTTATTTACCGAAACATAATTATTAATCCAAATCTATTCACCTTATGTCTTGACCCAACATATCGTCACCTATGACAATGTGCCAATATTTTTATTTGCGGAGTTTGCCTCTAATGGTCAAGACAAACCATCTCCCGTTAGGGATATAGACAATATAACAATCTTTGCATAAATAAAGTGCCTAACTTTATTCCCTCGATTGCGAATCTTATGATTTAGACTATCACTTGAAAAATCGTGTCTTCTACATAATCTGTCCATTATATGCCTATTCTTAAAGGTTTACACTGACAGTCTTAGATTTTTGTTTGCTTATCATACATTCAATAAATATGAACGTAAAGAGGATAAGATTTGATATATAAATAATAAATAAATTCTTTATTGATAAAAATATCTCCAAAAATATATTACATTTTTACTCCTTAGGGCATACATGTCGAACAGTAATACCACTGACGAGAAGCTTGCTTAAGCCCATAGATGGATTTCTTCAATTTACAAACCATCTTCTTTGCATCTCCCGACACAAAGTTTTTTGGTTGCACCATATAGATTGTTTCATCAATGTCGTTATTGAGAAACACAGTCTTAACATCCATCTGATGAAGCTCAAGATTAAAATGCACCACTAATGCCATTATAATCCTGAAAGAGTCTTTCAAAGAAATAGTAGAGAAAGTCTCTTTATAGTCGATGCCTTCTTTCTATGTAAAGCCTTTAGTGACAATACGATCCTTGTACCTCTCTACACCGCCTTTTGAATCTCTCTTGGTCTTAAATATCCATTTGCAACCAATGGGTTTCACACCTTTAAGCAATAGGACAACATCCCAAACGTCATTGTCCTTTATAAAACTTTATCTCCTTATTCATGGCATCAATCCACTCTTGAGATCTAAAACTTTCCATGGCTTGATAGAAATTGATTGGATCATCTTCCATCACACCAATGTCAAACTCATATTCTTGGAGAAATACAATGTAATCATCTGGCACCACACTTCTCTTTTCTCTAGTGGATCTCCTTAATGGCATAGGTCCTTGAGGTGGTAGAGTTTGTTCTTCTAAAACAATTTCTAGAATAAGAGGTTCTTCGACATTGTCTTGATTTGGATCTGCTTCTTGAACAATGTCAGGAATCGAAACCTGATCAATGTCAATAATAGCTGTGAGAATATCAACATACTCCTCTTTAAAGACAAAGTTCCTAACCTTATCTCCCCCTACAAACTCGACATCCTTAAAGAATCGGGTATTTCCTGTCTCAAAAATCGACTTAGTGTGGGATCATAAAATTTGTACACCATGGATCTTTCAGAGTATCCAATAAAATAGCAACTCACCGTTCTTGAGTTTAGTTTCTTTTCATTAGGCCTATAAGGCCTTGCCTCAGCTGGATATCCCTAAACATGCAAATGCTTTCAACTAGGTTTCTTGCCTGTCTAAAGTTCGTAAGGGGTTTTGGCAGCTACTTTATTAGAACCCTGTTAAGGATATATGTTGCAGTCTTAAGCGCTTATCCTCAGAGTGATTCTGGTAAGGTAGAATGAGAGATCATACCCCTTACCATGTCCTTAAGCATCTTGTTTCATCTTTTAGCAACACCATTCATAGTGGGTGAACCTGGCATAGTGTACTATAGGACGATACCGCTTTCCTCTAGGAACTTAGCAAATTGTCCTAGACATTGTTCACCTAAACCATCATATCTACAATAGTACTCACCACTAGGGTCAGATCTGACGCTTTTAATCCTTTTGCTGAGTTGGTTTTCAACTTCAGCCTTATAATATTTGAACACATCTAGCTACTGTGACTTTTCATGAATGAGATATATGTAGCCATATTTGGAAAATCGTTTATGAACGTTATAAAATATTATTGACCATTCCAAGAAACCATAGGGAATGGCCCACAAATATCTGTATGTATAAGTTCTAAGACGTCCAAAGTCTTGTTGGCTTTCAAACTCCTTTTATTGGTTTGTTTTCCCTTAATACAGTTAACACAAATATCAAAATGTAAAGTCTAAGGAGTCGAGAATTTCATCTGACACAAGTCTCTCTATTCTCCTTCTGGAGATATGACTCAATCTCTTGTACCAAACGCTGCTAAATTCTCATTGGTTAATTTTCTCTTTATTCCTCGAGTACTTAATTGCAGGGATTCATTAAATGAACTAGTTGTATCAATCAAATAAAGATTATCGTACCTTGATAAACAACTGGAATCAACTAATTTTGAATCATGAAACAAACTAAATTTTCTATTTCCAAATGAACATGAATAACCATATTTGTCCAAAACAGAAACAGAAATCAAATTCTGTCTAAAAGATGGTACAGTAAATGTTTCACCATGATCCAAATAAAATATAGTCTTTAACAATAATCTAAATTTCCCTATTGCTTCAACTTCAACCTTCTTGCCAACGCCCACGTAGATGTATTTTTCACCATCATTTGACTTTTGGCATCTCAGGCAACCCTACATAGACACACTGATGTAAATGGTTGCACCAGAATCTATCCACCACCAAGTGTGTTTAGGTACCGAAGTTAAATTAATCTCAAAATAAGCCAAATTAAGAAGCATACCTTTCTTGGCACGCCAAGCGTGATAATTGGTATAATGCTTCTTTTTATGTCCTGTAGTTCCACAAAAGAAACAACCTGTACCTTCTAGATTATCCGGTCTTTTTTGTTGTTTTTTTAAGGTGCCGTAACTGTAGTTTCCTTATCCTTCTTTCTTTTCTTCCCTTTGTCTTTGGAAGTATTAGCCAAGTGAGCACTTTTTGTCTTTTCTTGCTTCAACCATTTCTCTTCTTGAACACAATGTGAGATGACCTCATTAAGAGGCCAAGTTTCTTTTTGGTAGTTATAGCTCACCTTAAATTGACTGAATTGTGCAGGAAAAAATATAAGAACCAAATGCACTAGCAAGTCCTCAGAAAGGTCAAGCTCAAGTGCTCTCAGTTTTGAAGCAAGATGAGACATCTCCATGATGTACTCCCTGATGTTCCCTTTATCTCTGTATCTCATTGAGATGAGGCTTGCCAAATATATACTTGTTTTAGCCTTTTCATTTTTGGCAAATCTCTTCTCAATGTCCTCAAGGAACTCTTTGGCTGTCTTTATCGTTTCTGATATAGTGCCCCTAAATGCTTCTGGAATGGCCTTCTTCATGATCATTAAACACATGTGATTTGCCTTCTCCCACCTTTCCATGTTCCTATTTTCATTAGAGGAACTCTTATCTGTCAAAGGTGCAGGAGAAGGAACCTTTAATGCAAGGTCGAGATCCATGACTCTGATAACTATATGGAGGTTCTCTTGCCATGATTTGAAGTTGCTACCATTCAGCATAGGAATTGAATTGATGTTGACAGTAATGTTAGAGGCAGAACTAGTAGCTGAAACAGAGAACAAAATAAGCAAACCCAAAACAAGCTCACATAAGAATCCAAAATAATAATAATAAATCCAAATGAAGGTAACCCCATCTCAAGATATTGGGTAGTCCATTAATATTTAGTCTTTGGACAAAAATATTAATTTGTAAGTGATATCTTGGTGTAGTAATCAAACACTGATAATAAAAACATGTCAAACAATAAATCTTCCTTTAGGCCTATTTATTGTTCACATGTAAAACTGAATAATCATCACGTGTTTATTACCACAGGTGTACGTGCAATTCTATCAAATATTGGTCTTCCTTTGGGTCAGTCAATATTTACATAAAATATATATAAAATAACAATATTTGAATTTAAAATTGCACCAAAAATGACTAAAATTAAAATTAAAACAATAAAAAAAAATTATCGAAAGTCAACTCAGTCAAAGTCAACAGTCAACTAGACTAGTCAACCTGGACTAGGTCGGGGCTAGACTGGGTCGGGTGGACCCAACCCGAATCCTAACCCAGCCTCCTTTTATTTCCTTTTTTAAAAATAATCTAGTAACCTAGGGGTTTAACCCCTGGGTTATAACCAACCATGGGCCCAATTAGGCCCGTGTAAAAAACATCACTTGTTTTGGGCTTTGGCCTAAAACATCCCAGATGCCCTAGGGTCTTTCGAGCCCAAGGAAAGAATCAGGTGGCCTGAAGGCCACCGCCCTCTATGCTGCGGCCAGACGGCGACAGCTGCTACTCTGACCAGTGCCCTAGGCCTGTAACTAGAAGGGGTCAACGCTGGCGGTTGCAACACCAGCTGCCAACCAATAGCCCCCCACCTTTTTCTTTTCTTTGCCTCCCTCACACGGCGGCTTTTGGTCATCGCTCTCCCCATACTGCAGCGGTCGGAGGCCGCGCCTCCCTCATTCTAGTGCGGCTTGAGGGGCCGCACCTGAAGTCTTTCGCCAGTGGGGTTAAGGATGCTGCCGGCCACCCCTTTTATGAATCCTAAATCCTTTTATATATGTGTGTGTATATATATAACCGAATTAAAACAAAACCAAAGCAATGAATATATAAACCGTATTCAACCTTTTCATATATATATATATATATGTGTGTGTGTGTGTCTTGTCGTAAACTGAAGTTTTTGTCAAACTTTTCTTTTGAAGCCAAAATTGAATCTATCTGTCATGGCTAACTTATTAACAAAAGTATGTATATATATCATAGTCTTTTATTTCCCAACCAAAACAAAACTCAAACATATATAAATATGATTCAACAGATATATATACATATAATCTGAATCCAAATTCAACAAAACCAAATACTATATTCCATAAAATATTAAACCAAAATTTCTAAATAATTGTTCTCAAATTCAACAATTTTAAAGAAACCATAGATTGTTAAATTTAAGAATTTTTTTACGAGAATCACATCTAGAAATTATTAATTTCCAATGATTTAACATGAAGAGGCTTTAAATACCACTTGTTAGAACAAAATATTATGATGAAAACCATCATCACTCAAGATTATTCATGTCAAATCATCGAGAGAATTAATGAGTTGCAGAAGCTGACTTGAATTCATGGATAGAATTGTGATTCCCGAGTCTGTAGGTTGAGGATCTTGAAAGTCTGGTACGTAAGTCCTTCTTCAAAGTTTGTCTCCGTAATTTCTTTGTAGATGGGGAACAGTGGAGGACAACAACCCTTTTATATAACTACTAAACTCTAACAGTTATCTTTAATTACCAAATTTGCCCATAATAAAATCAATAATTATATTTTAGTCTTTACACTTGGGAGGCCCACACTTAATGATGCATTAAAAGCCCAAAACTTAAATTTATTACTTTTAATTAGATAACCTTATCTGATAGCTTTTAATACACATTTATTTAATATATTAATCTATATATTGGATTTAGTTCCAACAAGCCTATGTATATATATTAACAGGATAAAAGCCTTTTATGCCTTAAAAAAAAGAATAAAAGCCTTTTACATGTAGATGAAGATAAAAACAATTCGCACATTTTGGTGGTCTCACAAAGCGTATTATAAAACGAACAAGACAATTCAGAGCAAGGAAAAAAAAAAAAGAACAAGACAAAATATAGGTGGAAAATGACAAAATCTTAGCGAAGAAAACAGATGCAGAAGATATGGCTCTGATTCTGGCAATGGCCTTACAGGGTGTGTTGCAGTAAAATGATTGTATTCAAGTCATATGTGCTATGCATAAACAAAATATGGAGAAAGTTAGTAAATGTGTCCCAACTTATTATCTTTAACTCATTATTATACGTTGTTTGATAAGTGTAAGTAAAACTATAATCATAGTTTAAAATACTGTAAAAAATTTTATATTATTTAATAACAACTATAATTTTAACTATAATTGTCAAACATCCTCTTATCCTCTCAAGTTAAAAAAAAAAAAGAAAAAGAGTGATCATAAACCTTAAGAAGGGGTATGCATTTTTGTATATACTTTCATAATATACTTTTAGATTTCCCATCAATATAGGTCAAGGGTATAAATAAAGAAGGGAAACGGTTTCATAGACTTGTCTGTCACCTATGTGGGGTCGGTGGAGGAACTGAAAATAGTGGGGCCCAGCGAATAGGATGGTATAGCTCGATCACCAAATTTCCTGTGCCAATTGTGCTAGCATTTTATCATATTATTATTGTTATTAAAAGAGAGAGAGAGAGAGAGAGAGAAAATTGCAGGCTAATTGGTCCTTCAGAACAACAACCGATCTGCAATAGAGAGCAGATCTCATGCTGTTTATTATCGAGATAATGCCCACTACCATATTTCACACTTAGCTTTGATCATTCTATGTCTTGTTAGAAAAGAGAAACAGAAAGTTCATTCATCAATTGGTTTTGTTCTTATTGCTCAAGTACACTCTTTAAAATCTCTTCTTCTTCAATCTCAATAGTTGTCTTTTGAAGGGCAAATCTTTGATTTTCCCAGTTCTACTGCCCCAGAAACGAAGAACGGCCTGCCAGGTTCTCTTCTTTTACTCTCTGATGAAACTAGACTCGGGTTTTTTTACTTTATTTAATGGTCTTTGTAAAGTGACTAAAATGCTTAGATTGGATTTGTTTTTGGAAAATAAAACTGGGTTTTGAGATGTTTGTTTTTTCTAAATGTTGATTCGAAATAAATGTTGATCATACATATGGTAATTTTCAATCAACATTTGATGTCTTATTTTTCTATCTTAATTATTAGCTATCTTTTTTTTAAATCTTGACATATTGTAAATATTTTTAATATTTTAGTTTTATTTATATGGTTAGATTTTTAAGTTTAGATGATATAACAAATAAATAGTAAATGGTCGAGACATCAACGAAAACAATAAATTTAGACTTTTGGGTAGTTCATCGTACGATCATTATTTTTATTTATTTTATTTTATTTTTTAAATCACCTTCCTAAGAAAGTTTTAATACCATCTGTACCAAACCTTTTCCAATAGGAAGAAAAATTTCGCGCACAGATTGTTATAGCTTTTATTTGCTTGAGAGATAGTACTATTTGATATTACCAAATCCTCCAATAGCATGCATAAAGATTTTTTTAAAAGAAAATTTATCTCATTTTTTCTTTAAAAAATTGATTTTTTCTTCAAAATTCTCCCTAATAATAGGTACCAAACCTAGCACTACACAATTTATCTACTCTTTTCTTTTTTTGTTCCGAATGACTTGACCTTAGCTTTCTTAAGTTATTGGATCATCAATCCTTTTGTTTTTGAATAGATAGTTGTTGATAAATCTTGGTTAAGAGAACAAAAGTCTGTTGTTTTGTAATATTTTCATTTTTCATGCACGTCCATTGAAGGTTGTAGTAGTATAATTTCATTAGTTCAGGAGTCAAGAAAAATGGTCATTAATATATTAACAGTATGCATTTATCTACAATTTGTAATTTATAATCCATATAATCTATCTCCCGTATGCCTATACAAAATGAGAATGTATATTTTGGTACTGTCTGTAGTGCATGACAAATGTCACTCCCGCTCTCTCTCTTCCCCTCTCTCTCTTCATTTACTTTTCCTGCTTTCATCAGCATTTTCTTCTTCATTCTTTATTTCTTTTTCGCCCTTTTCCCTTTTATAACTTTCTATCCCCTATGTTTATTTTTCTTTCAATTAGCATCATAACTTTATTATGTATTTTAACATGTGATATCTTGTATTATTTTAAAATGTGTCCTTTTATATGTCATAGATTATTGTACAAATAAAAATAACAAGTGGTATATACTGCATCTTGCGTTTTCGACTAGTTATATTAAAAGTGAGAGTTCTTTGTGGAACTGTTTTAAAAAAAAAAAAAAAACTAAACTTATTTTGTTTTTTTGTGCCTTTTTCTTCTTTTTTTTTTTACTTTTGATAACTTTCCTTTTTTCCCCCCCAAAATTTTATATTATTTTCTGTTAACAACAGTTTAAAATATTATTTTTTCAATCGTGACCATTATAAATAATTTTACTTTTATAATTTTTGTACTGTCATATTTTTGTTTTCAAATTGGTCCTTATTTAAATATTTTTTTCTTCTCAGATGTTTGCCCTAATTATTCTTTTCATTTTTTGATAGATAATATAGGATGGAAACACACGTATTGAGTATTTTGCTAGATCTATTTTTTTAAAAAAAAAATTGCATTTCTTAAAGCGCCTAGTTAAAATTTTCACCAGTACTCTCTTTTTAAAATTCTTTTCTTAAGTGTAAATCTAAAATTTTTCCTTGCAAGCTAACGCAATTTTGGTTTTCGATATGGAATTGGACTAAATAGTGATAAATTCTGACGGGCACTCCATCTTATTTCATTCAATTATTAGTCCATTGTCAAGTTCTCAACGGCCATGATGATTGAAAATATCCAAAGGAAAAGATATTTACATGTCACACCCGGATATGTGTACACTATGTGTACGTACATACAAACAGAGACGTGTTCAAAATTCATGAATAATAATAATAATAATAATAATAATAATAATAAAAGGTTAATCAAACTAATTAATAGCCCCCTGTTATACTTTAATATCTGTAATTCCTAAAATCTTTGAACTCAATAATTTTCACAAAAGAAGATTTAGAGCGTACCTTAATTCATAGCTTTAATTTTTCAGAAACTCTGGAACAAAAATTGTCAGACAAGAAGAACCAAGTTTCTCTCTCTAAACCCACAGTTTCTTTAACGTATTTTCTGATGGAGAGAAGAATACAATTGGATAGGGTGGAGAGAGGACTAGACTCCTATTTATAGACCCTCAATAGGTGCCTTTCCATCAAAGCACATATCTCTTCACATTCAGACATATCTTTTCAGATATAGACACATCTTTTAATAAGAGTTGCAACCCCTCATAGCCAATAGAATTTTAGCATTTAAATAATTATTAAACTAAATAAATAAATCTGATAAATTTTATAGGCCTTTAATTAATTATGTGGGTCATAATTCTAACATTCTCCCACTTGGTCCATATAATATTAATTTTTAGTTTAATAATGCCATAATGTGCACAACAATATTGTGCTAAATCTTTTAAAAATCGGCTAATACTCTCCATCATAATTAAACTGAAAATCTAAAGTGAGTCATGGCAGTTGTACATCACAATCTACTGTAGTCCCTTCCATGTACTACAACATTAGATATCTATTTAACATGATTCATAATTGAGAGGTATAATAATAGTCCACTTTAATGTCTTCGTTGAGACTATCCTGTCAAACATTAATCTATAATAATCATGTATACAAAATAGAAACATGATATATCGAGAACATAATAAGTGAGCTCAAGTGTCATATCATTAAAATGAAATAAAACATAATACATAATCATTAATGACGTCTAATAACACCCATTCGATCAACATGTTCAATAAATGTCTTGGGCGGTAATCCTTTTGTTAAAGGATCTGCAATCATAAGATTGGTGCTAATTTGTTCAATTGACACTTTACGTTTTTGAACTTCTTGCTTAATGACTAAGTACTTAATATCCATACGTTTTGCACCATCAGAATACTTGTCGTTCTTGGCAAAGAAGACTGCTGCGGCATTATCACAATAAATTTTCAACGGCCTGGCTATACTGTTGACAACTCCAAGTCCCGAAATAAAATTTCGCAACCATAAACCATGACTTGTGGCCTCAAAGCATGCCACAAACTCGGCCTCCATAGTGGATGCAGCAATGACGGACTGCTTCGCACTCTTCCATGAAATTGCTCCTCCGGCCAAAAAGAACATATAACCGAATGTAGATTTTCTACTGTCAGCACATTCGGCAAAGTCTGAATCTGAGTAACCAAAAACTTCAAGATGATCACATCTTCTATAAGTGAGCATATGGTCCTTTGTTCCTTGCAAATACCTGAGAAATTTCTTTGCAGCTTTCCAATGATCTATTATTGGATTACTTTGATATCTTCCCAACATCCCAATAGCAAAACTAATATCTGGTCTGGTGTAAGTTTGAGCATACAACAAGCTACCAACAACAGATGCATAAGGAATGTTTTTCATTTGTGCTTGTTCCAATTTATTCTTTGGACATTGCATACAACTAAATTTGTCCCCTTTTTGAATCGGAACTATACATGCTGAGCATTTGTCCATCTTAAATTTCTCTAAAACTTTGTTAATATAGCCTTTCTGAGACAACCCCAACAATCCTTGTGATCTATCATGGAATATTTCAATTCCTATCACATAAGTTGCCTCACCCATGTCTTTCATTTCAAAGTTCTTAGAGAGGAATTTCTTAGTTTCATGTAATAAACCAAGATTGTTAGCAGCAAGCAAAATATCATCAACATATAGGACCAAGAAAATAAACTTGCTCCCACTGACCTTCATATATATACACCGATCAACAGTGTTCTCTTTAAATCCAAACGAAGTAATGATATCATTAAACTTAAGATACCATTGTCGGGAAGCTTGTTTAAGTCCATATATTGACTTCTTTAATTTACACACCATGTGTTCCTTTTCTTTAATTGAAAAGCCTTCATGTTGGTCTATATAGACTTCTTCCTCTAAATTTCTAATGAGAAAGGCGATTTTCACATCCATTTGGTGCAACTCTAAATCAAAATGAGCCACCAATGCCATAATAATTCTGAGTGAATCTTTCTTAGAGACCGGTGAAAAAGTCTATTTGTAGTCAATGCCTTCTTTCTAAGTAAAACCTTTGGCAACAAGTCTAGCCTTGTACCGTTCAATATTGCCTTTAGAGTCATGCTTGGTCTTAAAGACCCATTTACACCTGACTCTCTTGCAACCTTCAGGCAACTCAATAAGGTCCCAAACTTGATTTTGATCCATAGATTTTAACTCATCTTTCATAGCATTGAGCCACTTGTCAGAATCCATACTTTTCATGGCTTGTGAAAATGAAACTGGATCTGAAATCGGATCATTATCGATTTCCAAGTCAATTTCAGACTCTTGTAGATAAACCACATAATCATCAGGAACAGCAAATCATTTTTCTCTTTGAGATCTTCTTAATACTGTTTCTTGTGGTTCAGCTACTATTGGTTCCTCAAGTACAACTTCATTGTGAAGTGGTTGGCCATTCACTTGTTGTTCTTGAACATTGTTAGGTTGTATTACAATGTTAGGAATAATCTTGGAAGTTATAGGTAGAGGTACTTCTACCCTAACTTCTTCAATGACTACATTACGTGGTTCTCCACTCCCACTAATTTCACTATTCTCGATGAACCTAGCATTTCTAGATTCAACTATTCTCATACTATGGGTAGGACAATA